>JACSYO010001107.1:45000-250000 GCA_016806645.1 Ophiodon elongatus | reverse complement strand
TCACCTGTCTGGCTCGTGTCTCAATGTTTCCCAATGAGACCGCAGACTCGCTCTGTTGCTAAAGCAAACATTCGAGTGAAGGGTGTTGTCACCGCGGTCACAGCGAGGGAATAAAAAAAACACCTATTGAAGAGATCATTGTTTCAATTAATTTACTTAACAGACCCAGAAAAACAATTGAGAGTATCTTTTCCTTATTCCCGTGGTTATGTTTTGACAGAAGAAATAGGTTTATATATATATATATATATATATATATATATATATACATACATATATATATATATATATATATAATATTTCAGGCTTAGAGCTGCCATTGTGCACTGGCGTTCATCATTAGAGGGAAATCAATGTTAAAAGAAGCAGAGAAGGACATTTCTGGACACAGTAGCAGAAAATGCTGCAGATCCGAATACATTTTAGCTTAAAAAATAATGACCAATACTCAGCCAGTCAAGTCAAAATTGGGTAAAAAATTAAAAAAATAGCATGTTGGGCTCTGATTGGTTGGATGCATCACCAAAAACACACTGGAGGACATCAAATACACAAGACGTGTTGATTCCGAGCTGCGAGCATCAATGCAACAAGTAATTGCTATTTAAAAAAAAAAAAAAGTCTACGACAAACAATAGCTTTTTTCCCTTCAGTTCACTTTTCATAATCAAACAGGTGACGGACAACACATCCATGTATTGTATTTGCAATTGGTGTTTAAAATGTTACATTTATGTGAAGGATAAGACGGTGGTGATTTTACTGTAAAAATAAGTCTAATAAAAAATGAATGGATCAACTAACTAGTATTGTGAGTCGGTCGCCTGATATCTTTTATTCTGCTGCTCCATAAAGCTCCATTACAAACACGTCAGTGAGCCTCACTGTTGTTCCTTCATCTCCATGAACAAACTCACACACTGTAGTTTCTTTTGACTCAATTCCAAATACACCATCCTGCTGCCCCAAACACATGAAAGAGCACCAAATGCATCTGCTTGTTTCTTTCACATCAAAGCCTTAGTAGTGAAGGAACCCTTATACTATATGGACTGACAATACATTTTACTTGGAACTTGATGATTTGTGACACTAGCAGCCATTTATTCAGACCACCAGCAAGCTGTGACGAGCACTAAATTATCTTAAATGAGATTAAACTGGACACAGGTGTGCTATCCTTCAGTGGAAACTGGGAGGCAGTTAAGGTTTTGCCTGTTTGGGAGAAAAATAAACCTTTCTTATACAACATGAAACCACACGGACATGAATGTGGGATTTCCCCCCATTATTCTGATCTACTGATCCTTCAGAATAACTGAAAGGATTACAGGCATTCTATATAAAACTCTTGGATGAAGATGATGCAGCGATGCATGAGTTGCTCAGAGGTTTGTTTGTGTCTTCGGATGGATGCTGTTTAGTATCTTAGGGGATTTCATTGGGTGGATGGCGTAGGAGGGAGGAGGGGGGGGGGTGTCTACCTGAGCTTAAGTTGTAAGGAAAACCCACAGTGTAGTTTGTGCTCCCAGAGGATTAACGCAGCCTTAGCACACCTTCCACACCCAAACGCAGAGCAGGGTCCACCTCAGCATCGCTCAGGATTCTGCGGGGGCGGGGAGGGGGTTATGTGTCTGGTCTGTATTTTTTAAGAGGATCTGTACACATCTTATAAGTTAATTTGAAGACATGCATCTGTTTGTTTGTTTCTCATCTGAATGTTTCATCTGCATTTTTAATAAACTTTGCTCGAACCAGATTGGGACTAAATGTTAAAACAAGCGTGACGTCTTACTTTGATAAACTAAGAGACAAGTCGGGCAAGTTACAGGCCAGATGTGGAAAAGCAGCGTATGAACATCATACGGAGAGATTATTCCTTGTGTGCACCAACTGTCATTGTCAGTGAGTGCAACTGAATCAATGATGAGGAAATGTGTTGTTTGTTTTTCAAAATTTACATTTTAAAGTTGCGCAATATGAGGTAGGGAGCATTTCTATTGTCTCTCAACGGCTCTCAAGATGGAGCCGGCCGAGCCGGCGGCTCGTGGCTAACTGTGCTAAACGGCGAGGGTTATTAGCTGTAACCTCCGTATGAGCGCAGTGCAGAGCGGCAGCCGTAAGCTAACCAGTGGGGCACGCTCACATGCACCAACTTGCCCCCCACCCACCCCCCCCACCCCCCCACCCCGTCTCTGTGTTTGGTCTTCCTGATTCGACCTTTCATCCGTTAGAGAACGAGGAGCGAAGGCCTGTTTGAAGTTGGCGTCTGTCCCAAAACCAGTGGGCACACCTGGAGGCCAAATTGGCGGTGTTGTCTTCCAATGACACAAACACACACTCTAATACAGACACACACACACACACACACACACACATACAAAGTCCCCTCCTTATCTTCTCGCACACACACATTTCCATCCTCACATCAAAGTGTCATGACTACAGGGCTCGGAAAGACTAAATACAGTTTACCTTCGACTCTGACGGATCGGCTTCCTCTGCACTCACACACCACTGGAAACACACACACACTCACGCACACTCACACAACATTGCACCTCTATCTTCGTGAGGACACTCGTTGACAGAATGCATTCCCCAGCCCTTTACCTGAAAACCGAGTCTGAACCCTCAAACAGGCCTTTGAAAGGTCTCAAAGTGAGGACCGGCAAAAATGTCCTCACTTTGAAGATCTCTAAGTGGTCCTCACAAAGATAGTTGGACAAGTATACACACACACAGCATGCCAATATTCAAATAAACCTTGGTGACAAAAAATGTTGCAACCGTGCCATCATAAGGGACTTTTAAGAGGTTGTGGTCATTTCAAGGATTTCTGCGAGAAACTGTTGGTGAGTTCTCTCGGTGGGAGTGTGTTTGTGTGTTTGTGTGTTTGTGTGTTTGTTCTTGTCTCTGTGTCTCCTTAAACATATTCACAGCGAGGTGTCCGGTTCCTCTGGTTGGGGTCAGGAGTCACTGAGTAGGTGTTGCATACTGCTATACCATGACTCTCCTAACAGCGCTCAGCTTACCTGTGTTTACATCTGTGTGTGTGTGTGTGTGTGTACAGTGTTCAGCTTACCTGAGTTTACATCTGTGTGTATGTACAGCGCTCAGTTTACCTTTGTCTAGATGTGTGTGTGTGTGTGTGTGTGTGTGTGTGTGTGTGTGTGTGTGTGTGTGTGTGTGTGTGTGTGTGTATATGTGTAATCCTCCACTTTGCAAACACAAACAGTCAGACACACCAAGGTAGGGTTAGAATTCAAACTAGTTCAAATTTCCATGAAATGATGATTTGTTGTTTATTAAATTATCTATTAAAAATATAAAGGTAGAGAAGAGAGGCACTAAAAGGTTTAGCTTTGAAAATAAACTTTTGAAAGCAGAATGACCAGGAGTTTAAGGATGTTATTTCTATTATTCAGTCTATATTTATGGCCATTGTCTGGAAGAGTTATACTTTATTTAATCCTTTTAAATCTTTCCTCTTGGGAACGAAATCAAGTCATTCCAATTCAAAAGGTTAAAGTCCAAGAGAAGTTATCTTGACTCCAATCTTGAGTCCAAGTCACGGGAATCAGGACCACATAAGAATCATAGACTGTACATAAGAAGCAGACGTAGTCACTGTGACGTCGCCCGTTGGTTTGTGGACTGATGTTTTTAAACTTCGAGTTTGTCCTTTAGGCCGTCGCCATCTCGGACTACGGCCGTCTTTATATTTGCAACCAGAAAAAGAAAATGAGCATATTAGGAATGAGGAGGAGTGACGTAGAGACGCCATATACGGCTCTGGTAGATGGTTATGAACTCTAGCTGTTACGACTAAGAGGGGAATGATTTATGGAAACATTTTGTGGTGCAAAAGTGAACAAATCTGAAGTTTGAGGACTTTTAAAACAATCCTTACAGAAGTCACTATATTTGGACTGCAGAGGAGTGACGTAGAAACGTTGTATACAGCTCTGCTAGAGACCTGTCAATCACCTTGTAGCCCCGCCCTAAAGCATTCCCTGCTTTATGGTCTGTTTGACTCTAAATCATAGGTGTCAAACTCAAGGCCTGTGGGCCGAATCCGGCCCGCCACGTCATTTTATGTGGCCCGCGAGAGCTCGAAAGGAATATGATTGTCTTAAAATTAAAGTCTATGCTGCTTTACAATGCACAGTGACCATAAACTACATCTCCCACAATGCATGTTGATTTTGTGACCCACGAACGGCATCCTACCTACCGTTATGCTGCGTTCACACCAATAGTGTTGCGAATGTTCGCGTCGCTTTACTCACCGGACTATTTGTGGTTATTTCGCTTCATTCGCTTCACTCGCGCTAGACGCGCCGGAGAGGGGGCGTGGCTTATCTCCGTGGAAATAGTTAATTTCTGCCATCCACCGTGGAAGAAATAACCACTAGTTCTGCTTTGTACATGTTGTCGAAGTCCCGCAAACGTGGGAACATCAAACACCCTCGTGTCTGGGTTCATAACATTATCATATTGACTTTGTTTGTAATCTACTCGCGCGAAAAATTCACAACAAGTTTGTTGTGAACGCAGCATAAAGGTGTGTGAGCAGGTGTTCCATGTAAAGGTGTGTTAGCAGGTATTCCATGTAAAGGTGTGTTAGCAGGTATTCCATGTAAAGGTGTGTTAGCAGGTATTCCATGTAAAGGTGTGTGCAGGTGAGCCCCAGACCACATCTGTCACACATGTTTTTAGCAGCTCACAATTATGTGTTGTACCAGAGTTATGTTCCTCTCAACTGTGACAAAAAAAGTTTTGCACAAAGTTAATGTAATAACGTGTGTTTGATGATATTTGTCTTTGTTATTTTCTATAAAAGTTTGATCTTTGATAGAGTAATGTGGGTTTCTTAAACCTAAATCAAAATGATTTATGTTATAATAACAGAGAAATTTGCTCACATACATTTTTACATTTATATAGATGCATGTACTATATTTTTACACTTGAATAAACAATAATCAAATGCAGAGACAGTCATTTAACAATATATTAGGGAGTAGTTACATTTATACATTTTTACAGTTACAACCGGCCCTTTGAGGGCAACCATAATGCTGATGTGGCCCACGGTGAAAATGAGTTTGACACCCCTGCTCTAAATGGACCATAATTTACTAAATGAACATCATGCTGTATTGAAGAAGACTTGAAACTAGAGATTGAGACATAAACTCATGTTTACAATGTTTACTGAGGGAATAAATCAAGAGAGAAGTAGAGTCATTTTCTATAGACTTCTATACAACCAGAGGAGTCGCCCCCTGGTGGTGGGGGTGGTTTTGGTTTGTTTTGGGGTGTGGTGGTCAGGAGAGAGAATGCAGCTTTAACACATGAAGCTTTGACTTCTATACAACCAGAGGAGTCGCCCCCTGGTGGTCAGGAGAGAGAATGCAAGTTTAAGACACTTTTGCATTCGGCTTCGCTTTTCAGAACCAGAGATTGCCGCCTGGTACGTCTCCGTTAGTCAGTCCCCGTATGTAGATCTCCGTTAGGAAGTCCCTGGAAGTAGGTCGTAATCAATAAGTCCCCATACAGACCAAGTACGGAGTGCAGACTGGTTGCTGGAGAGCCCAGATTTCCTCCTGGGCCAAGGTGCCCTTGAGCAAGGCACCAAATATCCAACTGCTTGGGACATCTGTCCATGGACAGCCCTGTCTTTCTGACACCTCTCCATTAATGCATGTGTGTAAGTCCTCTCTATGCATGTGTGTGTGTGTGTGTGTGTGTGTGTGTGTGTATGTAATGTGTGAAAAACTACTGTTTTCTGTGTGTCTTCTACTTCGGATAGACAGATTTATAAAATACGATACATATATGATATTCAATATACAGTTTGCGGTATTTTAAGCTCTCAGTATTTTCACGATGATAAAGTGTGACATAAGTTTAGCACATACCACAGTTATTGCTGCTGCTGTATGTTCACGTCTTCTGTCCTACACAGTAGAGTCCGCTTCACTCACAGATCCCGTAACAGTTTGTCCTGCATCTATTGTGTCAGTTCTCTCTTTTGTGTCGCTGTCCCCGAATGTGTCAGCCCACCGCGTCACATGACACGAATCCGATGAACCAGCAGAGAGTGAGTCTGACTCTGATCCTGATTCAGAAATCATCTTTGAAAAAAAAAAAAAAAACATCAACATGTGAAAATAATAATTGTGTCCTGGAGAAGATGGCAGTGAAATTATGTCACATTAATGATGAGGAAATGAAGCAGGTTTTCAGTTACACAACCGACGACATCAGTCATCAGTGAGCTCTCACAGGGTTTCACCACAACATCACAAGTTCAAATTCAACCTCACATGTCAGATGTCATCCCCTCGCCCTGTTTCCCATCAGCCCCATCTTTCTCCACCATATCCACATGTTGCACGTGCAAAAAAGTCTGCTCAACACCGTGTGCACCCGGCATTGATACTCATAATGATAATAATTTTTACTTGAGTCATGTAGCATTATTCAAAAGCAGTTTACAAAGTGCTTTACATTAAACAAATATGAAAACGTAAAGATCAGATGTAGCTTATTTAAATAAATTGTTATGGTGTTTCAAATGTTGATGTATTGTAGCTCTGTTTTTTTTGGTAGTGTAAAAAAATTAAATAAGAAGATTATTATTATTATTATTATTATTATCATAAAACAATAAAAGTAAATATTTTTTTATTAATTTGTATTAATATTATTATTATTATTATTTTGTAAATGTTTTTATCTATGAATATACATATGTATATATATATATATATATATTTGTTTTTTTTTTTACTAACTAAACAATAAACAGGCCTCCACATGCACATGAATGCATTATTTATTTGTGCTAAAAAAAAAAAAAAAAGACCCAGCTGTTTCAGTAAATATCTTTCTTTTAAATAACGTTTTACTTAAAACATTTTTTTTAAATGAATAAATACATACTTTTGAAACCTGTATTTCAAGGTTTACATATTCAGAACGGATGGGCTTGAGGCTGAGAGACACAGACAGGGAAGGGAAGATGGAAAGTACATAAAATCAGTTCAATGGACGAGCTGTTCTCAGTCAAAGCGGACAAATAAAGACATCCAACATGGCTGCCAGAGGGAATGTTACATCACATGAAAGGAATAAAGCAAAATGATATACTTTATTATTATTTTTTTCAAGTGAGTCATATGTTGTGGTTTTGGGTCAAATGTCAGAGTGTGAATCCCTTATGTGTCATGAGACCAATCGCTCTGACCTTACATGTGATGTTTTTGTCTGGCCTACACACACACACACATACACACACACACACACACACACACACAGACACACACACACACACACACACACACACACACACACACACACACACACACACACACACAGAGAGAGAGAGAGAGCAGACAGTGCTCTAGAAAATGGTTAGCTGGCTGACTTTTATTTTGTAAACATGTTGACGTTCCACCAGCCAATCAGAGCGCAGGTCTATCACATGCAGACGCAGGTGGTTGCGTACTGTAGTCACACACACACACACACACACACACACACACACACACACACACACAGGTTACACGTGTGCAGATGCAAAAAAAATGGTACATAGCCTACCTTGCTGTAAGGCTACTGCAGTTAACACTCACAACACACCTTGAACTCTCTCGCTCTCTCTCTCACAATTGCACACACACACACACACACACACACACACACCAGAACAGTTAGCCACCGGTTGTTCCCAGAAACAAACTCAATCACAAAGAGATGACAGATAAGGCCCTCTGGCCACTCAACACACACCTTCTATCACTGTACCTACACGACAGACAAACTACTGCTTTCAGTTATGCATTCATCTTAAATACATCTGCAACACGGTTTTGTCCTCACATGACTTTCTCAAGCTGCTAATTATTATGATCAATCACTCGGTTTTCCCTTTTTTTTATTATAATAATCAGCCCTGTGATTTTCTGACACAGTGAGAGGCAGAAGCGTCTCAAATAATTAACAATAACTCAAATGATTATTGCATTTCTTTTAAAAAAAAAAGGTGAAAGACCAAAATACAGCCGTAGCTTTTTTTTTTTTTTTTTTTTGTGGAAACCCACGCATAGGTGGTGACACAGTTTCAGATGTGCAGCAAATATTTCATTACCGTGAGAGCAACCATGCAAGTCAATACTTTGAAAGGTACGTTTTTCAGCAATGTGATGAAAGTCAAATGACTTGCCTATATTCATCAGATGAGCAACCATTTCCTGTAATCTAATATCCTTTTCCCGCAAATAATTAGCTCATATATGCATGTTTTTCAAACAAAAGGAAAACCCTTTAGAAATAGGTGATGGACTCTTTTCCCCAATGCCAGGAGATGAGTGTACCTTTCTGTTTTTATTCAGATGCGTCACGTTCAATGTGTCTCGACGTGCTGGAAAACAGGGTTAGTAAACAGTGACAATGTACCGGTGGTTTCTATCAATGGAGTCTCGTGGCTTTGATAACAACTGTTTCTTTTCACATCTAACTGTGAATTTTTGACCAAACCAGAGTTGGTAGTTGTTGGAACAATGGAAAGACTAACCAAGACGTTTTTTTTTGTTTTTGTTTGTTTGTTTCCATCCAGTTTTAATTAAGTTATAATGTATATATAATGAAGACGATCAGCGAGATAAAATGACTGTTGTTGGGGGATTTGAGACGGGAAACTAATTGTATGTTCTTTTTTTCATAACATTTGTCCAAATCCCTGTTGATTTTATTCATTATATACACTTCAACATGTCATGTTTCCATCAAACAACACCTGTGATGACCGCAGAGTCGTTTATTCTCAATGAATGCAGATTGTAATCTTTCCCACTGAAGACAAAGTCTAGATGTTTGCGGGTGTTAGTGGGCTCGCCCACTCTATTTACCTGTGACTAAAGTAGCACCCTAGCCACCTAGTCACAATACAGAACCACCCAAAGGTGCTTTCTACTCATTAGCCTCATTGAGAGCACTGCAATTTCTTATCATCTTTTATGCACAAAGATTATTCGATTGGTTTAATGCAAGAATGAAAACAACGAGATGGTTTCAAATTATTTGAGGAGATTCTTCTCATGTCAGCAAAAATGTTCATCCCACACAATGTCGGGTCAAAGAGGTAAAAATTATGATCAGAACAGCACTCCTTGTCACCTGTTAACCTGTGTGTGTGTGTGTGTGTGTGTGTGTGTGTGTGTGTGTGTGTGTGTGTGTGTGTGTGTGTGTGTGAGAGAGAATCCATCCACAGCAAGGGGCCGTCCTACGGGTAAATTACAGGTATCGGTGTGTGTCTCTGTCATAACAAACAGCACATGTATCATGTGACAGTCTGTTGTGTCAGTGGTCTCGCCCCATTGGCTCTCATTGAAACCCTGATTCTGGTTCACGTCTTTTCTTTCTGAAAGATGTTGAACTCTAAAACTTATTTTTCAGCGAATCAGGGCAGCAGTCACGTTGGAAGCCTTTATGATTAGACAAGCAACAACAACACAACAACTGCTGACGGTGATGATGTTGGTCATGAATAAATAGAGTCGATTTGTTGTTAAATCTATAGGGAAATGAATTTCCACTAAGCCTTAAGGATAAGAGTTACGAACAGTCGACATGAACGAAGTTACGGCCTGAAAGCCGGAGAACCAGACGAGCTTTCCACAGTAATCACATTTTAAATCAATTAAATCCTGAGCAACATTACAGGTAGTTTGCATGAAGTCCTTGTGTGTATATCCCCATGTATGACTGTAGACTGTATGTAAGAAGTGGACGTAGTCATGGTGACGTCACCCGTTGGTTTGTGGACTGATGTTTTGAAGCCTCGAGTTCAGCGATTTCGGCATCGCCATCTTGGGTTACGGCCGTCGACTTGTTAGTTTTTTGCAGCCAATGAAAGTAAGTGACTGCAGAGGAGTGACGTAGAGACGCCGTATACTTCTCTGGTAGAGACCTGTCAATCATCTTGTAGCCCCGCCCTAAAGCATCCCCTGCTTTTTGGTTTGTTTGACTCTAAATGGACCATAATTTACTAAATTAACATCATCAGAGATTGAGACCATAAACTCATGTTTACAATGTTTACTGAGGGAATAAATCAAGAGAGAAGTAGAGTCATTTTCTATAGACTTCTATACAACCAGAGGAGTCGCCCCCTGGTGGTCAGGAGAGAGAATGCAAGTTTTAAGACACTTCCGCATTGGTTTCACATGGCAGAACATGAGGTTGCCGCCTGGATATGACATGTGTGTACAGTACGACTGCGCGCACGTGTGTGTGTGTGTGTGTGTGTGTGTGTCAGGTTGATCAGTGTAACAGCAGTGAATTATGTTTGTCTCTGCTGCGTCGTGTGTCAGCGTGTGTCCTTGGTGGGAGATGAGTTGTGGGAAAAGGGGGGATTTCGGCCCAATCCTGCTCATGACTGGCAACCCTTAAATCACTCAGCACTTTTGGCCCCCGGGGTCACGGCAAAACCAGATTAGATGAAAACCCACTCTCTCTATCCGTCTCTCTTTGTCAGTGTCATTTTACACCAAGGGGTCAGAGGGATGATGAAAAAAAATAAATAGAGAGAGGGATGAAGAAAAAAGAAAGAAAGAGAGGAAAGACAGACAGAGCGAAGGATGGAGGGAGCATCATTTCCCATCTGCTCTCTCCATCGTTACTCACACCCTAGGAGAGGAGCAAATCAAAGGAGAGGGGGATGAGGAGAGAAAATCAGCAAAGAGGTCGGTGAAAGGAAAAGGTGAGAGGAGGATGGGGGAGGGAAGGAGAAAGGAATAAATAAGATAGAGGGGTGGTGAAAAAATGACAGGGGTTAGGAGAGAGAGGCGAAGGAGTGAGTGAGGGAGGGAGAAGAGAAGGAAGGTCACACACACATGTACATGTCTTATTCACTACCCATCATCCCACTCTCCTCTTTTCCATTTGACTGACACGTTGTTTTCAAAAGCTGCATCACAAGTTATATCGTTAAAACACGACAAAGAGTCTTATTACATACACTTCAACATGTGCGGCTGTACTAAACAATCCAGGTATAATGTTTCTCATGTTCCCCGTCTTAAAGTTACTACATTGAATTTTGATAAAAGCGGTGGCGTTTCCATGAGCACCGCCTCTGTAGACTCCCTTGAGAAAACCTCTAATCTTCCTGCAGCAGGGTTTTACAGTCTGTCCCGCTCTGTCCTGCTTCTGTTCTTCACGTGCAGGGGAAAGACCGTACAGTACGTCCTGGACCACATGAAAGACTCCCTAGACCACCGCCTTGTCTTTGGCGGGTCCCATCTGGATCAGGCGAGGCGAAGCTCTACCTCCCGCTGAAGCTCCGAATACGGGTCCGTCCGCGGTGGCCTGAGGCCCCGCTGGAGTTTCTTGTGAACCTGAATGCTTAAATCGTTCCGTCTGATGTCGAGGGGGGAACTAATAAAGTGGTCCATTTAAGAGTCAAATAGACCATAGAGGGAAGGCTTCATGGCAGGCTGGCTGTGATTGACAGGTCGCTGCCGCATACGGTGCCTCTACGTCCCTCCTCCGCATTCCAAATGTGGTAACTCCCGTTCATCGGTTCGACGGCCGTAATCCAAGATGGCGAACGCAAAGCGGCGGTCCACAAACCAACGGGTGACATCACGATGATTGCGTCCACTTCTTACACACGGTCTGTGGGTTACACTCGTTGTCTTTTTGTTTCCTCACAGTACACTTTGTTTGGCGCACTGAGCGTAAACGCCTTGTGTGTGTGTGCTCGTAGCTCTCTGTGGAGGCTCACGCACAAGTACAAACAATTATTAATGATGCAGATGATTGGCGCTGGAGATGAAAAGTGAAGGGATCGCTATCCTCTGGGTGCCGTGGATATCTGTGCCAGCTTTTATCACCAAGCGGCAGACAGACAGTTATATAACTACCTCCTTCAACATCGTGCAGTATTACATTTCAATTTCATGTGCAATATTATTCTCATTATTCTATGTGCAATAATACTCAATATTACTTTTCTATTTTAGTTTCTATTAGGCTCTGCTGCTAGTATTACTTCTGATACTTCATATGTTTTACTCTTGTATTTAATCTTTGTTGTTGTAATGATTTTTTTCTATTTAAGTTGAATTCTTTACCTGATTCAGTTACCTTACTGTTATTGCAATTTTATACTATTTTGCACCGTGGTTAGAATTACTTTCTTTTTTACACTTAATAATTGTTATTCTATTGTTCACATATGTTCATATTGTTTATAGTTTTTTGTTATTGCTCTGTTGCAATCTTTGACCAACAATAATTTCCTTTGGCGTTAATAAAGTTCCATCTTATCTTATTAAACAGCGAGCCTGCTGGAGCAGGTAGGTGGAGAGACCAAAGAAAATAAAGAATCATTTACTTTCCATTTCACCTGATCTCAGAGTGTTTTCTTTCCGTCCCGCTGCTCTCCGCGTTTCCAGGTGTGGCCTCCAGAGAAAGCCCTGTTCCCTCCATCAGCTGTCAGACGGGCTGACTCACCCGATGCATGTCTGGCTATTAATGACTCACACACACACACACACACACACACACACAGGGATGTACAGTACACACATAGCTGCACCCACACATGGGGAAATTATTTTCTAATTACAACATGCTGAAGGACAAAAACACACAAACGCACACACACACACACACACACACACACACACACACACACACACACACACACACACACACACACACACACAGAGATAGAGATAGAGGGCATTCCCATGCGCGGGTGACTCAGCGTCTGCGAGCGACACAGACACAGACTGAGGAATGTAAACAGCAGTGGTTGCTGGTTCAAATCCCTGCAGAATGTGAGAGAAGACGCGGCTCTGTGGCCCTGCGTGTACTCCACTGATACCAGCTGCTGTTTACCGTTTACACTTCATTTACCCTCGGACACTTTTTTACCGCGGCGGCCTGCACCTCGACACCACCCTGTTGCACATTCTAATCTCTGTCTCTCTCTCTCTCTCTCTCTCTCTCTCTCTCTCTCTCTCTCTCTCTCCAGCTGAGCAATCTGACAAACAGCAACCGTGTTGTGAAAAGAAGACACTTAATGCAATGGGCTCTGTGATTTCCTCATAGTTTCTATTGACTTTTCCTCGAAAGAAACAACGAGAAGCGTGTTTTATGTTTGTGAGTTGGATAAGAAGGGGAAAATCTAATGTGGGTGTTTGTGTTGTGTAGCTGGCTGCTGTCTGGCTCAGCGTGACACTGTGCTCTGCCTGTGTTTGTATATTTATATTTATATTCATACAGTGTATTTATATTTCTTCCTTTTGGTATCTGATCTTTTTTTCTCGAAGGAGAACTCAGGACAAGTGATTTACAGAGGATGGGGATATAGAAAAATAAACCCTTGATTAATACGGAAGAAGATCCGGTACACCTGTGTTCACCCGGCTATAACATGTTCTGTTAAAAGGGCCTGTTGAGGTTATTGAGACATATTTTACATTTCAAGGTTTGCAGCTCAGCATCCGACTCTTGACTCAGATGAGTTTCACTGAACCGACCAAACTGCATTCTCAATTACGGTTTTTGAGGGAAACATATTTTCTCAAAACAAAAACACAACAAATCTACGTGGTTATGTTTCGGTAACAACAATTCTTAAGTTTGGTAAAACATCATGGTTTGACTTAAAAGTATGATTGTTATGTTATTTTAGTTTAGGATAAGTTAACATTGAACTTGTGGTTTCACACGGGAGACAAAGAAATGTTTTTGTTTCACACACAAAACATGTACATTTTCACTAATTGTGATATTTTACAGTGTTGTAAATGTATTCTAGAACAAACAAATCGTAATAAAAGACTAAATAGTGTTAAACTGAAAAAGAAAAAGTGAAGAAGTGCTTCACAAAAGGCAGTTAAAATTTGAAATTACACAAGATATATGTTTAGGTAAATAAAAGACCTTAAATTGGACAAAAGAATTAAATAGGTCAAACAAATAGCAGTCATCTATTACACACATGGTAGACAAGTGAGTATAGGAGATAAAATCATACAAGGAAAACAATGACTTCCTTTGGAATAGTTGTCCGTCCTTCTCTCCCCTATTTGACTTTCTGAATAAATAAATTTAAAATGTCAAATCCTGCTCTGAAACTCTCACATTCAACAGTCTTGATATGAATAAAGTTTGCTTTTATTTCAGTAGAGATACAATTTGCTATAAGCTCTTTAGAATTAGTAGTGCTACCGACCAGTAGTTTACATGAAAGGGAGAGGGGGTGGGGGGGGGGGGTAGTCGGGTGGATTTTCCTGTGTGTATTTTCGATTCTCAAACACCTGTGTGTGTGCATGTGTTTTTTCCCACTCATTCATTTGTCCCTTCCCATCCCTGCTGCTGCTGCAGGTGCTGCAAGTCCTTCATTCATCAAAAACAGGCTGCGGAGGGGGAAAACAAAAGGAAGGATGTTGCAGTTCAGCGGCGCAAAGAATG
This sequence comes from Ophiodon elongatus, assembly GCA_016806645.1. Classification (NCBI taxonomy): domain Eukaryota; kingdom Metazoa; phylum Chordata; class Actinopteri; order Perciformes; family Hexagrammidae; genus Ophiodon; species Ophiodon elongatus. Next base: position 235,498 of record JACSYO010001107.1, on the reverse strand, counting down.
GATGCATTGTGTCCCACGATGCCGCATTTCTCACACTTTTCATTTTTAAAGTGGTCTCGAGGCTCAGGTTCACAATGTTGGGAAGCGATTGCCGAGTTCACTTCCACACGAGCACGCTGTTTCTGTTTTGGAGACACAAAAAAACACAAATTTGTCATCAGTCAGCAGCTGGAAACATGTGGCACAGAGAGAGAGAGAGAGAGAGAGAGAGAGAGAGAGAGAGAGATAGAGAGAGAGAGAGTGCGTCTGCAGGTTTTCACTCCCATTCCCTAAACCTGTCATTGTTGTGTTGTGTCATTGGTGATCAATGACTTTCGACCTGGAGGGGTCAAATTATAAGATTAAGTCTTTAATTTTAGGTTATGAACTCTAGCTGTTACGACTAAGAGGGGAATGATTTATGGAAACATTTTGTGGTGCAAAAGTGAACAAATCTAAACTTTGAGGACTTTTAAAACAATCCTTATAGAAGTCACTATATTTGGACTGCGGAGGAGTGACGTAGAAAGCTGTATACAGCTCTGCTAGAGACCTGCCAATCACAGTAACTCCGCCCTAAAGCATCCCCTGCTTTATGGTCTGTTTGACTCTAAATGGACCATAATTTACTAAATGAACATCATGCTGTATTGAAGAAGACTTGAAACTAGAGATTGAGACATAAACTCATGTTTACAATGTTTACTGAGGAAATAAATCAAGAGAGAAGTAGAGTCATTTTCTATTTGACTTTAATAAAACCAGAGGAGTCGCCCCCTGGTGGTCACGAGAGAGAATGCAATTTTTAAGTCACTTGGCTTCACTTGTCAGAACCGGAGGTTGCCACCTGAGCAATATACAACATTCCAGATTCTGAATGTCGTATATTCTGTTTCTTTAATCTGTGATTTGGATCGGCTCCAAAATTCCTTAGGTCTTTCCTTGGTCCCCGCTAAACCCTTCAACCAGGTTTCATTAACATCGGGCCGGTAGTTTTCCATAATCTTGATGACAAACAGACAAACAATCCAAACACCTCATTGAGTAACAAGGGCGTTCACATGCGATTGAAAATGAATAACAGTTTGCTTGTATTCATTTATTAAAGAGAGTCTGTTATTTTCACTTAGATCTAGTTTTTTTACACATTTTATAGAGGCATAACAAATATTTTTTCAGTCAATCTAATGTTAGGAATAAATAAAAATGTGTTACTGTGGCTGATAATTCACGGTGGCCTTAAGGAGACTGAACCAGAAAGTCTCCACAAGCCAGTTCTATGATTATTCACCCACACCCAGATGTGCTTCAGACATGCTCATAGTGTAGAGAGCCATCTGATTTAGCTGATGGCTAAACACCTCCATGGATTTGAGTGTAATATGTCAATAATGACTCCACGTTGAGCCACACAGAGTCGACTGACTCACAGACAAACACCCAGTGTGAGTTACCTGGATGTATATTTACTTTTGCCAATCCATTTTTTGGAATTGACTCATCGGTGTCCCAATCGGAGCACAGATGAGTACAGCTAATCCCCCGCCATCGATCTCCCTTTTCTCCACACCTTTGGGCACTCATTACCACGCTGTCCGCCCCGAGCCTGAGTCACCTCGCCCTGCGCTCACCACAGCCCCAGCCACCCGGCTCAGCGGCCTCGGCCCGCATGACTGACGATCCTTCAGCCGCAGTCATGCTAGCTTAAGCTACGCTAAGCTAACAATAGCCCCAAGGATTACCCCGTGATGAAACTGTGGTTGGGAGAGGAATTAGGGGTATTTCAAGTGTATTTAGCCCCCTCCTTTCTTTTTAATCCACAAGGATTGTTTTTGAATGGTTTCAACTCGCTGACTCGTGTGTGGTCAGACTCCACGGATAGCAACACTAGGATTTAGCTAACTGGGGTTTTTGTTGTCGCTCGATTGTTCGCGGTGGTGTGATTTCTCTTTAAGTGACTGGTGAGCCGTCTCGTACACAAATACCCACACTGACTAACACTCACTAAAACACACACACACACACACACAAATAGAATAACTGATTCATAGAGGAGGCTATATAGAGCAGCAAACATCTGGTTTCATGTTTTTAAGATTTGTTGTGTAAATAACGAAATTGTGAATGTTTTTTACATACAGCTTCCTAGGGTTTTCTGGATGTAGATGTATATGTGTATGTATATGTATATGTATATGTGTATTCTAAAAATAACGATATCCTCTATTATTATACAAAAAAATAGAAGACATCAAGACAACATGTACAAGATAGTAAAATTTGGCACACCTGGCAAAGAAGAATAACGAGATGATTTTAATCAGCATTCATGCTTTGACTCCTGGGATGAAAACTTGAAGATATTGTGGTAAAATAATGTAACTCAAAGGCCCACTTATCAGTTTTTAATCGTATCTCAGTTCCCACTGAATGCTGTGAATGATTTCTGTCTGGTGCAAATGTTTCACATGACACCTGAACTGCTATCAAATTAAGTCTGTTTACTCTCAAATATAGTTTTCCTTTATACAGGAAGACTGGTGTGTAATTAGACCAGTTTCAACATTAGAAATGTTCTGTAAGTGGGCCTACTTGTATTTCAAAATGGGATGAAAGGCCTTTACACATCAGGGGCATGACCAATAAACAACACGAAAATGCCAAAAATATTTCACCTCAAAACTATTCCTACCGGCAATGATTTGCAACAATTGCAACATTTTTAAATATATATATATAATAAAAGGTTTGAATACATTCCAACTACTAGGATCCTATTGACCCGGATTAAGCCTAAAATGCTGTCGTATATTTTATTGAATTTCCTTTTAGAGTGAATTTTGTGTTCCTTCTACACCAGCTACACAGTGTATATGTGTCGGGCTTTTATTTTGAAAGGTAAGAACGAAAGCACTGTATCTGGTCTGCACTGTGTTTGTCAAGGTTGAAAAGAGTATAAGTTTGTTTTGGATAACGGAGCCTCTGTATTGTGTAGTGTACATTTTAAATACATCCGTTCCACGTAACGTGTGACGTTGATTTATTTGCAGTGAGAAAAATAATTGTGTTGCTTTTTGCGGTGCGTGACGTTTGCATTCTGTGTGTTCTGTTCTCATGACAAAAACAGCAGCTTGAAAATATTTATGGATGTGTGACTCAATCACATGAAACAAAATGACTCCCCAACCCCCCCAAACCTTTGATATGTAGTAATGTAGTAACTTGGATACTCCTGCATGATTGTATTGAACCCAAATGATGATGATGATGTGGTTTTAGTCCTTTTACACTAACTTCACTAACATTTTCACACTCTCAACATGAAATGTATTAAAGAACACAAGCAGCAGTTTGGAAGGATGGTAACACATGTAAACACATACACACACACACACACACACACACACACGTACACGCACACGCACAGCAGATCTGTGGTAATGACAGAGCAGTCGGTTTGCAGAATCCATTCTGTCCAACCGTCCGCCTTCATCCTCAGCTTTGACTCAGACCCACCGTGTGTGTGTGTGTGTGTGTGTGTGTGTGTGTGTGTGTGTGTGTGTGTGTGTGTGTGTGTGTGTGTGTGTGTTTGTGTGCGTGTGTGTTTCTGTGGGAGGACTAATTTGAGTTTTTTAATGACATTTTTAGAAAGTGATGACATTTGGTTCAGTCCTCAGTTCTTCAAAGAGCCGTTTGAGGGTAAGACTTGGTTACAGGGTTATAGTTTAGGTTTAGTTTGAGGGTTAAAAGCCGGGGGACAAGTAGTATTTTGTCAACGAGGGTCCCCACAACTATAGAAGCACGAGCGTGTTTCTCCGTGTGTGGTAGGAAGTCTGAATAGTCCTTTCTACTTTTTGCTTTGAAGTTTCAACAAAATCATCCCACTTCTCTGCTGCACACGCACACAAACACAAACACAAACACACGCAGATGCTGTGAACATACTCATTCATCAGGCCGATCAAAAGACGTGCACACATACACACGCACATGCACACAGCTCATCCATCATGCAGCAGAAAGCGCACACGGAGACACACAACGGAATCTGTGTGCGTCTAATAAACAGGCCTATAAATAACTGGAGAGGAGGAGACATCAAGCGTTTCTGTTGTGGTTTCGTGTTTTGTCGCTGGAGGATCCTGCAGACACACAAACATCCCCCAACAGTAATTACCGTCTCCGCGGACACTGACGACTGACAGGCCCCTTCTCAGCCAATCACAGGCCGAGGAGGGGAAGTGGGACTCTCTGACTCCGCCCCGGCTGTGGATGTTTCTCCACGCCATCCTGAACTGTCGGTGAGTCAGCAGCGAAAAACTGGTAAAAATAAAATGTCATGTGTATTCATTTAACATTATGTACTGAAACATCTCCGGAGAAACATCTCAATCAAATTAGTTATAAAACATGCAGTAAGTTTACAATGACATTTGCATTGCATTGCATTTCAAAATAAAATGGTCTCAATCAAATATTGTCAAACTGTAACTAATTCTCATCAAAACAGAGGATGCAGTGGTTTCCTCAAGCTATTTCTAGTGGCTATTCTTATCATCTGCATCTGAAATAAAGACAGACTTTTGAAGAAATCAGCTAGCAGAAGGCTGAAAGTCCACCTTAATAACACCTTTCATGGAGTGTAAGCGGTCAGGCTGTTCTCATACAGTGTTCGTAGTTATGCCTACATGAAAATGAATGCTCTGTAATTCGTGGATATCCCACGGTATGTACTCCACAAAGTCATGAACCAGGAAGTATAAAGACAGTAAAAACCCACAAAGGGCAGGTGGATGTATCAAATGAAAACCGGTCTTTCATCTAGAAGACTGCTGTTATGCCCCGTGTGAAAAGAGAAGTCAACGTTAATTTATGTCACGTGACCTCCGTACTTAAGAAACGCCACTACTGTAATTATTTTAACCCAAACCAAGATCTTTTTCTCAACCTAACTAAGGAATTTTGTTGCCTTAACCGAACCGAGTTGTTTCCTGTGGTGACGGAAGTTTATTTTGAAAAGACTGTGTGCACGTAAGGAGCGGAAAATGACACGTGTTGCTGGACTTGACAAAAATGAGTAGTAACTTTTATGATCCTTTGTATGAGGATACATTGAAGAGGAGTACTTGATGATGCCATTATACTGCCCCATGTTCATTCAATTACACCCACTCGATTACATAACATAATTAACAAATAAAGTTAAGTTTCACGTCTCTCCAACGTGACCTCTCCACACTTTATGTCTCTCTCGCTCTTTTTTATGATGTTTAAATACCAGAATCGTGACGTGTAAGTCCACTCCCAGTATGTTACATCATTCTGGTGCACTGTACATTACAGCCACTGTGGTTCCTAAATGTCCATCCATGCAAAAAACTTGACCCTCCAAGCCCTGGTCCGGAGAAAGGGGGACGAAGGAGATCTGGTAGAGCCGTTCATGCAGTCGGCCGACGCTTAATGGAGGAGAGAGTGACCGCGGGGGTCCAATGACCTGATGGAGGGGGAAGCCTTTGTTTATGAACGTAAACAGGAAACACACACACACACACACACACACACACACACACACACACACACAGGCACAATGGAAAGGATTCATCCCTTTGATTTTCATAGCTGTGAGAAAAACTGGACTTCAAGCTGCAGCGTGTGTGTGTGTGTGTGTGTGTGTGTGTGTGTGTGTGCGATGGTGTTGTTGCCATGAGGCACCTGCTGCCTTTCTTTTCAAACCACTGAGTAAGGGTCAGAAAAAAACAGATATGAATATACGGATGTAATATCTAGTGACTCAGTGGCGTAGCCCCCTGAGTCAAAGTCCCACCCCTTGGAAGACATCTATTTACATGTAAATTGGATTCATGAGTTCATACTGCAGGTCTGGACAAACAGCTCTGATGCCCTTTGTTTGTCCGTGTGAGACGCTCTGCGCTCTCTAGTCGCTCCAATGTAAACCCATTAGCCTCGTTATTAGACGCTCACGTGGCATTTAGTGTCAGCGAGAAAGTTGGACGGGTCAAACAAACACAGGACTTTCACCCAGGAGACGCTGATAGTGTCCCGTGTTAGGCTAAAAGGTTTATTTTGAAAAGAGACTGTATGCGTGTAACAAGCCGATGCCAGAGGGGAACCGAGAGCGTCTTAGTTTGAAGCGCGGGGCCACCGACAGAGTTGGGAGAGAGAATGTGCTGTTGAATCGTGTGTATCCAACAATATTTTACATGAAATAGGTAATACTTTTATTCAAATCATTGAAAGTGTAGTTTTTATTATTGCCATTGTTTTTATGACATTTGATGACATTTGCACACATGCGCAAAACACATTGACCGTCTGATATTTATGAGTATGAATGTGTAAACATGAGCATATGAATGTACGTGTGTGTGTGTGTGTGTGTGTGTGTGTGTGTGTGTGTGCATGCTCTGAGAATAGCTCTTAACAGGAAGTCTAAATTCAGCTTGGACCAGGAAGAAAAGTGTGTGAGAGGAACAAACAAATCAGGAAATCCTACCGCCCACCCCCCTTCTCCAAATCACACCCGCACACACACACACACACACACACACACGCACACACACGCACACACACACACACACACACACACACACACACACACACATACACACAAACATATTGAAGGGTAACTACATCCCCGCTCACTTTTATCGTGTCACTTGCGGACATTAAATCCGTATTTAATCTATTTAATATTTTCTGCAGGAAGACGCCGCACATGTGCAGAAGTAACTCACTGATAAACATGTAAGCAGAGCTATGCGCTCTGACAATAAAGCCAGTTTTGTTGTGGAAAAATCCTTCTTTTATCTTCGGTGAATCGTTGTTGGAAAGAAATGTATTTTTTCCTGCTGTGATGGAAAATGTTTAAATGGTGTTTTGTTTATGAGTGCTTCCTCATCGGCCCAGAGGTGCGTTATGAAAGACTGCAAAGTGAGTTTTAGAGGTAGCACATTTGCATATAAAGATAATGGAGTGATGTCGTGGCCGCAATTAGTTCCAAATGTGATTTCCTGTTCTGATTTCAGTCTGAGCTGTTACACAAACACACACGCACACAAACAGTTAGAACAACACGGACCGTACAAACAGGCTAAACAAATTTCCGCGAATGTAACAAGAAAAACAAAATCTGCTTGAGAATGGAGGGATGGAAAACTTTGCTCAAGCAAGTTTTAAAAGTCCAATCTATATTCTTATCATGATAATATATCTTGATCTATCTATATATCTATTTTTTTCATGTTGTAATGGAAAATAATTCAATGTTTCAAACAAAATAGCATCTTGAGCAAAAAAAGGTCAGAGGTGAGACCTTTCCACACCGGGTGCTATTTATTTTTTTATTGTTTTCGTCAATTTATTCCCAGGACTGTTTTTGTCATGAGTAGTTTTACACAGAACGTGAATATTACGCGGCTAAAAAAAACTGTGTAATTTCTATTTCTTTTTTTTCAGAATGAGGTTGATTTTTCTGAAGTTGATTTAGGCATCAACCAATCACGTTGTGCGGGACGTTTCGTCAACATGTGAGGCTCCGAAGTCTGAACCGAGACTGCAAACTTTATTGCTCATTTAACCTTGACAGAGGCCGTGCAGACCAGATACCTGGTTACCTTTCACAATAAAAGCCTTAGACATATAACTGGTGTGTCCTTGTCTCCATCACACACTTGGTGCAGAATCCCTCTTTCCATAACAATATAACACATATTTCAAAAAAGCTTCGTGCCGTCTCAAATGGGAAAGAAGAATATTTGTAAACAAACATTTTAGGTAAAAAAAAAAAATCTGATTTATTGTTGACATGTAGAAATGTTCAGTTACATCCTGATATGGAATCAGGAGCGCTATATTACACGTGTGGCATTATTATCTGAACTGAGCCTATAGCTGTTTGCACACACACCTTCAAAGACACACACTCACACGCACACGCACGCAGACACACGCAGACACACACACACACACACACACACACACAGAAGAGGAAGTAGGATTCGTTTTTTCCCTGAGGAAGTCTGCGTGTGTGTGTGTGTGTGTTTGTGTGTGTGTGTGTGTGTGACAGGTTCTCAGGCCGGCCGGTACTTCCTCCTCCTCTTCTTCTTTTGTCGTTTGTTCCTCCTCCAGCTGGACTCCAGACAGGAAACAGATGCCGCCCACTCCTCCGCCCCCCTCTTTCTCCCTTTTCTCTTCCTCCTCCTCTCCTTTTTAATCTCTCTTCCTCCCTTTCTCTCTCTCTCTCTCTCTCTCTCTCTCTCTGTATCTCTTCTCCCTTTTATCTGTTATTTACACACAAATCCTACATCTTTTTCCTCTGTGTATGTTGTCTCACCCTCTACCTCCCGTCCTCTCTCTTTCTTTTTCACTTCCAGCTCTTGTTTTTTTCTGTCTTCTCTTCCTCTCCAATCTGCTCCGGTTATGTTTTTATTTATTTTTCTCCTCTGTCGCTACCATCTTTTCCTTCTTCATCTCTTCTTATCTTATTCTCAAACTGGACCTGTTGTTTTTCTTCCATTACACTCTTTCCTCCTGTTAGTGTCTCAATAAACTTTGCAAACATATAAAAGATAGTAGAAATGTAACATACATGGAAATAATAATACAGTAAATACTGTACGTACAATAAAAGAGATTTTTTAATATTTTTTTACTGATTATTACTGTCAGCAGTAAAAGTGATGAAAACTAAATTAGATATTAAACAGATAGATCTATTTTAATATGCAGACAGTTTTTTTTAAAGCAATAGTAAAATAATATATATATATAATATAAAAACGTCCCTTTAATCATTCTTTATTCATTTACATTGGAAAATAAATCATTTTTAATGAATTAATTAATTCTTTAACAAATGTTTACCGTTACCTGAAAGTTCTGCATTTAAAAAATAAATAAATAAAATAAATGGATGGACAAGTGCAATAGACATAATAAAAGCAGACGACTGAAAAGGTTTGTGTGAAAGATCTGATGGAAGAAGGAGGGAATTTAGAGGATGCAGCGGACGAGGACAAACAACTCATTTATTGCAGGAACTGCGTATATGCATGTCTGTGTGTGTGTGTGTGTGTGTGTGTGTGTGTGTGTGTGTGACAGAGAGCATGTGCGTGTGTGTGTGTGACAGAGAGCGTATGCGTGCGTGTGTGTGTTATTGGCAGTGTGTCGCCACCTAGTGTTCACGCTGATACTGCAGCTGTAATTAATAAACACAATAGATGGCTCATGTCCCAGTTAGCCATCAGAGGTGAATTAGCATGTACAATATCTGGATACCAGATGACATCATCATTCATAATATTATTTACACCTCTGCTTTTTTCTCCTCTCTCAAAATGTCTGTGAAGAGGGTTGATTGTCATGTCACGGAAGACAATACTGGAGAAATACAGGAAATTAGGGGGCGGAGGGGGGGGGGGGGTAATGCAAATGTTACTGCTTATCTAAGAAAGGATTTGAAGTTATCATAATTTCTCTTTTGCACCCTAAAATGTGTGCCTTCACTTCAGAGGCTCCGTGTGCGTTCACTTCACACACACTTAGTCCAATCTGGCGTTGGTGACGTGACGGGTTATTTGTTGTCCTCCTCTGAAAGCTTTAGAGGAAACCTGATGTCTCTGCGTCGGTGGTTACAGATCCGTGACCCTCTCTGTCCTGACAGACGCAGGTTGCGTTGACCTTCTCGTTGCCTATTCGGTTTCTTCTTCTGGTGCCATGACTCCTTTACGGCCTGCAGAGAGCGAGTGATTGATTAAAGGAGAGAGTGAAAATGAAAGGAAACTGAAGTTCAATTCGAGGAAAAGTGTAACTACTCCCGTCTGTTGTTTCGTGGAATTGAGTCAGACTTGGTAGAAATGTCTCGTGACGTGACTGCATTCCACTTGTTTGAGTGCGTGTGCTTCGGCTGCAAAACCCTCGAGTGGTCTGTGCATGAGCAGACAGCAGCTGTGTTATCATTCGTGTGCATTTATGTACATATTGAAGTACCGCATGAGAAAAGCTGTATGGAAAACTCAAAAGAGGTTTTGACGTGTTTTTCTGCAACAAAAAAATGTTGATGCACTGGATTGAATATGAAAACACCTTCGTCGAATAAGTTATGATGTAGTGAACGTCCATGACTGATCAGCTGTCGGCAACTTCACAAATATATATATTTATATTGTCTTTTTCTTCGGACAGCATGAAACATGGCCAAAAATGACATATAAGTACCATTAAAACTTAAACAACTGAAACAACCTCTCTCCATTTTTCTATCTAGTTTTATTTCTGGTTCATGACCTCTTCTTCTTCTTCTTCTTCTTCTTCTTCTTCTTCTTCTTCTTCTTCTTCTTCTTCTTCTTCTTCTTTATATAAATAATAAAGCTTGTTGTTTTCTGTGAATCCTAAATCATCTCTCCGTGTGTAACGCGTGGTCTATAGCGCCGACTTCTTATAGAACTACGCTCTGCATGGCCGAGTTTATTCGCTCCAAATCCACTGATGGAAACGCGCCTGATTGACTTTTCTTTTTTTTTTTTTTTATTTGCTTCAAATTTGCTTGACGATCGAATGGAACGACGGCTCTCGAGGAGGACTACAAATCTCAATCGTGGAGCCCGCTCTCGTCTCGGCATTGACCCACGTAATCAGTCCAAACCCTCTTTACATTTTGATGTTGCAAAACAACACATTCTCACTCCCAACTCCACGTATGTCCAGTGGCCCCTCGGGCACCAGTGTCGGGGACGATGCACAGCGTCTTTACAAAGATTCTGTTTTCACTGGAAATGCACAGTCTCCGCTCTCCGTCTCTTTTCAAAATAAACTCCCAAAGTAGGTTTACTTTTTTCCTGGGTTTAATGACGCCACAAAACTACTTAGGTTAGGTGTTCGGAAGTGACGTAAGATGACTCAACGTTGACTTGGTTGCACACGTTGGACCCGTGTGCAACCTCCTGGGACTCTCTTGCTCTTTACGCTGCGTTCATGCATTGACAAAGTTTATTTGACGAGTTGGGAATGAGAACGGGTTGACCGAAATCCTCCGAACTCAGAGCCGTGTGTCCTGACCTGCAGTATAAACTCGTGAATCCAAATTTGAATTTTTCCAGATCCGAATCTGCAGTGATGAGCTTCCCGGTCCTTCTCCGACAAGGACAACTGCGGTCAGATAACCTTGGTTTGTTTACAGCTGCATGCTGCATCAAGTGAACAGGGAACACAGGGTTCAGTACTGGGAGATGTGGGGGTGGAGGGTTGGGGGGATTGTCTGGTTTTATGGTGCCGTGTAATCCTTCCAGTAAAACCAGTCCAGGGTAACTACTACAGCTCAACTTAACATCTGAATGAATCAGAGTTTCCAAGTATCCTCCTCTGCTGACCCGCACACACACACGCATGCACACACACACACACACACACACACACACACACACACACACACACACACACACACACACACACCTCCTCCCCTGAAGCCACCGCAGCAGTCAGAGGAAGCAGCTCACGGCTGCAGTGAATTATCATCCAGCGGTGGTTGCTCTCTGCTGGATGTTCTGCCGGGATGCTGCTCTGCTTCTGTCTCCCTGAACTCTCCTTTACCCTTAATTAACATCCTCCCTCTCCCTCTCCCTTTCTTCTCATCCTGTTACTCCGTTTTTCCGTCTCGCTCGTTCACGCTAATCAACTGCTGACATCAGGCGAACCCCTGCTCGCTCAGTTGCCTCTGAAACCTCGCTGCAGACACATCAAAACAGATGAAAGATATTTTCTTCCTGCTTTGTGCCTGCGAGGTCAGTAACTTGAGGTTAAGTGTTCACTGTTAATTATTTTGAGGATGTTCTCTCTTTTTTTCGGCCTGGACTGGAAAGAGTGCAAACTTTGCTTCAGCGTAAGTGTTACAGTTGGAGGTTGATCCTCGTTAACAGGAGACTTGGGACCGGGGGGGAAGACCTGGAGACCAACACAAAACATTGTTGCAGATGCAGAATCTTTAATCTCAGGCTACATCCACACTACTACGTTTCCATTTTGAGACGCATATCTTTTGCTACGTTTACCCTGAGCGTCCGCACTACTCCGCAGTTTTTTGAGCACCGAAGTTTGAAAACTCCGGGGATACCTCGAATTTGTGGACAGGCGGAAATGGAGGAGTTTTAAAACGATGACGCAGACACCCGCGTTCGCTACTTGATCGGGTCTTAGCAGGACCCACGTGTCCGTCTCTGGCTCGTGACGCATCGATCACGTGACCCTTTTATGTAAGAAAACAAACACCCAGGTCTACCAGTGATTGGTTTCAACATGGATAACTATTATTAGAGAGTACTGTAATACTCTGTCTGCAACAAAGCAACCAATCTACTTCCTCTTCACACCTGCATGCCCGGTGTACGTGAATAGTCGCGTAATATTCATTTTCAGGCGTGATAGTATGGACGGAAATCATTTAAAAAAACGATGCAGAAACGCCCGTTTGGATGGAGATCCTTTTTGTTTTAAAACCCCTGTTTTTTGGCGGAAACGTAAGAAAAAAGTCCTGACCTCAAAGTGTGAATCCTCATTTTAAATTCTAGGACTTCCAAGATGGTCTGATGGACCCCTTGTGTTTTTTTAAATGCAAATAACTCTAATACATACAAGCCTTTTAGACCACAACTTGTCCTACATGTGTGTTTTTGATGTTGTCTGAAGCCCAGAAGCTACTAAAATGAAACACACAAGATTTCCGAGCATTAATTCTTCTGACTGCCACCACAGTCTGACCACATTATTACACATTATTACCATATATGGTCATTTCCTTATCTCATGTTGTTCCATTTCGCAATGCGACTGGACTACAATGCTACTGAAAGGGTTACACGAGCCCTCACTGAAACGACACAACGGTTAGCTTCTCGGCTAAAAATAAGTCTCTCGCATGCAGGTTTGTTAGAGATATTAAGTATGTCTTTTACGACATGCTTCATTTTAAAGACGACAGGAGACGTTATATATAAGTGCAGTTGATATTTTTGCATCGTAAAGCAAACTGTTCCGTTTGGATGGGGGACGTGCAGCAGCTGTTTATAAATCAAAGAGAATGATAAAACAATATATATATATATATATACATATATATATATATATATGGAAGAGGTTGCTGATACGGCTCTATGATTTGTATTTTTTATATTTCCCGTTGGAGCGCTGGGAAGGGGGGGTAGAATCCTACTGGTCCTACCGTTAGCAAATACCAATGTGAATGACTGAAGCTAGTCTTAGACTTTTTATTGGGGTTAGAGTCACTCCTGGAGAGAGTGGAAGTCTTTTTTCACCAACAGTTTCTAACAGGTTTTAGTCTACAAATCACAAACATTACAGCAGTTTTTTTTAGCAGTTTTCCTGATATGTATTTTGTATTTTTAGTGTACTGCTAATTGATAAATCTGGGTTGTGGGAATATAAAGGTCGGTCTCTCTCTCTCTCTCTCTCTCTCTCTCTCTCTCTCTCTCTCTCTCTCTCTCTCTCTCTCTGTCGGGGTTACCTGCTGGTCATCTCAGTGGCCAATCAGAGCCCTCATACATCACGTCTTTGTTAGGAGGAAGTCATTAGGTTTCTGCAGCGACCCAGCCTTGACCCCGCTGAAGCTGCATTAAAATCCCCGACCCTGGGGTCAGGGCAGGGGGCGGGGCTTATAGTAGGCTTCAGCCAATCACAGATGACCAAGACATGCGGCCAGCAATATTGGACAGATTCCAAGGTTTTCTCTGTGTATGTGTGTGTCTGTTCTTTTTTTTGCCAGCCTCTTAAAAGTTGAACTATTTGAAAGTTTTTCCACAGAAAGCTCTGCTACAACAGTGTGTCAGAGCACAACACCTAATCATTCAGTGACAGGAAATCTTCCACAAGTACTACTTACTCTTTCACGTTTCAGTTCTGCTTCCACTCAGTGAAATTCTTTGTTTAGAAAGCTCTTTGCATTCATGGTAGCTGACGGAGGAGCACCATCTTCATTTCCACTTTGGATTTGACATATGTTGAGAACGTTCGAAGTGTTGAAACTGTTAAATTATTTTTGTAACTTTTACGATTGCGGAGTGCATGTTTACTAAATAAATTACTATGCTGTACTTCCTATGATGACTTAATTTAGATTTTCACTGGTGGTACTTTGTTTCCTCCTCTCTGGGGACAATGCAACTAGTCTGACACTTTGTTGATGCTTTAAACACTCTGGGCTCAGAGTAGCAGTCGCAACATTGTCCATTGACTTTGACTGTGTCCGAGCACCAAACCTCATTGTTGTAAACACAGAGTCCTGCAGGTCCACCAGCCAAGTGCAGCTTGATCCTGGGTCGCCATGACGGAGCACGGTCTCTGTAAAGCCGAAGTTATACTCACCGCAAGTTCGTGAGGGTCTACTCGGGTCAGAGTGTGTGTAAGTTTCGTAAGCAGAGCGTTCGTAGTTCGCCGCCACATCTACATGCGCCGCTGTCGCCAAAGTTTTATTGTGTTCTCCCCAATTTATATCAATGAGGGTATGAAAACTACAGCCCACAAAATGACCATGACACATCATTAAAGAAGCATTTATTGCAGAGCTGTTCATTAATTTTAGCTAGGTGAGGATGTAAATTATTTTGATAATTTATACATGCATTTGTTTTGTTTTATTGGAAACTCCTCTGTGCTCCCAGATAAAAATGATATTGCTCTTTATTTCTGTTATTTTCTAATTAGAAAAAAATTAAATGAAGCTTGCTTGCTCTCTACATATACTGTTAAAAAAAACAACTTCGATGGCAATTTACAGGAAGCAAACTCTAATTGAGCTGCCTCCTTGACTCAATCCACTCACCGTTGTGTCCCAATAGACTTTGAAATCAAACCTAAATCTTTGGGAAACAATGGCATTTCATAATTCTACGATAAACTAAATGTTAGCTGCTAACCAGCTCCGGACCTTGACCTTTGACCTCTGAGACCCTCGTGGAAGTTGTGTGTCGTTGCCGTGTCTTTTTGTCCCGTCGTGGTGGACCCGTTGATGTTGAATGGTACTCACTTTCAGTGGATGATCCGATGCTTCGCCCTATGGGTGTCTGTTTGATTGACAGGAGGCATAATGTGGCGCCGGGGTGTCCCCCCTTTACCCTCTATCTCCCCTCTTCACCTCGCCTCTCAACTTCCCCTGCCCGGATCCCCTTTCTGGGGGTCAAAGGTCATTCATTAGGATGCCCTCCATTCCTGATAATACCCATATAGACAGAGTGTGTGTGTGTGTGTGTGTGTGTGTGTGTGTGTGTGTGTGTGTGTGTGTGAGGGTTATAACCGACACAGGACTCTGCCAAGGGTTGCGAGGGCCGGAGAGGGTTGACAGCTACCATCAGTCTTTAAACAACCACACACACACACACACACACACACACACACACACACACACTTTACCCCCAGGGGCTTTAGTGTCCTCACTTTGCCCTGAAAGGGAGTTGCACTGACCGGTCACAATGATGACAGAAAGTGTGACGCTCCATCGGTTCAACGCCTCAAACTGAACCATTCTACACTCATCAGGTGTTTGTTCATGTTCTAAATCTCAAAGTCTGAATAAAAGTCTCTCTTTTGACGATGGAACAGACCCCGTAGGCTTGAGAGGAAGCTGTGGAAGGGTGTTTCGGTCTCCGCTGTGCACAAAGGCTTCAGTCAGCTCAACAGTTACCTCAGATGGACGGAGACTGGTACCACTGGGCGGCTCCCAGTAGGAATGCATTGCAATGTGAATCAGGAAACCAGTTCACTGTTTTGTCCTCTGTTTGTCTTCTTTAGTCGGCAAACAAAGGTAGAAATGTATTCATTTACAGAAGGAAGATTGATCTTTTTTCTTTTTTACTGCTTTCGATAAGAACTTTCAGTATGTTTGGAAACGTGACGCTATCACCGGTCACCGACCAAACCTCCACTCAGGACTTCTGTTTCTTTCGAATCGGAAACGTCATTACTCTTGTGGTCAAAGCGGGAAATCGAGGCAGATTTGATCAAGAAAAGGATTTCTATGTTAGTGGGTCAGCTCAGAGGAGGATGATGGGGATTAAGCCAGTTTTTTTTACCGCGCTGAAGAAAGGCAACAGTGTGGTTTCTGCCTTTTAATGGAAAATCTCCTTAAAGTCTAAAGAACTCTGTCTCACACTGTTTTAATAATTTTTAAGATACACCTTTTTTTTTTATCGTCCATGTTATTTTTTTCACAGTTGCGATCCTTAAATAGATCCAAAGTACATCTTGAAAATTATGCTTATTCGCTTTATTTTTAAAGCTAGGTTAGCTTAGCTTAGCATAAAGACTGAAAACTAAACTGTTCAAAATGAGGTGTTTTAGTTTTACCATCTGATTGTGAAATATTACTGTAAATCTCTTTGGTTTGCAGCCTGACTCAGATCTGGGTGTGAGTAATTATTTCCCCAGTCTTTTCTTTTTTTTGTTTTTGTTTTTGGGAAAAGCACATTCAGTTGACTGTTGAGAATCTGAATGTGTTTCTTTGGGAACGTCTGCAGGTTTGTTTGAAAGAGGGTCAGTCTGCTGATGGTCGGTCATTTCATGCATGGAGACCGGGAAAAAAGTTAATATTTGACTTTTTTACATCAAATAAACATTTAATCCAGCCAACACAGACACACATACACACACACACACACACACACTCCCAAGTCTGATGGCAAGGAAGTTCCCGGGAACGAGTATTGACTCAAGTTCGAGTACGATCCATCAACACCTCCTGTTGGAGGAGAAACAACCATAAACACATGACATCTGAAGTGAAAGTAACGCTACTCACTATATAAACGTCAGGAAAGAGGACCAGGCCAAACAGAAACTATTGTATGTTTGTTATTCTGAAGTTGTTTTCAGACCAAACGCGAAGCAAATCTTTCACGTGGCGACGTTGGAAAGTCAAAGAATTTGAGTCAGACGCTTGAGAGTTGAAATGTTTCAACTTGAGTGGAAAAAGTCCCGGGACGCTGTGTGTTGAGACTCTCCTGATGTCAGGCCGAATCAGAAACGGAGGAGACAAAAAAAGGAAAGGGCTTGGAGAAAAGTGAGTTAAGCCACAGGATGATCCAATCGCCTCTGCTGAAGGAAACGCTTCCGTCACTATGGGAGCATCTCTTTTCATTAAATCTGAATATTTATAGTGCACAAGACGACATTTGGAAAAGTCAAGGAGCGCCCAAATCTTGAGCTGTTGTTGAGATATGTCTCTCTCTGGACAAACTGAAAAGGTCACTACTTTAAGGTTGCAAAGTTCAAGTTTGATTATCATTTAAACTATAAAAGATATAGCTTTGGGGGACCAGTTCCCCCCAAAAAAACAACAACAGATAAGAAAGACAAGATGATAATGTGAAACAAAGTTTAAAGTCAAAGACAAGATGTTTGGGTTTTAGTAGCAAATTTTACTTACTTTAATGTGCATTTTAATTTTGGTTAACAATACCATATAATATATTACAATTAATATTAAGGTCCCCCATAATAGAAGTTTTTGTGAAACTTCAGACAAAATTTTATTAAATATGAATATAGAGATAGGCTGGGCAATATATTGAAACTGGATATTGTAATATGACATAAGTGCTGTCATTTCCTGGATTCAAAGGCTGAAAAACAGCAAATTAGTGAACCTACTTAGTCATTATATCCACATTACTATTGATTATTTATCCAAAATCGCATTGTGTATATATTCTGTTAAAGCACCCAACAATATTGTTGCAATAAAGACATCGAGGTATTTGATCAAAAATATTGTGGTTTTGGATTTTTCTCCATATCGCCCAGCTCCATATAAAGATGTTTTCATTGTTTACTAACAAAATCCTCATTACTTAAAGCGGGTCTGTTGCTTTGATTGACAGCTCTCTCAGCTCCACCCGGGACCCGCGCTGTGTCGAAATGAGGATTTCCTGACACCACCCGACGGAGGACGACGACAGGTAGCTGTGAAATCAAACCCTGCAGCCTTTCCGAATGTCCCTTCAGTGACATTTGGTGACATCACTGACAGTACGTCCGTTGTGCCCTTGAGCAAGGTGTTCCGCCTCTGACAGCTCTGGGGAACATCTGCATTCCTAGCTGCCAACTTTGGCCTTGGTAGTGAAATATAAAAGAAAAATGAAAGTATTTACAGTAGAGTATGCATCTAACTATCGTCCTCGTGTTATTTTATGAGCTGTTCGTCTCGCCTCCACACACACACACACACACACACGCACACACACACACACACACACACACATTAATCACTCCGTCAGGACGGCCTGTACAGGTCGTGCCCCTCGTTGAGTAATCCTGAGTGACGTTCCACATCCGACGCTTTAAGTATAGCCTTTCTGTGTGTCTCTCTCTGTGTCTTCTTCTTCTTCTGTGGTTGCACGGCGCTGCGTGCATTGTCTGGGCTGAGTGTGACAGTTTGATGAGCCATTAGTCGACATAATTTATCTTTGTGTTCACTCTGCCTGCAGACTCTCTGTCTGCAGCGGGACGGCATGCCTTTGTCCTGACTGCTGCACGGGGCAGGGCCGCGGAGTTCGGCGCGCACACACACACACACACACACACACACACACACACACAAACAGATAAATATATATATGGACAAACCATGGAGGAGTCATACACCTCTGACGTAGAAAATAATGACTGTGTTTGGTTGGAATGACATGGCATGGTGTTACAAAGTGTTAAAAGTTCAAAGATTATGTAAAGTGATGAGGAGTCAGGTCAATAAAAGATGCATCAACTTTAATGTTAAATCTCAAGCAGCTTTATCACTGAAATAAACACGTGCAATCCTTTTGAATGGCTTTTTTTTGTTTCCTTAAGAAACGTGTGGTTTTGATTATTTATTTTACCTCTGTGTGTATTCAAAATATATATTTAATATAAATTAAACTTAAAGAAAAAACTAATAAAGCACCTTATTAAAGAATTGTGATTTTGTGAACTGCTCACACTCAACAATAACAATAACATATTGATCGTTAAAGAATAAACATAAAAAAAGCAAAACCTCAAGGAAATGATTGCGCAATAAGCTGCAACAAACCTGTCTCCTACCAAATGATGATACAACTAAACGGCGCTCTCAATTATGTTTTAAATGTGGTCAACAAACAAAACTAAACTAAAAATGCCTCAAAACTATTTCGTTAGATTTAGGCAACAAAACTACTTCCTTAGGTTTGGTAAAATACATAATTGTTTGGCTTTAAATTCAATTTATTAAAACAAAAACGCAACAAAAGCACTTGATGTAGACAGGACACGAACACCGTGTTTTTGGGGCTTACCCGCCACCCCGTCCTCTTCCCGTCATGGGCTTCTGTTGACTGAAGACTATTTGTAATATGTCAAAAGCAAATGTAATCCACGACAAAATACGTTTCCCCCCGAGACGTGATTCCCAAAGTTTCACTGAACGTGATTCTTTAGGCCTGACCGTAAACGTGAGAGTCATAATGGGGGTTCGCCTCACCAAACTATTTCCTATTTTCACAACAGACACAAACAGACACAGAGCAGCATTAACATTCATTTAGCGTCGTGTTTATGGCCAACTTATGGATATAAGTCCAATACGCTCTCTCCTTCCAGCTGTGTCTTGGTTTCAACTCCTGCCCAATGCTTCTTTATCTTCACCAGCTAGTCGCTAACTTTGTCTGTCTGCCATGTTTTGCTCCACTAGAAACCAAAGACAATCTCCCCGGTTTTGTTGCTAAAAGTGGGTGGAAAGAATTAAACAGTTTTAAATAAACCTGCATAGCAGAACCAATCCAAAGTGTTTATGGCGTCTAGACGCCGTCGACCAATAGCGGCGCATCATCGCGCGCAGCACCCACTTATGTCCCCACTTATGTATATAAACGGTTGGGACAGGCCGGTACAAATCCATCATTTGGTAGGTGAAGATCTCCAATTTTGGCCGTGAAAACACAATGCAATGAGTTGAGATATGCTAAAAAAGTTCCACAGGGCAGAGGGGCAGGCTGTACTGTATGAAACCCACGTAATCATGAACCAGGAAGTTTAGAAGAAGAATGCAAAAACCCACACGGGTGGGCGGATGGGTGTAACGAAACAGGTCTTTCAGCTAGGGGACCGCTGCTTGTGTGAGAAGAGAAGTCAACGCTGAATCATTTCTCACATAACTTCTGTAATTAAGGTCACTTCTGCAGTTATTCTAACCAAAACCACAATATTTTCCTCAACCTGACTAAGTCGTTTTATTGCCTGAACCTAATGAAGTATTTCACAATATCTTCCTCAACTCAGCAAAGTGGTTTCCTGTGAAGACTGAAGTCTATTTTGAAAAAACTGTAATCAGGTAATGAGCAGAAATTCACATTTCTTTGCTGGACTTTCGGAAAATGAGGCGTACGTTTTTCATACGCAGCGCTGTATGACGATGCGTTGGGAAGGGGAACCACATTGTACACAGTCCTTTCTCCCATTGTTGATATAAACACATTTAAAAACAAAGCTTTAGAGCTGCATTCGTTGATTGTTGGCTGTTCTGGCCAACAGCGGGCTCTACGGGCCCAAAACCAAAAGGGCGCAGAAAAACATTGAGAGAGTCCCGGAAAGCAGCTTGTCTTCATACATCAATGAAAGAGAAAGAGAGATGTGATGAAGGATAGATGGGGCGTTGCGGTGGGGGGCGCTCATTGTGACCTCTGACCTTGAGGGGGAGATCGGGCAGCGTTCATGGCGACGACAGATCTTCACTAAAGGTTGTATGGCCCTGAAACTCGGTGGCTGTATTGTCAAGTTTGTCCCAAGCTATAAAATAAAGTCAGTTTGAAATAATTTCAGGTCTTTGACAATAGGATTTAAGTTATTATCGCTAATAGGAATCATGTCCAAGACCCAAGCGGGACTAAACATCAATCATTCACCTCCGGTTAGTTTGCTGTTGGTGTTTTAGAGCTTCTGAAAACATCCACACGTCTCTCCGTCTTTTGTCCGGTTATCCACTAAACACCAAGCTCCTAACTGGACACGACACATTTCATGTAGGCAGAGTTTTAAGGTGGGTTTCTTTTGAATGACTGCACCTGCTACGAAAGAAAAGAGGAAAAGAGGCGGTGCAGGACGGAGGGTGAACTTAGAAAAAGATAAGACGCATTATAGTCAATGGTATAGTCACATTTAGGATTTGGGTTAACCTTTCTGAAGAGGGTTAATAGTCAACACATTCTTCCACAGGTACTTCCCCTTCAGTCCACTCTCTGTTAAATGTAACGCCGTTGGCGTTGTTTTCGGTTTCATCTCTCACAGCTCTGACTTTTTTTACTCTTGTAGGCGCCGTGAAGGGGAAGCGGGGAAACACTGAGGGGAGAGGCGAGGGGCCTTCTGTCCGGGTGGAGGGCAAACTCCCAGCTCGATAAGAAAGGTGAGAGGTAAACATTGACCTGAGTCCTATCGCTGCTTGTCCAGGTCCATCTTTCACTGGACAAACTATGCAAACAGCAGGGGATGACCTGATAACTCTCTTTCACTCCGAGCCGTAAAACTTTTAGTATAGTCTGATAACGAGGACCAGACCCAGGCGTCACGGCTTCAACCTTCGCTTAAGGTCGTTATGCAAAAAACCATTCAACGTATTCCGCTTTCTACCTCAGAATAATCTGTGTGAATAATTTACCTTTCATCATCAGATGTTTCATTTGAGCAAATTCTCTGATTTGTTTACCGTTACTATTGTTCTGATCATTACTGTTTATTTTGTATGAACTTCTGAAACGTGTGTTTCTGCTGCTGAATGTCCATGTAATCATTATACATTGTGACCGTGTGAATAACGACGGTTTTCAGTAGTGAAGGCATTCAAATTTGGTACAAATATCCATGGTGTCCAGAGGATGAATCCTAATTACTTTGGTAATTCTTTGACTTTCCATCTTGGAAACTGGTCTTCCCAGTTCCTAGCAACCAAGACCAAACCCAGGACTTAAAGTCGGGCCGAGTCCAAATTATATTCAATGTATACATTGTGTGGACCGGCCATCAGCTTCATGGTGTCATGTCCATGTGAAGTGCAGGTGAGATGCATGCGTTGCTGCTCTTTTTGCTCTCAACCTGTCAGTTCCAATCCATAACTAATTGTCCAGGGTTTGGATCTTTACTTATATTGAATTCTAAGTCTACCACGACAATAAATGAAATCAAACATCAGTGAAATCATGTTGGTGTCTTTTGGACCCACTGTGACTTTTACTGGAAAAATCACTCAAACGTAATTGTGCTTATTTCCCGAAAAGATCCAGCGGACAGCCTTTTTTTCTGCCTCGTGTTGCATCAGTGTGCTGATGGTTTCCTCCCAGTAAACAGGGAGCAGCTCCAGTGGGCAGATGTGTTTTGAGCCGGGAAACTCAAAGTGGGAGGATGAAGCAGTAAAAACCACAGAACAAGGTTTTACTTGAGTTCAAACAAAAGAAGAAAGGCAACACAAGAGGACCCGTCTGTTAATGGCTAACTGGATCGGTACACGTGTAGACAAACACGCTGCCCTCCTACATGGGCTTCACCTGTAGGCAAACAGGATGTGCACATAAAGAGGCATTTGTACACAAATGCATTACCAGAAGAGAGAAATGACCACTCCTCAATGTCGTTTTCCAATTAGTTCGGTTTAACAACCTTCCACTCGTTAAATGATTACTAGTCTTTCTCTGAACTTTCCCATGTTTCAATCACATGGGTCCAAAGGATTATATTCAACCTATAAATGCTGTGTTTTTTAAAGTTAGCTCTGCAAACAGCCTCTCCCTCACCAAATTGGAAAAACTTGGTGTTATCGTACGTGTGTAGGTAATCGGGCCACACACACCACTCATTAACTACAGCTTTATTGCACCGTGATGTCGGAGAACACACATTCATGCATGCGCGTGTAAACACTTTCTCAGGAGCCGTCGCTCCAAACAGGAAAGTCAGGATATTGAATCTCTCGGTGACTCTCACTGTTAATAAGATCCATACAGCACATTTCCTGTACAACCCCGGTGATAAAACACACCGTCGGCCTGCTAACGTGCGGCAACGTTGTGTTTTGCTGGTGCCGCGCACGAGGCCGGCCACGGCCAATTTAATGAGCGGTGAAGCAAACAGCGAGTGGAGGGGAGGAACGCTTCAAATCACTTCTCATTATGATATAGTTCGCGTAGGTCTGGACACGCAGTAACAACACATTTGTAACCAAGAACCTCTCGGAGACAGGCAGGCAAATATCGTCAGGGGTTTGACGTGTTTAACTAATCTGAATCATGGAGGAATTTAACCAAAAGAAACACAAGCTCTAAGGCAGGGGTGCCCAATACGTCGATCGCAAAGGTAGTGCGGGTAGATCGCATGCCATTCATAAAAAATTTGACGTTAGCCTACCATCCATCCCCCCTACGGCATTTGCCACTTGATTGACATACAGAGCAGCCAGTCCGAGATCATGTGTTTTCTAACACACGGGTCACCGCAAATGCGCGGGTCAACCGCACGAGCTACTGCAAAACTCCGGCGAGCTAATTAGTTAGCCTTCCAATTTATGTCTATTAAAGAACCTCGCGTCAGAGCTGGAGACACAACGGAAGGCGTGTGCGCAACTTGACAGTGCGCGCTACACAGAGCAGCTTGACAAGTGTCTGTCAGAGTTTGACAAACGCTTTCAAGACATTGCTTTACTGGAGCCAGTCGCTACATTCATGTGCTACCCATTTCGGGAAGACGTTGAGGTTGATTTACTCGCATCAAAAATTGCAACGCTGTTTCCCGTCAGCTTGTCTGGAGTGGAGGACGAGATGTTGACACTACAGGCTGAAATTCAGCTGAAGTCCAGAGCTCATGGACTGGTTTACAGAGGAAAAGTACCCAAACACGAGGAAGTGATCTGCCTTCTTGAATGCATTATTTGGCTCTACTTATTTATGTGAGTCAGCCTTTTCCCACATGAAAAATATTAAGACCAAACACTGTTCCACCATGACTGATGACCTTTTGGAAGTCTGCCTGAGGCCCAGCAGCTACTGTCCAAACTATGCAACCCTGGCTGATTCCATTCAGTGCAGTGCAAGTCATCAGAGTAAAATGTAATGACCAAAATTGTATTGTGTCATAAGGGTTCATGCAGTTATGCAAGGTACGCCAATATTGTAAATATAAAGTATACTCGGTATATTTATACATTAATAATGCTATATATATATACATATATATATATATATATATATATATATATATACATATATATCTATATCAGTAGCGGGCCGTGCATTTCCCCCCTAGGCCTTCAGTGATGTCCTACACAGTCCTCCCTGAATGAATCCACCTCTTAATACCATCATTATGACGCCATGGCTCTAGAAACTATACATTTAGACAGAAACGCATTATAACTAGGCGTTGCATCACCTTAACGTAGCGTAGTCCGTCTTGAAAATGGCGTTGTTTGTATTTCTGCGACCAAATCTATCTCTTCTCCTCCATCAGCCATTGTGGGTTAAAAAAATAACACAAAAACAACGCTTCTATATCTACATACACGAATACACGCAAGCTCGTTCAGGTAGCCACAGGGTCATTCAGGATCAGGTTCAGGTTGCTCGCTCCGCCTCTCACCAGTGCGCATCCAATCAAAAGACGTGCCCGTGCTGACGTCATTGTACGCCTGCATGCTGGCCCCGGTGTCGCCAACTCGAAATCTGATTGGTTAACACCACAGTTTAGATTCCGTTAGCTTTAAGCTACAGATGCCTAAGGGCAGATTTCTTGTTCCCTAGCAACACATTACGGCTGAAATCTGATTGGATAAAAGCTCTAACGTAAAGGCCAGCACTCTGCTCTCGACCTGAGGCTGGAAGCAGCGCAACCAAGAGAAAAGCTATTAAATGAAGAGAATAGACTATGGGGAATAATTTAATATATATTTGTGGAAAGAATATATAAAAATTATATTCTGATGATGTTTAGGCCAGCAGAGAAGGCCTTGCTGGCCTTGACGGCCCGCTACTGATTATATATATATATATATATATATATAGCATTATTAATGTAGGTAGATCTTTTTGACTTGGTCATTTTAAAAGTAGCTCGCATGCCAAAAAAGTGTGGGCACCCCTGCTCTAATGCTAGCAAGGCTATCAGATACACAACATTTACTCAGAAAGCAAAATGACACTCTTTTGAAGAAGAAGCCTGTCAGATTTGCACGCATAAGAAACTGTAGTTAGTTTCCCTCATGCTGGCTGGTATTAAACCTTGTGCTATCTCCCAGAACCACCAGAGGTCCCTATCTGCCTCCCCAGCTGAGATCTGAGTCCCTGCAGCTTCCTGCATTCAGGACTCACACGGCCCCAATCAGTCAGCCCGTTGGCATGTGGGAGCACATCTGACCCGTCTGTCTCGCTTTCTGTTCGACCGGCACGACAGATTTCCTGCCAGAGTTTTAACCTTTAATGACTTCTTTTCAGTTTATAGAGCGTTTTGCTGTATTTCTGGTTGCCCCGGCCCAAAGTCAAAACTTTGGAGATATACTGCCTTGTCTCCTGTCTGTTTTAGAAAAATATAAAAATCAATGAGCCCTGAAAATGCATTAATGTGAATTATGACAAAAGTCTGCACGAACGTCAGTGTGTGTGGGTGTTGTTGCCAAAAGTTTTAACTTTTCATCTTTTGTTGGATGTTATCAGATGAATGAGGGTTTTGGGGAAATGGGTAATGTCCACATAAATACATTCATGCAAAACTCTTCCAAACCAAAAAGTGACGTCCATATAATGACAGTGGCTCTGTGAGGGCGGCTGTCATTGTGAGGTCTGTGTTGCCATCTGCTGGTCAGTCGTTGTACTGCATGCTGTGTCCAGGTAAAGATTATAAACACTTGCATTTTGAGAAGATTGTATCAAAAAGTTTACTTCTTTAAAATGTATATATATATATATATATATATATATATATATATATATATATATATATATATTGGAGGTGACCTTAGTGTTTCCTTGCTTCCTTCCTTACATCCAATAATGAGTATTGATCAAACACAATTCAATTTCCAGGGGCAAAATGCCTTTTTTTTTCATCACTGGGCACAAAAATATTTTCCTCCCACTTCTAGTCATATCTCATGGTTTTAATTATTAAATGTTTTGGGATTGTACTGACAGAGCTGCATGGTCCTGCTTTTCTCCATGCCGTGTTTCTGCAGACAGTACCCCCTCAGTGTAGGGGTATAGATTGTTAGCGTGAAACTACCGTGACATCATCTCCAATGCTCGCTGAATAGAGTGCTGCAGGGATGGGATTTCTTTCCATTGGATTGTGGATTGTTGCAGAAAATAAGCTCCGTGGCAAACAAGTTACTTGTTCAAGCGGGATAATCTCCACTAATGAACATAAACGAACTTCAGAACCGGTGTTACCGATTCTGAACTAGTGGTAGTTCAGAAGATAAAGGATAAGAGTCGGAAACGATCAGCGGTTCGACTCTTGCCAAGAACCGTTATTCATTTTTTTTTTTTTTTGTCACCAGTCAACAAGTGATATTTTCGTAATGAAGATGGATAACTTTTCGGGATAATGCTGTCGAAATACTAAATGAATGCTCCAGCAAGCCGCTCCATCAGTTAACAGTCGTGTTTAATCTGGATGAATGTGTGCTGCACAGGGTAGAATATCGTTGTGATGATGGAGATGCATGTCTGTAGTCTTGAATATGAAACATAAGTGATGCGAGACAGCTGACAGTCATCTCTACGCGGCGCTTGAGCCGAGTATATTTCACTTACTGGCTGTATGAATGCATAGACAGGTCTCAAATCGACTTGACATCAGATTAATAACGATTATAATACAAATATATGAAGGACAACAAGAGCGTTTTGTCAAGGATTTATTGACGTGAGTATTTGTGAACAGGCATTAACACATACCACCTACTTTGTCGTTCACTCTGGTCCTCGCTAAGTGTCCACGGGGTGGACACTTAAAACGAATGTGACAGAGAGGCTAAGCGATCGAAATGTTTATTTCCTAGTTAGTCAACATGGGTCCTGAAAGGCCACGCCTACGACACATCTGCCTCACGCACGCGAACAAAACCAGATAATCCAAAAACCAGTTAATCC
The DNA here is from genome assembly GCA_016806645.1 of Ophiodon elongatus. Lineage (NCBI taxonomy): Eukaryota > Metazoa > Chordata > Actinopteri > Perciformes > Hexagrammidae > Ophiodon > Ophiodon elongatus. Next base: position 208,358 of record JACSYO010001107.1, on the reverse strand, counting down.
GTAACACAGGTCCCATCACCACCACTAAGCTAAAAGGAGGCCTGGTGTTCCGGTGATGATGTTTTGTCGTCTCATTTAGACACTTGTTAGCAACCGCCTTTTTCTAAAGACACGTAAAAGCTTAAAAATTCAAATGTGGTATTTACTGATGTGTTTTATATCGTAGAGCAAAACATTTGAATCTCTTCAGCTCGTGTTAACCACATACCTCATTTCAGACATCTAATCAAAAAACACATCGACTTCAAGCGAAGGAACTAAAAAGTGCAAAAATGCTGACTCATTTCTGGACTTTAGAACTCATTGATGCAGCACTCCATTTCTAATAATAAGTATAGCTAACGTCAGACTCCATAGAAATAACGTTACATCCAAATTGTCATGGCTAGCGTTCTTTAAATCAAAACAACTCAATCTTTATCAGGATAATTAACTGTCCCCTGCTTGACAAATCGTCATATAAGCAAATTAAGGTTCTTAAACATGAGTTTATGTCTCAATCTCTAGTTTCAAGTCTTCTTCAATACAGCATGATGTTCATTTAGTAAATTGTGGTTAATTTAGAGTCAAACAGACCATAAAGCAGGGGATGCTTTAGGGGCGGGGCTTACTGTGATTGACAGGTAGCTGCTTCTATCAGGGACGTATCTGGTCTTTACGTCACTCCACCACATTCCGACGGAGTGCTCGACTCGGTGAACTCGCATATCGTCGATGCGGACTGGAGCCACAGCTCATTGGATGCAGGGCTATACGGTGACAACCAAACTCTTTTTCACTCCCCTGCAGCACGTCCCGGACCGGGAGCCAAGCAATTGGTCCGCTTCAACGGGGACCATGTGCTCCAGACAGGCTACAGATAGATCAGCACTGCACTGCAGTGAAAACTGAGGTTTTTAAGCTCCTGAAAAGGAGGTACATTGTTTTCACGGGATGGCAACGTTATCCTGTTGATGTTGCACAGCTTAGACGCACATCTTTAATACAATATACGTCTACATCTTGTGACTCCAGACCATCAGGTGAGACACCTGTCTGGAACTCATCTTGTGTCTCTGTTCTAATTAGGGCAGACCGACCGGGTGTGCCTTGTTTTTTAAACTGCCACTTTCAGTCTGTATAAGCCACAGCCTTCAAGAGGGCCCAAACGGTTTAAACAGTGCAGATAAGTTCAGTTATCACCCAGAGTTATGGGCCAAATGTGAGCCAATAAATGCACGCCATTCTTGTTGGACCAGTTTTAGTTATGAAGCTGCTGATTGGTTCATTCCCGTGACGTTCCACCTCAAGGCCTCATCTCTCTTATCTCGATCCAACAAATGCTGCTTTGCATTTTACGGCCTCTGCTCACGGCCGCAGCATCGTGCCACCAGAGCTGGAGTATCGGAGGAGTTTCTGCATAAATGGCTGTCATACAAGCTGCCGTTACATAATTGAACAAGACTTTGTAAGAGCCCCGTATTGAGTTTCCCCAGACTGCATTGTGTGCGGTCCTTTTGAGGGCTGCGTTCAACCTTAAATGCTAATTCGCCGTGTATGTGTGTTAATGAAGACAAAGGAAGTGAGGCTCTGCTGTACCAATTTCACCTCTCTGCCTGCTGGGAATTTATCTTTTTAGATATTTTTAGAGTGAAATGTCAGGATCCTCAGTGTCTCTGAGGAGAGCTTTTGAAAATGTGACATTTCTCTCTCATGTCTCTCTATCTCATGGAGATGAAGAAACTCATATTTTAGGACCTTGTATTAAAGGATTTTAATGAAAACTTCAATGTCTGGTTTTCGAGTGATAGATGAGAAGAGGCTATTGTTCCATTCCACATGATACTACAGTCAGCAGCCCATAATCTTAGCTTAGCATAAGGACTGGAAACAAGGAAGCCTTGCTCTGTCCAAAGGCCTACCAACACCTCTAAAGATGACCAATTAACACGTTTTATCCACAGACTGTGTATAAAAAGTGAACGTTTGTGGACTGATGTTTTGAAGCCTTGAGTTCGTTGATTTCACCGTTGACATCTTCGATTAAGTTCGTCGCCATGTTGTTTTTTTGCAACCAGTGAACAGGAAGTGACCATATTTGGACTGAGGAGGAGTGACGTAGAGACGCTGTATACGTCTCTGGTGAGACCTGTCAATCACCTTGTAGCCCCGCCCCTAACGCTTCCCCTGCTTTATGGTCTGTTTGACTCTAAATGAGAGAGAAGTAGTCATTTTCTCACAGACTTCTATACCACCAGACTTCTTTTTACATTCCTTCTACTGATGGTCAGGAAATCTCAACGACCAAGCTAAAGCTGTTTCATATTTACCGTATGAGACTGATATCGATCTTTTAACAGCAAAGAACTCATTCTAAAAAAATTATTTGATAAAACCTGAGAAGTGGAGCTCCAGTGATGATGAAGAATTGTTCTGCTTGAACTTGCCCCAAAGGAAAAAAAAATTGTGAATTGGATTTCTTGCTATTTAAGAGAAAATGTATTATAATTCCATGAAATTGATAATCTACAATAATTTGGAACGCATCATGATCAAAATTAACCACTGGATTAGGAGATAGGATTCATGTTATGCACATGCAGCTCATATCTATTTTGACTAATATTCAGACGGATAATCTTATTTCAGAGGAAAAAAGCATTATTGAATCACTCCGGAAAAAATATCAGCACTCATTTAGCACCTGATGTTCTGGTAATACAACTCTGTCCTTTCAAAGACTGCATCCATAATTGCATGAAATCCTCTGTTGCCTACAGTGTGTCGCTACAATAAATGTCAGTTTTTTTGCCTGCAAGTCAAAGTGACCTTATTCTATCTCTCAAATGAACATAATGTGTCTGATGAATGAGAGCCGACGTCTCGGTGCCTCTGAATGAAGAAGAAGAAGGAGCACAGCTGCTGGTGAGGAAGGGCTGACGTCGGGAGCCTGTGTGGCCTTCAAGGTCTCCTTCATGCAGTGGCCTGTGAAGCCTCTTCCTCCTGTTAGCTGCTCTTTACATTGATAAGGTTCCATCGCGCTCTTCATTACCTTTTTGAAGACTTGAAGACGACTCCGCTTCACAGCATGTAAACCTGCTGAGTGAAGTCTTTTGAAGGTTTCTTTGATTTGTGTCTGTAAAATAAGTTTCAAGACATTATTGAGAGGACCAGCTTGGATCCTAAAAAGAGAAATATTAGAAAAAGGGTAAATTAAGACGATGTCTTTCGGGGGAAAAACATTAATAATTGAGGAACACCCAAGACTGTGTGATTGACAGCAGCCTGGCAACATAGTCAAGTGAATTTTAATGTAATTATATAACCCAAGTTCAACCCAGTTGGCAGAAAAAAATGCTGGATACATTTAATTAAATACGTTTCATATCAGTCTCGTATCAAAAGCCATGTGGTTAACAGAAAAGATGGTTATGTTTAGGCAACTGAACTACTTATTCAAGGTTAGAAAAAAAGATCACGGTTTGTGTCAAAGTGAAAACAGAACAGCGTAACGAACAACTTCCCTTTGTGGAAAAGGATTTTCTTTTGGTGTCACACGGGATACGAACCTCAGTCTCCTGGGTTAAAGTCCTGTGTTTGTTGGACCCATACAACACCCCTCCCCCAACCCGCTGCTGGACTCTGTCCTTTAGTTGTACTACGATGTGATAAGTCACTTGTTCTGACCGAATGTAAAAAAACAGACATTCAACATATCCGTGGTTTGCAGAAACGTACAATGCCAAATAACTTCTTAAAACCCATTTTTACAGACTGGCTTTTATGTGATGTTTTCACGTTACTGCTTCATTTTATTAATATCATATTTTCCTCTATTTTTATATTTATTTTATTTCTTTGATGATTCTCATTTCGATTGGTTTTGTGTGTCATATATTGTATTATTTTATCGGGGTTTAACTCTGTCTTGCTTGGCCTCACTGTTGAGCTTTCTGTTTTACTGCCTCGCTTCAGCTGCTTTGTCTGTCAAAGCACTTTGTAAACTCTTTTTAAAGTTGCTATATAAATAGATACATTTGTTAACACTTTCTCTTGGCGACTGAGCTGCCAAGCTTCTTAAATCCTGAACGGTGCAGTATAATGCCTCACCTTCTTTCAAAGGACCGTGCCCACTTCAACGTGTGGGATGAAAAACAAGTATGGAAATCTGTCATGTGAAATAGTCAAAGGAGTTAAATGTAAAAGATTTTGTGATATGTTTTTGTGGTGTTGCAACAGACTACCAACATGTGCTTTACAATCAATAATTATTTTCTCAGGCAATTCTATACTAAATCAAATGTTATATTTTATCTTAAAATATGTTATATTTGATTTCATTTTTGCCAATTGATTCACTTAAATACCTATTTAAACATCAGAATACATCTCAATAATACAACTAATTGAATCTATATGGATGACTAATCAAAATTAAAACAGCTCTAAAATAGTAATAATGAATACATTATACTACTTTAGAACAGCATAGTTTGGGACATGTATGTGTTATTTATGCAGTAAATAGCTGTCAGACAAGCTACCGTTTCATAATTGCACATGAGTTTCTCCAGACTGCATTGTGTGCGGTCCTAATAAAGATGGCGTTTAATCTTAAAGGCGTCTTTGCTCTCCTTGAGTTGACAGAATGTAGCCTCTGAGTCCGTCACACGTCGCTGCTGCAGTTCGAGTCAAGATGTGAATCTTATGAAGCCGACTGCGCTGTAATGAAATGTTTTGACAAGTCAGCATCCTCAGGGACACTTCAGTCAGTCAGAAGCAAAGAGCTGACGTTTTAGATCGGATAACGAACCAAATATTTTCAAGAATAATTTGTAGGGGTTTAACTGGAGCTTTTAGTTATGGGAAAACTAAAACGTGGACATTACCATGATATGCTTCGTCAGTTATTAGGTTTTATAAAGCAATAAAAAAAAAATAACTTGCTGAATCTTGAATCTGTTTTGTTACATCTGTAACTAAGTCATTCCATAGAAAGTCATATGAGTCACATGAATGTTACAAGAAACGCATTAATTTAATCAGAGAAGGTCAAACTAGGATTCATTTAGTGCCTGATGTGAATGTACAACCCTGTCGATACAAAAGACTTATTCAAATTTGCAAAAGCTCTCATAAGAGCTCAGCGTGCTGCTTCAATAAATGTCTTATCTGCTAGTCAAACATTAAAGTATTCTCTGAAATGAACAGCCACATTGTGTCCGCCATGAGCGTCTCAGAGCATCATGTCATTTATTGTGCCAGCGGTTCTTTCCTTTCATAATAAAACAGGGAGCGGAGCAGCGGCGCTCTGTTGGACTGAAAGGAATGCGATGACGTCAGGCCCTCGACAGCTGGCTGACATGAATTACCCCCCCATCAGACGCTGGGTGGTGCTCAAGGTTGCCAGTGAGCTTATCAAGCCTGTGTCACATGTGATCTGGTCTCTAACTCAATTCTCACAGCGGCACGAATCAATCTGGACGTTAAGCCTTTTTAGTGAAGTTGCTTCACTAAAAAGGTTGCAAATTTGCTTCAAGGGAACAGACTTCTGTAATGAGTCTGCGGAATGTTTAAAGAGATCATCAAGCTTGCATCTTAAAAGACGAGACATGTGGAAACAGGATGACATTTTTATTGAGATGGAAGACAAAATGAGGTTGGTTTGCACCAATTTATCTTCTGCATCATTAACAAGGCCCGACGATTAAGCTACGTCCCTAAAATGACAACATCCATGTAGAAAAAGAGGTTATTGATTAAATAGTATATTAGACTCCTAAACCACACTGCTCCTTCATTTCTTGCTGCTCTTGTGGCAGTCTATGAAGAATTCGTTGCAGGCGACGGTCAGCGCAGCGACCAGGATGACAAACTCCTGGAAGTCCACTTCCCCATCCTTGTTTTCATCCAGGTCGGCCAAAATCTTGTCGACCACACGGGGATCCTTGCTGGCCTGAAACGGAAGCATTGTGATGAAAAAAAAAAAAAAAAGAAATAAAATGCCAAAGCCTTAATCTGAAGTTCTAGCGATTTGCGGGGAAGTCATTTTGGTTTACCTGTGTTTTATTTATGCAAATCTTTCCTTCATAAAATCTGCATTTGCAGGGGGGGTGGGGGGGCAAGGGGGAATGAGATCCTCAAGGGCCGCTTCCCCCATTAGTAGATATTTTATCTGACTGGGGTTTGTCAAAGTTGGCCTCAAAGCCCGACCCTGGTTCTAAACATCAGCAGCCTAACTGCCCCGTATCGATAAAGCCATGGCGCTGTCCGTGGTGCTGAAGTAGCAGGGGGATTTGTAATTGCGACTTTTTCCTCTGAGAGCCGCCCTTCTGTCAGTTTCGGTCATCAACTTTTTCACGTTCTTTAAATAGACTGTTCCTTCAGCTGTTCTACAAGTCACGTACAAACACAAGTAACAATTACTGTAATTAAGTTCTTTCACAATTCAAACCCATCACATGCCATTTTCTTTTCCACAACCCAGTAATGGTAAATGGACCTGTACTTTTATAGCACTTTTCTAGTCTTTCGACCACTCAAGCACTTTAACACTATAGGACATTCACATACTGATGACAAGGGCTAAGGTGCCACCTGCCCATCAGTAGTAGCTAGCATTCATACAACATATGCACAGCTACGGGAGCAATTTGGGGTTAAGTGTCTTGCCCAAGGACACATCGACATGGGCTAAATGAGCCGGGGATCGATCCACCGATCCTGATTGAAGGACGACCCTGCTCACCAAAACCTTTACGCATGACCATGTTGTATCAATCATGAATCTGCGGTCATGTTAAAATCAAGGCAGGTGCACTTTTCAGCATGTTTTAATAAGTGTATGACTGGACAATAAAACTTTTTTTAGATTAGAATGAGCTTGTGTCTACAAAAAGGGGCCGATTCCCATCCCAGTGCCCCATGTTTAGTAGCCCAGAACAGACAAAACATTCTTGGGACAGTCGTACTATGGAGGTTTAGGCTGTTAATTGCTTCTTTTTAGGTTTGACAACTTATCAACCTGGAGAAGCAGAATAAATAAACTCTAGATTCAATAGCAGTACCTTATTGGTCTATAATTTGTACATTGATTAGTTTTATCAATAATACGAAATACTGAATATTTTTGAAAAACAAACTGTTTCTGCTCTTATCTGACAGTTGTAACAAACCATTATTTTTTTTTTAAGTAATTCAATATGTTGTAAATTTTTCCCTGTGACACACGCACTTATCAAGGTATTGAAGTCAGAAATTCCAGTGCATTGTGAGTTGGCAAAACCTTTGGTTACAGTCAAGATACTCACTGCCAGGAATTCAGCGAGTTCCCCCTGCAACAGGTTCTTCAGCTCCGGTTTGCTCAGCTTGTACTTGTCCCCTTCCTTTCCAGAATAGGAGTGGAACACTTGGATGAGGCCCTCCATAGCGGTTTGCAGTTGGGAAGACATTTTGCAGTTTTACAATTAATTCCTAGAATGACAAAGAAAGTCCATTAAAAATAAATTGTTTTATAGTTGAAGTCATGACAAAAATGGCATTTAAGGAAATTTGTGGGTTTCAGCTGTGAAAAAAAAAAAAAAAAAAAAAAGAAAACAAGAAAGGAAGAGTTAAATCATCAATCACAGAGTTGGATAAGATCTGAATGCAGAGGACCAGCAGCCTCCATTAGCTGCGAGTGCAGGGAGATCAAATTACTTTCAGTGGGAGGAAAAAATAAAAATACAATAGTTACTGCGGTAACCAAAGACGTTACTGTGTATGAAGGGCAGCGGCTGAATTGTTTTTTATGTTCTGCAAACTTTTCCTTGGAAAGGAAAATATAGACATTCTGCCGTTTAGACTTTCCCTGAGGAAACATGAATATTTTTATCTCTGAAGCTCCACGGTTTAAGCCGTCAAACTATCGACTTCAGAGTGTTCCTATGCTGTTGATGTTACGCAGTGCGGGGGGAACAAAACAGAAATGCTTGAACACATCAAGCTTTGCTGCTGCATTAAAAAGAAAAAAGGCTCACTTCTGAAGGCATTTTTTTTTTACTCAAACAACATGAACACATAGTAAAGCAGGAATTAAAGTTGGAGCACTTAATTTCTAAAGTTTTATCCCTGTACCCTTAACGGATTACATAAAAAGCAAATTTCCCCAACTTGCCAAACAATTTTGTTTTTTAAAACAGGGGTATTCAATTTAAAAATCAAAGATGTCCAGTTAGAGAATTTCCTCAAGCAAAGGTCCTGAACAGCATAATGTCCAACTTCAGTTATGATTTAATGTCGTGTGTATATGTATACAGTATATGGACACTTCAAAAGTTGAAGCAACTGAAACCTACTTGAGACAGTCTGTACTACAAATTCTTGCCAATTATTGACAAGAAACTTACACCAACCAGAAGTCCCTGCACTTACACAAGTAGTTGACAGGAGCCATTTTACATGCATTTGGTGGAGAATGTTCCATAGAGCATGTTACACTAGCTTTAGAGGAAGCCTAACTTCCTTAAACAATATTAAAAGAATAAAAACTCTAAACATGTTGACATTAAACGTTGGAGGCATTCCCGTTCCGCTCGTGGTACTAACCTGCTGCAACTGATTAAATACAGCCAGCAGGAAACACCTTTCATCAGGAATATACCAATTTCCTTATTTGTTTGCTCCTCAACCCTCGAGTCACCCAGAAACCAATTGGTCCATCAGCATTAAAGACGTTTCAATCATCTTATTTCTGAAAGGACCAATATTATGCCTACAGTTCAGATCATTTGTTTTTCAAAATAGTCTGGTGGGAGTTTTCAGCCCCCCAACTTTTTAGTGATACATTCTGATTGTGTCTCAATTACAACCACACAATCCATTTTAAATAAATCAGCACGAGGCGTCCTTCAGCATCTGTATGAGACACACTGGGCTTTCAAGCAACTTCAATGTTGCTCAGAAAATGCACCAGGCGTGTGATGACGTTGCATAAAGACCAATAAAAACCCACAAAGGAGGTAACGGAGTCAAGCAAACAGGACTTTCATTCAGGACACCAGTGTTCATGTCCAAAACGGTTTAGTTATTTAGAAGTCAGCGATGTTTATGACGCGTTTTCCATACTTTCGTTTATGTTTCACACAGGCATGTTAAGCCGAACCATGATGATTTGTCTCAACTATAACTAAGTGAATTTGTTGCCTAAACCTTAGCAAGTGTTATTTTTTTTACAGGTTTACGGCGTCTGTAGTGGAGCGGCACGGTGCGTTAGAAAGGAGACCGGGAATAAGAACGTGTTCCAAAGTCCATTTACAAACTGTCACATTCTGTTCCGTCATGTGGGAAGACAAATCTGATTGTGATGGGTATTGCACCAACATTATAAAAGGGTGTACTGAATAAAAAGTCCCTTTAGATCATAGAAAACCTAAAAGATGCAATACAATTTTTGTTTATTAAGAAATAAATGAAATTATAAGTCATCCAGTTAAACTTTGATGAGTGCCAAACCCACCTTGAGGCCAAACTAAAATACAGGTGGAAGAGTTTAAACCGTTTAAATATCTAAACGTACACCTCCTGCCCTTTCACCATCAGACACCTGAGATGGAAGCTGCCACATGGGGGGGGAGCCGAGTCATTTCACCTCCACCCTCATTGAACCAGCGGAGCACAAAAGGACAGACCTCCTGCATGCAGGGCAGCTCGCATACAAAACAGATTCAGATCTTGTTGCGTTACCTTACATGAACTATACCTGAAGCGTTTCATGCCGAGGATTAACGGAGTGTCATATTTCATTTGAATGTCTGCTGATTCGTATCTATACTGGATTGTCTGATGATTCTTATCCATACGAGAAGAGACGTGCTTTCATAACTAATGCAGGGCTGCCTGTCTGCGTGGGAGTGTGTGAATAAACTCTGCTGTTAGAGAGGCAGAAGAGAGTGCTCGCTCCATCACTTCTCTGAAAGATGCGGCGCGCCACATTCCCTCAATTAGTCCCCATGATTGCCGTTAATCATTCACTCCTGCTGCGAACGGGGAGCTAATTAAAAACCTTTGAAATGTCAAATGCAAAAGCTTGTGTTAATTAACCAAGACGGAGAGTAAAGCACGAACATTTTTGGGAAAGTGGTAACAATCAGACAGCAGATGCCACTCCACAAGAAAAAGCAATAACAATAAAAAATAAAATAAAAAAGTTTTAATCACATTTCCTAGTATTCAATTTTAACTCTTACCTCACAGATCTGACCGCTAGTAGTTTTTTTTTTTTTGGTTTTTGGAATTAAATAGCAAAGAAACACGATCAAGCACGACCTCACCTGAACGCTGACGACTGCTGTGAAGTGACTTCAGCTCTCATCCCATCAGTTATATGTGCTCCTCTCACCTGTGTGCAAATGAGTCCCAATCAGATAAGCCCCTCCCCCCCCAGACATCACCTGGTGAGCCGCCGGGCCATGAAAGGCAACCACAGGCAGTTTATTATTGCCACCTGTTTTTTACACAGTGTAATGACAGGAGACGCACAGCTGTGGATAATAACTCAGATTATGACCGTTTAAATGTAAATGTAGAAGTCAGCATGTTAAACTCCTCCTATTGACATGGACTGACTCCTATTATAAATTACTAAGAAACAAACGTTGTAGCAAAGTGTTAACTTATTTCTGACATTAATTAGTTATTTAATTAATGTCATCTGGTAAAAAAAAAAAAAAAAAGATAATTTTCTTGAATACAAATCTTTTTTTTTTTTTTTAATCACAATCCACTTTGTTGCATCAATATTTGCCATTTTTTTGTTTAGCTTTCAGTCATTTTAACTAAAAATACATATTAATATACCCATTTGGTTTCCCCTGTTGGAAGAGATGAGATATATGCGAATTTAAATGGCTTTTCTTGATCATTGAACTAAAACAAAATTAAGGTAACTCGAGGGTTTTTCCCTTCAAAGATGTGCCGGCCACACACACACACACACACACACACACACACACACACACACACACACACACACATACACACCTAATACATATATGGTGAAACCAAATGGGAACATTGTTACTCCAATACAAAATAATTGACATAAACCCAATGTCATTGAAACTTTTATAGCCACTTTATAAGAATTAAGCGGAAGCAGATGTTGGCATCTGAAGTCCTCTTTTCACAGAATGTAAAGCGTTGGGGTTAATTTACATCAGGCTTTATGGATATTTGCATGCTTCTAGTTAAAAATTTGCATCTTTTCTCAAACCCAAAGTGCCGTTGACACAGTGATGCAAATAAGGAGAAGGTCGCAGCTGTTACAGTTTGAGGTCATCTGGTGAGGTTCGAGATGTTTCTCAGCTTTTCCTTTAGGGACGGAAAAGTAAAACGCGTGCACAATAAAATATTGTATTTTAAGGATGGAAGGACTGGCATGACACAAAATATTGTTTCCAAATTCAACATTTGGCTGTTTTATTAATGAAAACCTGAAACTCTCAGATCAGAGACAGATTTTCTGTTCTCTGTTTGAGGAAAAGTGCAGATGAAACCCTTTCTTTGACTTGATTAACTGGGACCAACTGGATGTGTGAAAGTAAGCCTCACTTCTCTCTTTTGTGTGGGAAACCAAAGGAACCATCTCTGATTACGAAAACCAACTGCAGAGATCCACAAGTAGAGGACGTGAGACAGTTCACATATTCACACAGCCATGACTGAAACAGTTTACTCGATTACACAGTGATACATAAGTACACAAATTATGAATGTCCAGTAATGAAAACGAGGTATATACTGTACTTTAAGTACACGTGTCTGTTTTGCAATGATTTTGGAGCGCTTCAAAGAAGTCTGCATTATCTGACTCTGTAACTCATTCTCTCTCTCTCTCTCTCTCTCAAATTATTATCATTGACAGATGATTAGAAGTAAATAAACAATAATATTCAAATATCAACAGTCGTATCAAACTTAATACAATAAAGGCATCAAACAACAGTAACATCGACAACAGAGCTTTTTTTTAGTGCATGGCGACAGTCAACATATTTAGCAGCTAATATTGCACAACGATTTTTCTCACAACATATTTGTGCCAGTTTCTTGAGTATAAGGATAAGCATATATGTTTTTAAAGAAAATCTCTCTTCAATCCTTATATTACTCCCAGTATTCGTTCTCTCTGCAGGACTTCAACCAGAAAGTAATAAGTTCAAGGGTGTCATCTACTGGCCATTTGCAAACTGTGCAAATGACCTCACATGTAAATCTGTAAAAGTGACTGTAAACTGGTATAGTCCACCGATACTTCATGGGAAAGTGAAGGAAAAGGAAAGAAGTCATGAGGAAAATAACTTGACATGCTTTGGAGAAACATGAATAATCATGGCACAAGTGTGAGCTCAACTCATCCACAATACACTCAATTATGAAAAGATATTTGGCAGCATTCAAATTGGTGATAATCTGCCATTTAAGGCTACGCGTCCTGCCCCATATGTGCTTTATTGAAATCCTGCTTTCGGAAATCCATAAAGAAAACCCCTTTAATTTTTAACAGCGTCTTTAGCAGAATTTAGGGACTTGTAAAAGTCAAACAAGGGGAAAAAGAACAGTGATGTTAATGCCGTGTCACCTGAGGGTCGCACTGTCAATTAAATAAAGAAGTAATTGTTTTATATGAAAAATGTCTCCCTACAGCAAGGTGATAGATAAGTGAAAACGGGAGGGGGTCAAATAAGTTAAGTCGTCTTGCAGTTTGAGATGTTCATATTGATAGTGTAGTGTTATACAATAGCATCAATTTAAATTAATTGTAACATCTATTAGGCTATGTTAAATTTAGAATTATATTAGCTTTCACAAGATTAGGTCAACATTATTATGCTATGCAATTTATATCGGGTTTTCATACTAAAAATTGCTTCAAAGTAATGGCATATACAGTCCTTGAGTGAAAATCCTTTTGGATAACAGCAGATTTATTGCACATGACTCCTACGATGTAATTTGTGTTCGTACCTAAAAGAACATTTTAAATACGAGAACAATTTACAAATGCAGCGAGTTCTCCTAAATCACTCGGATGTACAAATCTGTTTGTACTCGCTTGAGGCCCATTGTGAAGTATTGTATGTCCTGTGTGGCTTTTGATATGGCCCTGGAACGCTCATGATCTCATACCTCTGAAGGGCCAAGAATGTAACAGAGCACGGCCCTTTCACAATGTGGCTCCTGTCACCACATCTTCCTTGTTACCCAGAGTGCGACATGGGAGATCTCATCTGTGGTCTTTCCGCGGATGTCAGCTGGTCACCCGGCACTTAGATGCTCAGAGGGAGAGCGGAGCAGAGGGCATCCAGATCGAACCATCAGGGATTACATGACAGAATGCCATGGACAGGCTGGGGATCGTGTTATTGTCATCATAATGAGACATTGGCTTTTGCTCCCAGCTTTGGCATAACCCGCACACAAAAGGTTACCTGGGTTCAGCCCTTTGCTGAGATAACAATGAAGAAATGTATAATCTTTGTTTTTCTAACCTTTTGGTCAAAATGCAACCACAGGGATTTGTCTCTTATTTGACAGCTCATTCTTCTTCCATTTAACAATCCCATTTTTGGGTTGTGCGTCTTTGTCTGCATTAGGTTTTGCTACTTCTGGCCTCATATCCTCCATAGGGATCCCAATCACAGAAACGCTTCCCAAAGATGATGTTTTGCTCTTAACACTGTGTGCCCTCTTCCGGGACATTCTTGGATTGCCCAGGACACCTCTCAGCTGCACCCAGAAAAAAGGCTGCTGGTTGACCTGCTGGGGCCACTCCAGGTACGTCTTGTTACTCAGCATCTTCTTAAGCTTGCAGTACTTGCTGGGCAAGGAGCTGGCATCCATGGGCTCCTTCACCACTAGTATGATGTCGCCGAAGGTCTTCCCCACTGCTCTCTGCTGAGCAAAGTACAGCTCATAGTTGCACCAATCGCTGTTAACGAAGTTCCGAGAGAGAATAAATATTACCTGAGGATGAAGACAAAGAAAAAGAACGATAACATGGATTACAATTGCTTTGTAATATTGTGTTCTGTTCTGTATTTTTGTGTTCTTGCATGTACAAGTCTGACTACACTTTGGTACCTTACGACTGCTTTCAATGTTGTCAATGATGTTATCGATTATCCATCTTCCTGGCATGAAGTCCCTCTCGTGAATACACAGACGATAGGAGTTCCCATTACTCTCCAAACAAGGCAAGAGCTGGTTCCTCACCCAGTCTGCATCAGAGTGGCTGTACGATATGAAGGCATGATAAGTAAAAGTCCCTAATTCCCCTGCCGCTTTTTCCTTGTGAGCTCTGTATTTGGCCCTGACGATCTGATACGTGGCTTTAGTGTACCACGGGAGGTCAAAAATGTAGCATATCAGCATCAATATCAAGATCACCGCTGCCGTAGTGGCCACACAGATGATGATAACTAGTCTGATATCACACGCCACTGGACCTGGGATGAATTTGGATACGACTGTGTTGCGCAAGGCCTCTGGGTGGTAACACCTGTAGTTCCAAGGCCAGTCCTTGAGGTTAACCTTTCCTTTGGACATTGTGTCCTGGATGAAAGCGTGGAGCTCACAAGTGCAGTGGTAAGGATTGTTCCCTGCACTCAGGTGAGTCAGTTGAGGCATGTCCTGGAAGGATGCCCTGCTTATGAGACCAAACGAATTGCCATCCAAAGCTAGTGACTGCAGTGACGGACTTTCCCACATGGATGGGATGAACTTGATTTTGTTACCACTCAGCAGGAGCTCTTTTAGGTTGGTGGCTTTCTCAAAGTACGTCATGTCCAGCTGGTCGAGTTCGCAGTAGGACAGATCCAAGTGGTGCACTGTGGTGGGCAGACATTGGAGGGCTTCACTTACGAATTGATTGTGGTGAGCGATAAACCGAGTGATATTCTTTTGCCAAACACAGTCCCGACTGTTTTCTGCAGATCCCAATTTGTTGTTGCTTAAATCCAACACCTGCAGCTGCGGGAACTCTCTTGTTAGAGATGATATGACTTTCAAACTGGTCAGGTCATTGAAGCTCATTATGAAGGTGTGAAGATTTGGCACGGCGTTCTTGTAATCACACCGCTGGTTGAAGACGAACTCGTTCTCCAGTCGATTATTGGAGACATCCAGAAACTTCACGTCTTTCATTTCAACCCAGGCGTCGCAAGGCACAAAGTTGAAGTACACGTGCTGAATAGACAGTTTCTTAATTTTGTTGAACCAGGTGAAGCGCCAGTCAAATCGCAGCACATCTGGATTGCTGATATACCTACAAGAAATAGAGATTTGGAAAAATCTTATGATATATTGCCTTTGTGTGTCAAATGTGTTGTACCAGAAAATAACATCAAATTCTTCATCAATTTCTGTGTTGTTGAACAATTAATTGTGGTAATATCACAAGTCAGCTATAAATCATGTACATGATGTGTGGTGCTGCCAATGTGCTATATACTAAATGGTTAGTTTTAGGAATTAGATTAGAAATGCTTCAGTTCTGAAACCTGCTCTGGAGGAGCTTGCAGTTGATGCAATTGGTTGAATTGGCAAACATGCTTCCAGTTTCACAATTTCTTTTGTGAAAAACTGCAGGGTTTTAATATCTCACAAATTCTGGGTCTCACTTGAATTAGCAATAGCATAGTGTGTGATCGCAAGATCATGAATTCCCAGAGGGAATAAACACTTAATATACACAACACGAATACACCGTGGCACATGATGCCCACAAATGAGAAGGTACTCACCACAGATCCAGATTATCCAGTGCCAGGTCTGTGATGCTGGAATCTGCTACGCTGTCAACAAATGTGGGTGAACGGGCAAAGTCGATGTACTGAAGTCTCAAGTTTTTGATAGGGGTGACTTGTAAGTTTATTAAAGTCATCCTGAGAAGATTCTCATTGAATTTACCTCTGTGAAAGATGAGCTGCTGGGCTGTGATCTCTTTTAAACCCTGGAAAATGTCCTCCTCTTCCAAGTAGTACATGAACTCAAAGAGGTTGCGGAATTGGATGACACTGAAGGTCTTGTTGGCGAGGTCACGTAGCATGTGAGGGAGAGTATTTGGCCGTTGATCTATGGCCATATCAAAGCCCATCTGCTTTGTTTGGATGACTTCTAGACTTCCAGGCTCGTAGTAACTTAGATTGTTGGAACATTTGATAGCAAAACCTTGTAACCTAATGTTCTTCAGGGGCTGAAAATCAGCTTTCTTTAGACCCATCACCAGAGGGCCACCCATAGACAAAACTTGGAGTTTGACAAATTTGGAGAAGCTTTCCGCTAAAGTTGCATGTTTGTAAAGGTTATTGGACATGTAGAGCTTTTTCAAATTCAAAAGAGGAGTCAGAGCTGTGGCAGGAATTTCCTGCAGGGAGTTATTGAAGATGTCAACATGCTCCAGTAGCGAATTGTTTTTAAAGGCATCATTGTCAATGTGTGAAATGTTATTGTACTGCAGCTGAAGGATGCGAAGCTGACGGAGGCGGAGGAAGTCGTCAACGTGGACAGCTTGAAGATTGTTGTAGGAGAGATCTATGTCTTCCAGTGTGGATGGAAATTGTCTCCATGGGACACTGTCGAGCTGTCTTCCCAGACAGTCGGCTGCACGGCCAAAGTTGTAGATGCGACAGGGTCCTCCGTCAGTGTTGGTGGTGCGGAGTGAGGATGGAGTTGGGGATGTAAGTGCTCCAATAAGGAGAGCACTAAAATGAAGCAATTTCCAAATCATCAGACAGACTAGTAAAAGACAAGAAAAGAAGAGATTAAATGTTGGCATTATATTCTTTATTCCACAGAAAAAGTTGCAAAACATTGACCCAAATTGTTTTTTGGAAGCAGGAGTTTACTTTTTGCACATTTTATATGAGACTCGTCACTTTTCTTCCAGTATTTCTCAGAAGGAAATACTTTACCTTTAACTTTACTTTTGTGCTCTTTTCTATTCTTGTCTTCTTTATTTGTCAGTTTTCTTTATTTTTCTTTTCTAAATTTCTTCCTAGTCTCTGTGCCTTTATATGCTTGTTTATGCTTTTGTATAATCTTTTCTTTCTCCTCTTTAGCTGTAATTCAGCTTAACTCATCTCAACACTGCTCCTCTTTACAATGACTACTGCTACTTTGGATATTTGTTTACTTTTTACTATTATGTAAAAATTGCTGTTTTTACATTTTCACATATGTAAGTAAATAAGTACTGGTCTGAGTGCTTCTTCCACCACTGTCTCACCATAACCCTCTTCCAAAGAATCTTTGCGTGTATATGTAAAGTTATTTCTTGATTTTAAATATGGGAAAACCCACTAAAATTAGGCAATAGACAACTTTCCCATTGCGAACTAATTCCATAATGAGGGGCATCATGCATTTGGTTGTGTGTGTGTTCATCCGTCTGTCTGTCCACAGCTAATTTCAAATACTACAGGAAACCATCAGTCAAATATTTTATTTTGCTGTGATTGACACCTGCTTCAGTAGCAAAAAGCATATCCAAAAATAGACCATGCTAAAAACAAGCCTTACAGTCTGTTGCAGGCTATATTTTTGCCTTCGTCGTGTTTCAATCAAAAGTCGTGGATTTCTTTTTTCAAAATAGAGGACATTCACACTTTTAAAGAAACCCAAAAAAGCTAAAAATAGTATTGAGAGACAGCAGAAAAATCAAGATGAAAGTTGCATGATGTGACAAGATCATCTACAAGATCTTTGAGCGATTTTCTATCATTTCCCATTCAATCATAAATGTGCAATTGCAGAACAAACTGACGTTTAGTTCGTTCTGTAGGGTATGTGAACCTTGCAAGACCCACAACAGACAACAGACTTCACACATCACTCTACCTACAGTCACTATGTGCTCTCAGGCAGCAAATCTGCAATGGAAAAGACATCCATATAAAATAGACATTTTCATTGGTCCCCCCTCACACAACAGTACTCATTGCAGTATAAACTGCTCAGTACTTACCCGCTCAGGAGTAGTTTCCTGCTTAAGGCTGTTAATACAGACTCTTTCAAATTCCCTCTTCTAAGCCTTCATTTATATTGCTGGTCCAAAGCCTACACACTATGTTGGCCCTCACATGGAGGAGCTGTCAAGCTTTATAGCCCCTGTTAAACAAACAGTGTTAGTTTTATCTAGTCCAGAAGTGACGTGGCATGAATAAACATGTACGTCTATGCGGTTATGGGTAGCATAGAAATATAGGGTTTCCTTATTCATTTTAGCTAATCTTTGACAGCTTGTACAACCACCAGAATAGACCAGAGTGGGGGATCAATAAATATAATTGAACTTTGGCTTGATTCATGATGGAAACTAAATGAAAATTACTATGCAGCAACTGCAAAAACAATTATATTGAGTGGAAGATATTGTGTGTAGCTCTTCCAGAGTTGATAAATCACAACATAATTAAGATGTGTACAGTATTCTGGTATCACGTGAAAACCCACATTAGATGTATATCCATTTCAGCCATGTGAGCAACAAGGAATGAGATGGATTGGGATGTTAAATGCTGGATCTAGTCTTTTCCCAACAGATGTTCTTTTGATATGCAGCCAATCACTCCTCGTTCCTTCTGGGTCAACACTCATATGAATGACTCATTCTAACAGGTGCTTCTGGATTAATAAAAGATGGCAAAAAATTGTACGCTTGGAATGAATTAATGTCCCCCTGTGTTTACTGTGTGGCCATCGTCTAACTTCCTTGACATATAAACATTGTCTGAAAGAGAAAACAGATGCCGTGATGCTGCTTCAATGAGGAAACCAGAAGCACTCCTCGGCTATCTAATCTGGCAAACAATGGACAGCTGTTACTGGAAATTGACTGCAGATTACATGAAGATCAATAATATTGACTAAGTGAAACTCAGCTCATGAAAGACACTGTTGTTAAATGATTTTGTAATATCCGGCAAGAACCAAGCTTTGGGAATGCATACAATATTGTCTCAGACTATTGAAAAATAAAAATGTAATCTGACGTTCTCAACTGGAGTTTTGCACATAACCGAAACATTAAATGGTTTTTAGGGTGTTAATGGAAACTTATAAACGTTGAGGGGCAAGTCCAAGAGGCTCAGGGGAATTGCAGTATTTTCCTCCACGCCAAACTAACGGACAAAACCGGATTTCTCAGAAACAGAGTAGAAATAACCAAAGAACACGGAGTATCACTAATCTTTTATAGTTAGTGAGTAGACAGGTCTTAGAAATGTTATACTTAATTATCACCAATGACTACTGACATTGTCAGAAAGTTGGTGCAGTCTCTGTTTCTAGACAAAAGCCCCAAAGATTTCATTCGGTCTCTCTCACAAATGTCAACTTCTTTTTAATGTGCAGACCAAAATTTGTGACCGAACGGGCTGTGCATGCTCCAGTTGGCAGTGGCGTATGCATCTCTTGCTGGTTTGCCAAGAAAAAGAAGAAGAAGAAGAGGACAAAACAACAAATTAGAAGCTTTTTTTTCAAGAGGGATTGCTCAAGGAAATCCTTTTAAACGGATTCATATAATTTGTCTTTCCAGGAATACAAAAACAGCCAATTGAACTCTATTATAGTGTAACACCACTACCAACTGGAATGGAGTTTGGATCCAGAAATGCGCATGCGTGGCCTCCAGCTGGTTTGATATTAACCTTCCCGGCAGGAGTTTATGTTGGATGTCGAGAATTTACCAGTTGACTCATGTGTGCAGTTTCCTTCTCTGTGGTTTGTGCAGCCTTATCTGTAAAAGGAATGTGCACTAATATGCTGGTGAAGCTGCAGGCTGTCCTTGTTTTCAACATTGGTTATAATTTTCCCAAGCTTCAGAGGTAAGGGCATGTTGCAATCACATCAACATCAAAGCACAGTTAAGGTTTTAAGATTTCTAGGTCATACAATCTAGAGCACCTACACATGCGGCTTATTGTGTATGCTCACAAAACATATGGCCCTTTTCCCAGTCAATATCTTTCACGTGCAGATTGGAGTGCTGCCAGGTTCATATAGTACGAGGTGGAGAGACTACTGAGAAATCCCCTGAGAGCACGAGAAGACGGAAAATATTTGTTTTGTCTGCATCCGAGAGATAACTTTCACAAATCCTGTCATGTTTGAAATCTATAGACTGACACTGCCTGGCAACAATGGCATTGTTCATCAATGGACCCAGCTGATGGTGTTGTAACACAAGGATGCAAATTGACACTTAATCTCCCTGAGTCAGTCAGAAGGAAGAGAAAAACATTTTTTTTAAACCTTAAGCTTAAACCTCTAAACCCAAATGTTGACTCAAGATAGACAGTTTTAATAAAAAACAAGATCAAAACCTTTTTTACTCCATGCATACTGATTCCTTGTCAAATCCTGGCACCTGCATTACCCACAATGCAACAACATCGCCGACAGTAGGTCAGAGGGTTGGGTGTGTTATGCATAAGCCCCCAGAAAGAGCGCTAGGCTTTGAAACTTATTTGTCTGAAACACAGGATACATATATATATATATGTATTTATTTATTTTTTTAAAGTAAATCAACTTCCCGTTAAGAACACTTAACTAGCCTATGAAAATCAGTGCACAGCCTACAGTTTTTTTCCTTCCCAAGCCCGAGACTAATCGGATATGGTGGGGTAAAAGAAAACACTTGTGACCTTGCTTGCATAGATACCCGGATCTCAGGAAGATCCGGGTGATTTTATTCTCGGAAGACAAATATTTTTGCCGTCAAGCGCCACTGATCAACTTTCATAGGAATGAACAGGGCCCCACCCCCGACACTGTATCCAGTTCTCTTTATACATTCATGGTTATGCTACGAACGGTCAATGAAGCCTTGAGCCGTAAAAGCCTCAAGCAGAGAAGAGGAACTAGGTGGAGAACTCTGATCTCACTTCTTTAATTTCTTTATTTATAGTCTTCAGCCCCAACAGACGCTGACTTGAGTGACATAACTTGAGGCACTGGAATTGGTGGAGTTGCCCCTTAAGACATTTTAATATCGCTTGTAGTAATGGGTTATGTTGTGTGCAAATATTTCACATTGGTTTTGATGTATTGGATATTGAAACTTAAACATTAGCCAAATTTGCCTAAAAATTGCAGCGGTAGTTCAAACACGCCACAAAGGCAGCTGATTCTCTTCTATGCATTCACTTGGCAAATATCCTACAGTCCTGACTGGACTTATTGGCTACCATATGGACTAATAAAAGAAATGACAATAATCCTCTTCTAACTTTAACATACTTACTATACTGTATTCAAGCTCACGTGAGGATTCCAGGTCTTTCTGCAGGCAGTCATACTCTAGTACTGTATTGTGGCACTATGTTGTCCATAGCAACCCAATGCAACACATGGTGCACTTTGAGCTCCATTGTGAGGTGGTAGTCATGCACTAAATTAGCAACAAGGCTTTGAAAGAATCAATAAATGGCTCTGGTATTGATTAAACTATGATATCTCTCTAATGTTCCATGGATGGCGTCATCTGAGTGAGCTCAGAGCTCCATTACCGTGTCTGATATTTACCCAGCAGTCAATAGTCGCTGGCAAACAGCTATTTCATTGACATGTGTTGGCAGCACTCTGCCCACTGCCTCTATACGACGCGATCATCTGACAACAGTCTTGTTCTTTACTGTGGTTTAATAATGCGCCATGTTTATCTGTACTCGAGCTGTGAGCATTCAGCTCCCAGGTGTTCTTCCTCCACAAACGCTTCACGCGTTTATGTGCTTGGGTTGTTCATGTCATCGTACATCAAGTCATCCCTTTCCTTTCCAAAACCATTTTCCCACTCACTCAGTGTAGAACAATGAGTACTGTGCGAGAGTTGACTCCACCTCTATCCTATTGTTCTGTGCTCCGTAACATATTCAGTGAATGAGTAATCAATTAATGATGAATACCAGAGCAGGTGGGGCCACTTATATTATCAAACACTATGTCAGACTACTAACAAAACTCAAATGGTCCTGAAAATAATTCACTGGTCAAACTCGAAATGGGAGTTGGTTTTTCACTTCCAGGAATCTACAGCGTGGCAATAACATACCGTATGTGACTAAGGCAGCACTCAAGCGTGTGTTGTTAAGGCTGCATTGCAATACTCTATAAACTGCAAGATAAAAAGGGAAGGTTGGACAGCTGGTTAGCCATTAGAGGGTATAACATGACCTTTTAAATGACTGAAGTCACAACATAAATAGTAGTAAAGGACTGAGATAAATGCCACTGAGAAACATTAAATAGTTTGAAAATGATCTAAGAAGGGAAAACATCAACGTGGATCCGGGGACTCCAATAACAATAACATCCACAGTTTATAACCTTCTAAAATGTTTTCATCCCACCAAGAGCATGTCCAATTTCTGTGCCCCACAGAAAACACCACAGACGTGATCATTCAGGCCGTAACAGCTGCACCAAACTGCCTGAAATGAGCCAATTTACTGTCGGAGCTTCACAGGTGCCAACAATTAAGCAGGCTGATTGCCTGAGGAGACGGTATCTTAAAAGATAAGACTGGCGTTAGTTTATGTTTCTATTTTTATCAACCAATCCTGTGATAAGACCCAACCCAACAGTTTATATATAATAATATATGGGAAAGCCATTTGTTTTACGGGTATTTGGGCATAAAAAAACGATACATCGCACTCTTTGAAATTATGACCTGGTGATGACGCAACATGAAGACTCTGGGGATCACTAATTATTGCATTCTGTATGGGAACATGAATGTCTGCACCAACGTTCCTGGCAATCTATCCATTATGTGTCAAGTGATTTACACCAGAACAAGTCTGAACTGACAACTGATCAGGCAACCAACGCCCAACATTGCTGGAGCCACACTACTATAGTGTGGCTTAAAAGATAAAATAGGCAGAATCCTGTCATGGCCTACATGTATGTATCAACATATCAACATATTGTTTAAATCATCCATCGAAACCTCTTACCTTCCATTTTCTAATCATTTTAGCTGTACTTTTTTGTACTGTAGTAATAATTTATGCCAAAACATATTTTACAAGCTCTTGGTATGTTTTGTATGCACAAACTTGAATTTGTAAAGTAATAGCTACTACTGGCAGCTAATTGTAGTGGGGTAAAAAACTAAATATTTCCCTCTAAAATGTAGTGAAGTAAAAGTAGAACGTGGTATTATAAGAAAAGACAGTAAAGTAAGTAAACTGCAAGTACCTATAAATTGTACTTGAGTAAATGTACTTAGTTACATTCCTTTGCTGGTGATGGTGACATACTTGTTTAATCCAGGAAAGCTGTGCTGACAGCCAACAGGTAAGATGACTGATAAACAAACACATTTTGGACTTTCACCAAAAAGACACAAGGATTATATTAAATCTAATGTTTTTTTTGTTTTTTTCAATTCACAACATTAAGTTTTACTTTCAATTTTACGACGTGGTAGTAGCAGTTTTCCCCGTCTAAAGCATGAGAATGGTTGCTCATTAAATTGGCTGATAACATCCAAAATGAGCGGGAGCTATATGACAGATTTCTGGTCAATGATGACTCAGTGACGACTGCTGAGTCATGAATCTCTAGTTAAAGTCTGACATCTCTGTTTACCCAGTGCCAGCGTTTTTACCATCGTTAAAATTATAATAAATAAAAACTTCAGAACTTAACCATTGACTTTCCAAATAATGTGTGACGTTTGCGTGTTAATCCACTGAAAATAGTCCTAAACTTTATGAATACAGCTGATTAAAACAGCAACAAACTTGACTAGAATCACTTGTACATTAAGAGTCAAAACAACAACTTTGAAACAGATATGACAGAAAAGAATTCAACTCAACTCACCTTGAGAGGGGCAGTCGGATTCAACTGCTTCGCCAGTTCAACACACAGCACGAGTTAAAATGTGCTGTGAAAAAGCCAAACACATGGTGAGAAGTGACTCAACAACAAATGAGTTAGCTTGTGGCAATATTTCCACCTCAGTTATTTTCTCTCTCTTTCGCTCTCTCTCTCGCTCTCTCTCTCTCTCTCTCTCTCTTTATCTATCTGTGAGTGTGTGTGTGTACGTGTGTTGCTCAGGAATGTGTCAGGCAGATTTATTTCCTTTCCAGAAGTCTGTCACTACATTCATAAGTTGTGTTGACATCATCAGGGCCATTATTCTAGCCATGCAGATCGACTTGGTGTCACTTGTCAAGTTTTTGAGATATGGATGTCTGCAATTGATTTATGGTGCTTGAAATATAAACAATTGTGATTTAATAATTTCAATATGTCTGACAGGTGAGTGTAAAATGAATTATAGACAGTGGAACAGTTGTGGGTGAAAAAATAGGACAAAGGAAAAGAACATACAAAAATAACTGACTGATATCCAGTGTTGGCGCCTTTTTATGCTTTACACCAACATGTTTAACAAGAAAAGTCGTCAGGTATTCTCCATGTGATCTCACTGTAGAAACTATGAATCTTTTGGACCAGCTCACCAGAAAACAGGATGTCTGATACTGTTTAAATTCTGTTTTGCGAGACCTAAAGAGTGAATGAAGGTATCCACGATGTGCCCGGTAGGATACATATCACATATCATATGTTGAGAATATGGAAGTTGCCTTTGTCTCTGCATTCTGCTCACCCTATATGGGTGTTTCTAGCATGTATTTACTTCCTCTAAGTTGGGCACCCTTACAAAACATTCAGTATGAGACTATATCAGTGCCTCCTTATCTCTGTTCTCTACTAATGTCAAAAATCAGTTGCTGCAACCTTCAGCAATGCGGAAAAATGAAATACGTCATTCCTAGAACCTATACCCAATTTTTGTTGAAAGTGCATTTAAAATGTTGGACCCTAATCTTGGTGTGAGCTAAAGAAACATTTTAAACTAGATTATTTAATCATTAAGCAAGATTGTAAAAACAGGATCAAGGATTATATGAGCACTGAATTTATGTTGCCTGACACTGAATGAAAATTGTTTGATCAATGCAATTTTCAGGTTGGTTATTAATCAGTTGTCTCTTTTATGTTAGAGTTGTTGTTTTTTCTGTACTTTTTAACTTTTTTTGCTATTTAAAAAAAAAAGTCTTGTATCTGTTTTTGTATGTGTTGCGTGTGTAAAACTATTTTACGCCGCCATATTGGCCAGGACCCTCTTGTGAGATTCAAAATCTAAATTGGGTTGTATAAATATAAAGATTAGATAAAAGAATAGAAAAATAAATTAATTGTGAGAGTAGGGCGGGTGGAAGGGGTTAGGTTGGATCAGTTTTATTAAGAAACATACTTAACCAACTTAATGCCAGTTACGTAACAATCCTACTAATTTGACAAATTTGACTTTAACCCAAACTTTATCCCTTTTCACATCCAATAGACGCTAGAGGGGAACGTGTAGCGTCATAGTTTGAAGCCTTGGGCCTTAGACTGATACTTCCTAACCTGGCAAGTGAAGCACAAGCTGTCTCCGTTGGTACTAGATACAAAAAAAAAAAAAAAAAAAAGTGAGAAAATTCTGTTATTTGGGTGAACCACGTTGATTCCCACGATATAAGCAGTTTTTTTTTCAGGCTGATTACCTCATTGTTTTGAGAGACATGCCATCTGGAAACAATTATAATGGAATATGGATTGATGTATTTTCGGGGCATTGGTTTGAAATCAATTTCTGTGTCTGTGTTTTTTGCCACTGAGAAGATTGACGTGAACTTCTTCACTGTTTGTGTGTGTGTGTGTGTGTGTATTCTCCTGATAACTGCAGAAGAATGGATGTGCCAAACCAATTGAAAAGAAAGGAGGATTTGTATTCAATAGCTTCGTCTGCTAATTTCAGCCAGAAAATATGAATAGAGTTGATAGGCAGCAATTTGTTTGCGAGCTTGCAGAGTCAGATAGAGACTCCTACTCAGGGTCTTCCTGTTAAGCAAGGCTTTGTTCTTGAGTATAAAGCTCAGGAATTGATTGACTTCTGCAACAGGCTGTTTTTACTGAAGGAGAGTGGTCTTCTCATGTCGCTCTTGGAAAGCAACAAAACAAAACATGATTCCCAAAACGTGAAACTATCTCGCTGGCAAAAGTTGTTAATTTCTGGCAAAAGTTGAGTTATCTCCAGAACGGTTTCTATATGGCTGAGGTTGAAAATTCTACTTTGAATTAATATTTTACAGCAGTCGCAAGCCCTGCCCTGGAAAAAAAAAGAAGTTATATTCAACTTTTTTTTGTTATCTTGTTATATTTGCAAGATTCAGATTTGTGTAAAACAGGCGGTAACCTCCAGTTTTGAAAAGTAAAGCCAGTGCCCAAGAGCCTTATACTTGCATTATTTCTCATGGCCATAAGAGGTCTCAATAAAGCATGATGTTCATTTCGTTGTCTAGTTCCAGTAAAGTAGACCATAAAGCGGAGTATGCTTTAGGGCGGGGCTACCTTGTGATTGACAGGTCGCTATCACAGCGTTGTCCGGTCTGGGCTGGGAGTTGTTCGTGTTCATAGTAAAAGTTTATTCCTTTCACAGTGTGTTTTCAGCTCATAAAAGTAATTGTAGCATTTTGGTCACCTAAAAATATTCAGCATTCAGTTGTACTCCATCCTCTCATTTCAGTTGCAAAAAGACAAGATGACAACGGCCAAAAACCAAGATGGCGACAGCAAAATGCCAAACTCGAGGCAGTCCACAAACCAATGGGTGACATCACAATGACTATGTCCACTTCTTCTATACAGTCTACAGTTTAAAGTGATATTTCCTCTCATTCTATGCCACCACTCATCCGGACGTTGTTGTGTTTTCTTTTGCATACACTGTTCGTATACCTACAATCAGTAATGCACAATTGCATAATTGTGAGCCCGGTTGGGTGACATAGCATAAAGAGCAACAAAGTCTTCGTAGGGAAGAGGTCGGGTTGGACGATTGGGACAAAAAGCACAGTACTTTCACTTTGTTTTGTGTCCCGTGTAAAACCAGAAGTCAACGTTGACTTATTTGTCACGAAACCTCAATACTTAAGTAATGCCAAGTCCGTAGCTACTTCAACCCAAACCAAGACCTTTTCCTACAACTAACCAGATAGTTTCGTTGTCTAAACACAACAAAGAAAAATAACAAATAACTTTCTGTAAGATATCAAACTGTTGTATGAGGACACGTTGCAACAAGAGGACACTGCTATAGTCAACAAGGTCCTCTTATGGCAATCTCCTACGTCATTAACTTATTGCTTTTTAAAAAGCCGGTTTGTATATCAATATGGGAGCCAGAAGGTGGTACTGAAGTGTTTTGGGACAACATACACTGTAGTATGAACTTGTTTCCTGCTTGACAAAGCTAATTAGCATGCATGCATGTTATCAGGTTCCCAAATACTGTAGAGTTTTGGTGCGTTCAGTTCACTCAATAGTCTCACTAAATACTGTTAAACGAACACATTTGGATATTTCAGCTATAAAACATTCAATCTGAGAAAGCCGGTTTTCCCTCTCAAGTCCTATCACGTAGCCTGCTGGCTAGTGTAACATCATCTCTGAATATTGGAGCAGGTTTGACAACCACATTAGTGTTGATGCATGGAGAAGATCGCTGGCTCTGGACTCATAAAATACCATCGATCAGGGGGGGCTACAACAACATAGCTGCAACAACTGGAATCAGCTTAAGGTTTTAAGAATAACCAATCACAACTGGATTTATGACTCATGTCAGTTGATTTTAAATGCTAAATATGTCCTTTTATATATTTTGCCAATACACCAAATATTGGCCAGCAGATGGTGATGATGCAACCTGCTTGTCTTGACAGGAACCTTCAACTGCATGTCAACCATTTTGTGATGCAGATTTCCACAATATTCTGCTTGTGTGAAAGTCTACATGCAGCTTCTTATCATTAAATTTCAAAAGCCCTTAATTAACTAAATAAATAGATTTTAATTTAAACATGAGTAAATTAATATATTTTAGATTATTGTTCATTATTCAAGTATTTAATTGCTTTACCCCAGGTAAAGTATGGGATGAATTAATGAATAAAATTATGGATTTGAATGCCTTAATGATTGTCGAAAGGGTTCTCTGCATGGATTCATTGTTTTTTTTAAATAAAACAACTTTACAGGTACCCATTAATAAAAGAAAAAAGCCCCTAAGCTATGTCAGAATAATGTTATATACTACAATCCATACATTTTCCCCTTAATATCCCATTAAAAACCTTGATTATATCATTAATTAATTAATTCAATTATTAACGGAATTTAAAGCTAATTTCAATGATTCAGTTTCATAATTCTTTCAAATAAACACAGTAAATAATTTCTTTATACTTATGTTTTATTAATTTTCACCGCACATGTTCAGGGAAACACATGTCAATATGGGTTTGTTACATGAATATCTATTGCACTATAGATATCTGTTTTTTTAAAAATACATGTTATGAGATGGCATTAGACTGGCATGGCACCAATAGAAATCTCTTTTTTTTAATAATAGAGTTTGGCATGTTACTTTTAAAATTAGATATATCGAGACACAGAATCGTGGGCACACATCATGTACATTACTTGACACTCAAAAACCCCAGAGCAAACAAAAACAGTGACCCGCTCCACTCGACGTTGATTTGCTTACAGCAGATAGCGCGATCCATTAAATTGATTTCCTGAAGGCAAATCAAGAGCTCGCTTTGAAGGAAATAAGCCTTTATCAGACTGGCGGACCATGACGGATGTGAGTGAGTGATAACTGAATTTCGATAAAGCAGCCGTGTGAACATCCATATCAAAGCAAGGACTTCAACGTAGAGATTTGGAGAGTTGGTATAAATGCCATAAATCTTAATTCCACGCAATAGCTGGAAAAGTGTTGATTTTAAAGCACAGCCTTGTGGAGTTGAGGATGATGACTGGGTAAAGTGCTGAAAGCTTGATTTCATCTGCCTGAGGAGCTGCGCTGCTCCTCATGAAGGGAAGAAATATAATCAGCTCTGCACAGCAACAACTATCTGACTCCATTTAAACTCAAGGTTACTCTTCTGGTGAGAAAACAAACCCTGTGTCCCAAATCCACACTTTAGACATCTGCCAAATAAACACTGTCATTTCAGGCTAAGTAAAGTACTTGGTTAAAGAAATACTTTGTCCCAAAAATGACCATTTGTAAATGAACGAAGAATCAAAAAACAGAGAAAAGTCTTGATGAATTGCAGTACATTGGGGCCGCGTTTAACAACAGCAAAACTACATCCAAACATCCATTTACGAACGCTCACACAACTCGTGCAGGATAATCCAAGTTTGATTTATCCAGTCGTATGCTCTCTAAAACCTGACTATTTAAAACACTTCCACTTAACAGTCTCATGCTTGGGCAAATGCGCTACTGGTCCATGCGAGTCAGAAGTGTTTTAAATTTGAAGACAGTCTATACAGGATCATCAGCCCAGTCGTGATGGAAAAATATTGATATTGTACATTTCTGGAAACCACGGAGTTGGTAAATGTGGACATTTTTGCAGCAATTGATGTTGTATATCGAGCGAGCGTTTATGAAAGTTACCTGGGACAATAACGAGCCTAACAACTGACAAAGTCCTCTATGGGGTTAAACACGGGACTTTCACCAGGAGCCCGCTGTAACGTTCCATATGAAAGTTCACCAAAGGGTGATTGCTATTTATGTACCATTGTTAAGTTGTTACTTTACGTTGTTACGGTTGTTAAGTTACGTTGTTAAGTTACGTTGTTAAGTTACGTTGTTAAGTTACGTTGTTAAGTTACGTTGTCGTAGTAGTAGTTGTGTTGCCTAAACCTAACCAAGCGTTTTACAACGTTAACCATGTGGCATTATGCGTTTCTGCAAGCGTGATGCGAGGCTGAAAGATTCATGAAACACATGTTTGGTTCAGAAACGTCGACATTCATCGATTCCACGTTTCTGCTGACTGGGTTGGGTTCGGGTTGGGTATGGACTTGGGACACAGGAAGCTTATAAAACCCGGGGAAGTTGCCAAAATGGATAGCATAGGCTTCTCCTCTCGCTGTGGCTTGTGATAACAGCTTTCTGAGTCCAATCACAACAAATACACAGCAGTTATAGTTACAGTATAGAGGAGGTTACACAGGAAAACGCCTTGAGCCCATCTGTGCATGTTGAGTTTCCTGCCAGAGGTCTCCGACAGTGTCGTCAACGGTCTCCACACAATGTTTACCAGCGCTTGGCCGGTGATGGCGACACAGAGACACAAAGACGATTAATATGCATGTCAGGGGTTTGAGAGTTTGGTTGTGGGGAAAACCGATGTTCACACGTTCAGAGTTTGTAAAATATTATGTCAGGTGTAAGGAGCGAGGGTTTTTTGCAAATAAATACAAGAAGAAGCGTCGGGGGGACAAGGTTGCTCAACGTAGCTTTTTAAAATTGATGCAAAAAGCAAGCAGATCCTTGAGCAGCAACACACAACCGAGCTGAGTGAAGAACACAACACCTCCTTGAGATTTTCACAGCTGAGAACATGCTCGCTGCTCCTATCCCTGAAAAATAAATTCTTTAATACATAGTTGGCTCCTTTGTCTCCTTTAATACATAGTCGGCTCCTTTGTCTAATTGGCTATTAATGACATCTCTGCCACAGTGGTGGCAGGGACACAAGGCTCGGCACGGCCAGATTTATGTAACACTACTGAATGATAATTCTCAAAGCTCTGGAGAACGTGCTAATCCGCTGCATAATTCATCACCGCACAAGCCTACTTCTTCATTCAGCTGTTCAGTATTCAAAAGGTTTAGCATTCGGTTTTTTGGGCATATTGAACTCCAGCTACATACACAGCTAACTTCCTTTTACATTTAGCTTTAATCTGCCTTCCTGGTCTTAATGAAATGTGTGGATGATGCTGCAGACGTAGCGCGACGTTAAAGCCACTGCTCTCGTCGCTGGTTGTGGTTTGCTGCCGCGCATCGTTGAAGCGTCTTGTTGTAATCTGTCAAGCCTTTTTGTTTCACAGCATAGAGACACAAAAGTACAAAAAAATAACCAGTCTCTTGTGTATTTGCACCGATGTCCCTGGGGAAAGAGGCAAAGCGCTCAATGGTTACGTATCACGTTCTAACTATGGCATGAAAACCCAAACAATCAACACAAAATGTCACACAAGTAGGCAGCAATGGTAGAAATCAGCATCTGCAGAGCAATAAAATACAGAACACACTTCACAGATCTAAGTACAAGCCTTTTTTTTTTTTTTTCTCCAAGCAAACAATAAAATGCAAGCTTAATATGCGGTTCCATTTAGTTTCGTCTGCCCTTATGATAATGTAGGTGTATGTTTATTGAAATTGCTATAGCGCGACACCTTGTTCACATCTTTACGCATTGTCGGGTTGAATTGGATGCTATTTGCAGCAGATTAGCTCCTCTTTGTCGCTCTCCGCTCTGTTTCCTGAAAACTAATTGACGCCTGGGACTCGGAATTAGAAAAAAATAAATCGTCCGTGCTGTTTTACATAACTTGCAACCATCGTCTCTCCACAATAAATGACCGAACAGAAATTATCCAGATTTAACACTTTCCCATTGATTGATAGTTTTATTTAATTATTTAATGGTTTTATGCTGAAGACTCTCCTGTTGAGAGATTCTTAAGGCGGTTCGCTTCGTAGCGCTAATATTAAGCTACTTTTACTCCAACGCAGCTGTGGGCGATGTTTTTTTTCCACATCCTGTTAAGTGTTTTGTTTCTGATGCTCTGGGGAGGAGGAAAGACGATGGCATATAAAAAAAAAAAAAAAAAAAACAACGGACAAAGCTGTGAACAAGGCGTAATAACGACGTTTGATACCATCTGATAAAAAGATGCAAGAAACTGCCTCGTCTGAGGAGGAGGTGCTGAGACACAGTGATGTTCGAGGATGAGCTATTGCCCACCC
The DNA here is from genome assembly GCA_016806645.1 of Ophiodon elongatus. Classification (NCBI taxonomy): domain Eukaryota; kingdom Metazoa; phylum Chordata; class Actinopteri; order Perciformes; family Hexagrammidae; genus Ophiodon; species Ophiodon elongatus. Next base: position 176,419 of record JACSYO010001107.1, on the reverse strand, counting down.
GCCTACTTCCTGTCAAAAAGCTGACACTTCCTCCCAGCGATGTTGTTAGACTCGGCTGCACTAATTACAGCGCCAAGTCCGACTGAGGCTGCAGTATTCTGCCTCGACTGCAAAATTGTGCTTAGGAGTTTATGTCCCCGAAGTGTTAAGGCTTTTTAAATCTCAATACCAGACAATTTTCTAAGTACTAATGAGCTATACTAATGAAGTTTAACAAGATGAATGATGAGATGTAAGAGCGGTATTAAAGGTTTATATATTCACAAATAAGCACAGTCAAGTCAATTTGAAAATAAGTAGAGGAATGGGGAAAAGAATTGGCCTGGTATTGGTGTTTTTTCGCCCCAACTCATACGATATGTTTTGAGTCAGAGAGGAAAGGTTCGCAAAAGCACCTAATCATGGTTGATCGAACTCGCAAGACGTGTCAATTCATGGACAGTAACTCCTAGTCACATTAGTATGAATTTCAAAGTTCTGATCTTATCAAGATAGCTGCAGAGATGTTGCTCTTTATGCAAGAAAATAAAAACAGAATTTAATCTCTCATTTACATTTTCTGGACTCTCTAAAAATCGATGTGGAAAAAAAGGGAACGTTCCCCATCCAACCCAACCATGTACTTCGATGCTCTGCGAACCTAACCTCCCGACAGAGGCTCCTTGTCTTTCTCGCATTGGGAGCCAGTAAGGACGAGGGGTTAGCATTAGCGGTAGCTGCGGTTAATGGAGCCACAGGGTAGCCATGGCGAGCAGGAGCGACGGCCCCAAGGTGGAGGCCAGGGAGGCGGCCAAAGGCCTGCCGTCGTTCACCAGCCTGAAGGAGATGACCTCCACCTTGAACCCGTCCTCGGTGGCCATGCAGCGGAAGACGCCATTCCTCAGGGGCATGTCGAGGGCCGGCCCCAGGACGCAGAAGTCCCCGGAGAAGAGGCAGGGATAGTTCTTGACAGAGTTGTCTTTCTCCCAGCGGTAGGTGGCGTGAAAGGAGCACACGGGGCAAGGGAGAAAGATGGAGGTGTTGGACTGCACCATCACTTCTCTGGGGGAAGTGCGACGCTGCTTCAGAGCTGGAAGGACAAAGAAATACATTTTTCATCCCAAAATAATCCTTTCATATAGCGATTGTGAATATTTATTGTACTTCTTGTCATCGATTGTGTTATTCAGTGAAAACTAAACATAACGTATTGTTTCATTTAAAATTCTATAACAGATTAGAGTAAATATGATAAAAGCATATTGTGTAAAACTTTACTGTGTTTTGTATGATTGCTTTGCTCCAAGATATTAGATAAACATCGAAACACCTAGCTGGTATTTCTTATTATTTTCTGGGGAAATAGATAGACCTTGTCACAGGACCTGTGGCATCACTGACTCAGCTGAAAATAAGAGCAGTATTAAAATCAGATAGCCGTCCCTTCAGAGGGGAGTAATTGTCGTGATTAGTTGAGGTTATAACTGGCTTTTGAGCTTTAAAACAGGGCAGGCCATGATGTAAAAAAAAAAAAAAGAATCTCCCTGTGGGTTTTTGGACTCTGCTCAATTATATGATAATCATCTTTTTACTGAAGCTGCTCAGAAAAGGTTCTTATTTTGGTTTAATTAAGATACATGGAGAGTAGGATAGTGCAGATGAGGGCTCACCAGCAGCTTCCCCACAAACTGAGGAGTTTGAATGGTCCAGGTTCTGAATGAGTGTCCTGTTGGAAAAAATAATAGAGGGGACAAATTAGCATTAAGTAGTCTCACAAATGGCTAAAGAGCCGCCACATCAACCCACCGTTACTCGCAAATTAAAACATGCACAGACGAATCACTCAACAATGTCAGGGAGGTGAAAGAGGAAGGAGTCAGAGGCTTATTACAGCACGTGATTGATTTGCATATTTTCTCCAAAAATTGGGAATACACAAGATATATTAAAGCCAAAGCAATTTACTAACCAAGCCAAACAAGAACTGCAATTTATTAATAGTAAAAAAAAAGTTTCATCCCCTCACAGCCAAAGATCATCAGTCAAAATATAGAGCGTTATTTTTTGAATTGCATGTTTTGGCTTTAGATCAGGCAGCACTGTTTTTAACGAGAGCCCTCTCTCCTCTCTTCTTGTCGACTCATGCAGAAACAGATGATGGCTCTGCAGCAGTGACATCACATCGAATCGTACCCAGTGGTGACGTTGTATCCGGGCGGGATGGGGATGCACTTCCTCCTGGCCCTGTCCCAGCCGCAGTACGGATCCCGGGAAAGGATGCACTCCCTGCATGTGTCGCCATAGCGACTGCAGTCAGCCAGCGGCAGTCGCTGGACCTCCATCGCTGTACCGACATACAGGTGTCCCTGAGGAGGAAAAGATGCAATAGACAGTGTCACCAGTATTGCTGGAATAAATCAGCCAGTGTGCTATTCAAAACTGCTAACGTGACAATTTTTATGACACAATAATTACAAGCAGTCAATGTCTTCCGAAAATGTTTATTCTTTTTTGGGTAGCAGAGCCTCTGAAGCAACTTTCAAACCAACAGGTGAGAGTAAAAAACTAAATTTAAACCCAAAATGAGAAATATCTACACATAAGACACTGGAAGATATTTCCTATTTTCTAAAGGCTGATATAATCCCAATGGGAAGATTAACACTCCAGTCATCAGATGTTGGCATTGCATATCGAACCACATGCAACGTCCACGTATTATTGAAACTTGCATCGTATAATAATGAGTATAATAAACAAGTAAGCGCTGCTGTTATGTGCCGTGTTGTGTTTTCTTTCTTTCCACAAACCATGCTAATTTTTCCTAACATATCCGAGTAGTTTCGTTGGCTAAACCTTACCAATCATTTAAAAACGTTAACCACGTGGTATTGTGTGTTTCTTTATGCAAGCGTGATACAAGGATGTGAAACGTATTCATTAAACATATTTTGGGTTCAGAAATGTCGACAGTCAAAGTCTCCTGTGGTTTACAGAAACGTACAATTCCAAAAATGTTACTGGTGACTGGATTGAATATTTAGCTGACAATACAAAATAAATTATTTATTTGTAAAATTGCTTTGAATAAAAATCCAATCCAAAATCTCTTCAAAAATAACCTCAATTGGTTGAAGATTAAAGGAGACAGGGTACATCACAGTGGAGCTGTAGCAACCAACTATATATGACCATCTTACCTTTTAGTGAAATTAATTCTGAAAATCGCATAACAATCACAAATCAAATGTCATTTAATTTGTGGCGAAACCAGGAACGCAACTGAAACCACACCCGGACAGTATTCCTCGTACCTTTTGGGAGTCGATGGCCATGTTCAGAACGGGGCCCTCATTGTGAAACAGAGAGTACTGAGATATGATGAAGACGCCCTCGCTGGTGTGAAGAACTTTGAGAACTTTGCCTTGGTCTGTGGAAATACAGAAGGAGAAGACATTGTAAATGGAGTAGAGGGATGCATCAACTCATCTGCAAGTGCACACACACACACAGAAAAATACTTCCTCGGTGTTGTGGAAATTTGAGCATTTTTTGAGCGTTTTTCTCTTTTCTTTTTTGCGTCCCCTGTTGTGCTTTCCAAAGTGTTTTATAAATACATGCATTTGACTTGGAAAGCTTCCACTCGTAAGGTAGGCTGGAGGGCCAAAGGCAAAATGGCAGGCTAGAGTTTTAGAGATTTTCTTTTGAACAAGCGTTTTTGAAGGAGGAGCTGCTCTGGAAAGAGAAATAACCTCAACCTTGGATGGAGCCAATACCACAGTACTGGCTACAGACAGAGTTTGAGTTCTGCAGTAAAAATCAAGTGGACTCAGGGTGAAATATGGATCAATCACAGAAAGTTTCATTCCTGACTGAGACATTGAAGCATTTGGTGTCCAAAGACATACCAACCTGATGAAAAAAGTGATTTCACCATAAACTCAAATAATTTTTAACAACTGGCCATAACGTACCATATAGTTTGGATAACAAACGATGGTCAGATGGGCAACTAATCTGGGACCCGGGAACTCCAAGGGCCTTAAAAGTTCCAGGCCTTTGGCATATCAACATGTTTGTGCAATAAAAAATATGTTTGTAAATACATTATGCACATGACATTTTAAAGGGGATCGTTTGGGCATTCTGAAGTGGCGTTGTATGAGTTTGTACAGCTATAGAGTCTATGTTTCAGATGGGGAACTAAAGTCATTGTCTATGCTCTTGGGAAAGCCACCAACACACTCTCTCCCCCCCGTCCCCCCTCCCTCCATCCACAGTACTGCCGGCTTCTTCAAGCTGGGGGCATGCTGACCTGTCATCTACTGTAGATAATCAACTCAGTGTGGATAAAGTACCTCATTCAACCCCACTATACTGAAAGATCCCTTTAAGGTGGGTCCCACTGGGCTCTGTGTAAATATCAAGCCTCAAAACCCTCAGTATCCCAGTTTCGTGCTTACATGTTGCTCATTTATTATTTGACTTATGTTTAATCAAAGTACCAACCAGCAGACCTCAGACCAGGTCTTCCAGCATTGAAAAACAGCACAAGGTTTGGACAGGAGACACAGGGAGGGTCGTCAGTTGATTGAGCTGACATGAGCCTTAACATTATAAAAGCTGCCCATGTGTTCCCTCAGTCTCTCCTTTCCTGCAGCTTACATCCACCCTGCATTCCTTTCTTTTGGTTTGCACCGTCAATGCCTCCACACCACATTAGCCACACATCCATGCACTGCTTTCATTGCTGACTCACACACCTCATGGTTGATTTGAGAAAAAACATGTGTTTGATACATTCCTTAAGCTAGTGTGTGACACAGAAAAAAACCCAAACTGTTCTGGATTTGTCACTAATTGGACATTGAAGTGTGGAAAAGTTGCTGTGGGACTGTATTTCCTGCATCAATTCTATTCAAAGATCCATTTGTTTTTTTTGTGGCTGTTCTAATGGAGACACCGACTTCACAAAAGTTGTGTTTAGCAAGAGCAGAAAGGTCTTCCCTTTCAGCCCCTTCATTTAAACCATTTCTACTAGTTTCTACCACAATCTACCAATTAGTCCTGTTGCCTAACCACTGTAGAGGCTTGTTCAGGCACACTGATCGCTTGTGTTGCTGGACATTTGAAGGAAAACGCATGAAAAATAAGAAAATAACTGTTTTGTTGGCATGAAAATTTGTTTTGTTGGCATGATCAACAAAATAATTTACAAAACTGCAGTGCCCTTCTAAGGTTAGCTAATTGGAACATTACGCCACTATCAGTTGAGTTAGCAACAGTCACAGTTGGTTGCTTCCAATACAAAAACCATAAGAGATAAAAAGGTAAAATGAACAAGTCTCTTTTTACTGCAGAAACGATAGCAAAGCCTCTTATTGAGCTTTTTGAACTTGTGTTTGTGTTTTCAACGTGGAAACAATGATTTTCATGTCCGTGTGAATGTTTGCTCCAACTATCAAATGAAGTCTGCCTCATGAATTAGGTTTCTTTCTTTTTTTCCCCAAAGAAATCGTTGGAGCAGACCCACCGGCCTGCTGCAATTCGGTTCCTTTCTTCAACGTTGTGCTGTGGGTCAATAGCGCCGTCTTGCATGCAGCTTGATTTTTAAAAATGAATAATTATGGAATCCTTATAGTAGCTCCGAGCCCTCACTCTGATCTGTGCAAAAGGCTGTTCCACTAGCAGTCAACTAAGTGCAGCATTACTCTGTGTTTACGGCCTCGTGCTCTGCACAGTATTTCCTTATTGCCTACCTCTGTGGTGCTGAGTGTGATGATATTTCATTGGACTGAACGCCAATGAAAACGTTCTTCTACTCTTCCTATTTGCATTCTCTAACTCATCGCCTCTTTCCTCTCCAAATAATGACTTCCTCCCTGCTCCCTGCAGACAGACGTTCTAACCTGTTTATTTTTTTGTCACATCTAAGATGATTTTTTTTTTTTTACCTCCCCCACTGTGAAAATGTGATTACAGTGATGCCTTTTTATCTCACATCTTCATTTCCTGCACGCGCCCTCCATGAGGCACTCTCACATTTGTAATTATGCCGGCAGGTTCTTGCTGTCACTTAGACTTCCTTTGTCCTGAAACTGTCTCGTCTCTTTTTCATAAACTTCAGATCTGTTTTTTTTGTTTTTTTTTCGTCGTCAAAGATACCATTCCGGATTTTATCCATTTTATTCTTATGTGATTCTTTAATCCTGTCCACAGCTATTTTCAGCTCTTTTATCAAAACTGTACATCAGTACAAAGATAGCAGCACGACATTCTGCCGAGTAAAAGGGTGACAGTGCTGAACTCGTGCGACTTTTGCTGAGATAATCAGTTTTTTGGGGTTTTATTTATCCAGGGAGAGTTTGCTGAGTGCACATATTCTTTTACAGCAAACGCACATTCCCTCGTACCTTGTTAACATCTACACAATTGCACACACTCCTTATCCTAAAGCTTTGATTGTTGGCCTTCTGTCCCAAAGGTCAATAAATACATTTTCCAGCAGGCCTAAAGATTCAAACTTGCCTTCTTTTGTTAACAATGTCCGTTTCCCTTCTCTCTAAGTAGCAACCTCTACACATGAACACTCGAGTGTCGCAGTGAGTGAAAAGAAAATTGCTTCTGATCTCCAACACTAAGTCAGAATGAAACGAGTGTTTGGCTTGGCATTTCTTCCATCCCTGAGGGGATCTTTCTGCTGTATCGGCTCCATGTCTGAAAAAACAAAGTCCAAGCAGCTTTACATCTTCTGGTGGTCAATTTGTCACTGAGTTACTGAAGGAAAAGAAATATTTCACTACTGCCTGTTCTTTTGTTCCATTTCCAACATTCACCAGCCTTTAGGGGCTAACTGAGCTCTACAAACCTGTCATACATCCTTTGCCACTCTTTAGGGTCCTGACACGACACCCTCACAGGCAGACGCCTCGTGGCCTTTGCATTTCAGTGGCCCGACTCGTGTGCAATGTGTCCAGCATTGTTGGCTCAAGCTGTCGCTTGTCAGAAAAAACAACTGACTTGCAAGGATCAGTGATTTCACCCTAACTTAAGTTTAATTGCCATAGCAACGATATGTCCCTCACCCTCCGTTATTTTATGCAGTGTATAATGCATAATAATAATAATAATTGTTAGTATCATTATTCATTTAATTGTATGTATGTATGTATTTATTTATTCATTTATTTAGTCATTGTTATATATTGTATTCATTTTATTTTATTTAACAAACAAAAACAGTAAAACTAAACAACAAAAGGGTGAGAAAAAAAAGCCTAAAAAGTCTACTCAACTATAAAAAGGAATCAATTTGCTCTGTCCTTGAATTAGTCTAAACTATCTTTGGACCAGGTCTTATATTGCAAGATTTGACTTTTTTGAATACAGTGCTGTATTTCCAGCTGTATCTATTGGTGTAAATATTACCTAGACTTAAGTCACTTCTGAACAAAAGAGACTCCAATGAAACTGAGAAGACCCGCAAGAAAATACCTAAAATACCAACCGTTAACTGAGGCATCAAACCCCAGCATGTTTGGAGGAGGACATGTTTTAGAGAAAGGACATATCACCACAACACAGAAACCAGGTTTTAATAAAACAACTTTTTGTCAGTCTGACTGCACCACGTTGAGTCTGTAAGAATATGAAAGCAGTTTTGTGACTGCTCGCAGTGAACACCATTGTCTGTCGGGTTTTCAAGCTGACAGATATTGAAGTAGCTGCTGATTATATGCATAAATTCTGCTGATTTATTTGCTGTCTGGTGATCAAAAGACAGAGGAATTAACTGTGTCAAATCCTGCAGCGTTCTGTCAGCCTGCATCTTCCAGGGGAAGACCCCCGCGAGACTAGTTAGAACGGGTTTAAAACACAGAGTATACATGAAGACATTTAGCTAAATGGGACTCTTCAGGGCACCGCCCTGTCAGTTTGTTCTCGGTCAACATTTTAAAGTGAATTCCTTTGGCCTCAAAATAACATCATCACTTCACGACCAGACGACTGTGGCTAGAATAAACACGATGTGTGTAGGAAATTAGATGAGTAATGTTCTCTGCTTTTATCACGGCCACCATCAAGGTGCCCTTGAGCATGGCACCCGCAGTCTCGTCACTCTACTCGAGCTTAAGTGTTGAGCAGCCGAGTGTTTGCGTCGATCAGCCGAATATGTAGCGAAAACGATACGAATTTTGAGAGTTCCTGTGCGTTTGTCTGCACTCATGCTGTGCATGTTTACTCTTGTACACAGGTCTCTGTCGGAAAAGAGATTGACCTCAACGAGACGACCTGTTAAATGAGGTGCAAGTCACAGAGCTGCAACAGCTCTGGCAAATAGAGGATCACATGATGAGGAAAAAGGGCTGCCAAAATCAGCGCCCACATCAAGTTAATATATTTGTTTTAGTCTTTGGATTCATGCACGTGTCACATATGGACCAGCTGGTCGACTTTGTGTTCGCACCACAAACAAACCCGCCTGTGTGGAAGCAGACATCCAGCCAGCTTTTAAAGTTGCTGTGAGGAACTTTTAACTGGTCATGAAACAGTCTGGAATTAATACTGATGCCTCTAAATGACCTTCATAAGTTAATGAGACCATCAGAGACCAGATTGTCTATTTCTATTAAGCTATTATGGTGCTCGTCATCGGTGCCACGGGCTCGGATTCTGGTGAAATCGGATGAAATCATGCAGGTTCACTAGAACCTCCTTCAGCTCAGACTCCAGCAGAGACCAGTCCACCCAGATCCGGCTTCCCTGCCGCCTTTGGCCGGGAGGAGAGCTCAGCGCCCGGCACCAGCTTCTCTCTGGGAGCCGACACCACGCTGCTGGAGACCTTGTTTGACCCGCTGGAGGGAAGGGAGGCACGGGAGAACCAGGATTGAGAAGGGGAGACTGTCAGACCCCTGCTGCAGTAAAATTGGAGGTTTTCTAATATGGGATTCTGGTGCTCGCAAACACTACCACTTTTGTCCACAGGGGCCGCCAAAATCATTACAAAATGAAAGTTCCCTTTAATAACGATGAGGTGGTCTCGATGTGGTTGTTTAGTCCGCATCAGAGTGACATAGAATCCAAGTGTTCTCACCAGACCAAACAGGAAACGTGCACCACAGCTCATTTAAAGTACACTTAATAGATTTCTGTCTTCAACAGAGGGAGCCTCGCTGAGGGTGACCTCATCGCCTTCAAAGATATTTATTGTTTGAACTCTACGTTTGCCCTCGAGGCTACCTCACTAATATCAGCCATCGCTTCTTCTTGCACAAAGATAAACGGTGCGGTTTGTGTCTCTGAGCTTGACTTTGTGAAGGATATTCATTGGAATTTCCATCACCAGGGAAGACTAATGTCCCGTGGGTACCCAAAAAGCATGTGCTTTGATTTGACTGTAACGGGTCCAGAGGTGGACACTGGCTCGCCACTTCTCTTCTGATTGGTTTAAGCTGCTCTAATGCAACCATCCATCAGGAAGAGCTGTCTGTCTGTCTGCCCCACTCACCATAGATTGGATTATTTCGAGGAGGGAGCTTCTCTCCATCGTTTGTACAGATACATGGGCATGTTTAGAATTAATTATGCAGATTGATGAGCGTGACTTTTTTACAATCCTGTGAATATTAATAGTTGGTGCCCTGACGATGATGCAATATTGAACAGGAGAAAAAAAGGAATGCGATCAAACCGGAATTCAGAAAAGATCAGAGGAGTCGAGCAGGAATTATCCAATGTGGCTCCGACCTCGAGGGGCCGCCAGAACCCACCAAGTGTGGCTTTGTCCTGTCTTTGTTCTTCTTTTTTTAATCAAATCAGATTAATTAATTTAGTGTGTGTGTGTGTGTGTGTGTGTGTGTGTGTGTTGGAATACAAACCGATGAATGCAAAGTTACTTTTCCAAATGAGAACAATATGAGGATTGGTTTGCTGGCTGTGTCATATCATATATATATATATATATATATATATATATATATATATATATATATATATATCTCAGTCTGTCTGTGTGTCCTTTGCATATCTTGAGAACCGCTCACTCGATCTACTTCACACTTGGTGGGTGTTTAGCTGAAGACCCCATGGAGTGCTGTGTTTAATGTTGTGCAATTTGGACATGTAACAAGTTCAATATTAATAAACTTTAGAAGCGAATAGCACGCCGTGTAGCAGCAGGGGGCGGAGCTTCACGGTTCTGTGTACCTGAGCATTTTGTCCACAGGGGGGCTTTGCAGGTCTTTTCGTTAGCCTGCAGCATGTCCGGGAGCCAAGCAATTGGCCCGCTCCGAAGGGGCACACGTTCTGAACGGCCAAAGGCAACGAACAGGCACACCGCCCGATGTTGCCGTTAGCAGCAACACCGGGAGCCAAGCAACAGGCCTGTTCCAAATCGCTGCGATCGGCCACGACTGCAACGTTACTCTGAACAGAATAGGCTAGATTACCTGGCTGTGTAAATGGATGTGTATTGACATACAGTTTTAATCCGTGTTTGGGACTCCAACACTTGTTGTTTGATGATGTTTTCTTTAGGAGAAAAAAACAGGGAACATTGAGTGAGTGTGGAACAGCAGATCTCCAGTACAACCTGTTCCTCTGGCCTCAGATACCAGTGAGACTCACTCTGCTCTGGTTTCGTTTTAGGCCACCACAGAGACCCTCGGCTGTTCATAGCCTTCCATCCTCACCTCCTTGTTACTGACACAGTTAGTAAAGCCCACAGCGAGAGGCCAATCTCACTTCTTTAACACTACGTTGTTTTTTTTTGTGTGATCTATTATTAGAAGCAACCCAGAACTGCCTGATGAACGACAAGCACACGTTCACTGCAGGAGAATATTGTGCTCAGAAAGATGACACTTGTTCATCTTTTGGGTGGACTTCAGCGTGGTGAGATATTCATGCACGCACGAGCATATGACTTGTGATGGTTGCCATAGTAATCTCCCTGAGGCACAATGCAATTTTGTGAGTAACTGCTATGGGCAACAGCAGCGCCTGAGCTTTGCTGCTTTGATCAAATAGAAAACAGTCGTGTGAAGGCCAGCAAGCGTTTTAATGGATTTTCCACAGAATACATTTTGACCGTCTTATTTTTTCTTCTTCTATTCAGTGCTTAAATTAAAAATTCAAACGTATCTTTGAGCTGTACGTTTTATTATTTTTTGCATTAATTAAATGTCAATTATGGTTGTTTTCTTTCATTTTATTCACACACAGTGTCGTGCTGCTGAACTGGTAGAGCCTTACAACCTTCCTGTGCAGTATGAAGCAGTGATATGACAACAAATGTTGCTGTGCATTCATTTTTTTAAATCCCCACTCCCCCCTATCTCTATTAATTCTTATTGCCAGTATAACCGATCACCAGAAACAAAGCAGGTGAAGGAACATGGGCGAGATAATAAATACAAAAAGGTCCTGCTTTAAGGATGTGTTAATAACTTTAGTCTGGCCATCTATCTTTTCTTTCAGACCCATTACCAGCAGCAGCTGGCACCTGTTTTCAGCCTCGATAAACCAACTGTACATTACATGCTCAGCACCGAACAGCAGAATGACAACGTTAGCGACTTGCTGAGGATGAAAATTAAACATCTGGGGAGACAGATTTGTTTTTTCCAGACCTTGAGGGGGAACATTATTCTAGGCCTTTTTTTGGTGGAGACCGAATCTAAAAGAACATCAATAAGACAAACACAACTCCAGTGGGATGATAATGTTGCTCAGTGTCTCGGGGATGTACTTGGCGTGCAATAAAAAGTCAACAACAACCACACTCAGCACTACACGTGCAACAAAAGCACTGCGAGCGAAAGAAATTAAAAAGCCCAAAAGAGTCGTTTATCAATGTAATCCACAAAAGGATGTGCAGATTATGAAAATAAACACTGAGCAGAATACAGCTCATTCAGGGAGCTGAAGTAAAAGGCTGCACCGAAGCAGCAAACACTGGGTAGAGATTCCCTCGAGTTATATATCTAGTTTTCTTAACGCAATGCAAAGCTATTCAATCGTCAAGCATTAAGCATTGGATAGATTTTGATAACTTAAACGTGTGCACTATTCAGCTGTATTATCTTGGAAAAGATAAGTATCGGATTGGGACTCACTATCGGCAGATACTCAATATTAAATGACGCGGATCGGAAATTGAGAAACCTGATTGGGACATTCTTAGGGGTTTGGTGCTATAGAGCTGTCTCACGGAGCCGCCGTCACTGTGGCTGACGTGCACCATTCAGAAATGCAACTACACATCAACCGCTAAAGAGATGCCGCGGGAAAACGACAAGAACTGTGATTAGTCAGCTGCTTTTCATCCCCTCAAATTCCTAATTCCAGTAGAGATTGTTTCAAGTGAACAGCACATGAGGCCATTTGAAAAAAGCTCAAGGCCCGTGGCAATCGATTCCTCAACATGAAGAAAATGGAATCCGTCCCACTGCATCAAAACTGAAAGAGGGTGCTGTTGCTCCAATGCAAACAGCTTTTAACACACACACACACACACACACACACACACACACACGCACACACACACGCACACACACACGCACACACACACGCACACACCTGTTCCGAGGTACAGGACGCTGTAGTGCTCATCGTTGACCGCCAGGACGATGTCCGCCACAGCGTGCGTGATTTGGTCATCCGTGGGCAGGTCGAGCGGAGCCACGCCGACGGGCCGGATCACGTCCTCGATTTCCGGGTTGTATCTCATCACCACCAGGTTTTTGATGTTGTTTTGACCTCCGCCCGTTGAGTTTTTTCGGACACACTGGAGGGGAGAGAAGTGATGTAATCGGCTGGGCTCTTGAAAAAACAATATGCCCTTGAACAAAGAGTTACAAATTGCTTCTCTTTTATTAACTCATGCCTTTCAAAAATAGCACTTCAATCTTTTGACCTGAAATGAAAGGCTGATTCATGCAATTTATCTCCATGTTGTTTTTCTCAGAGTGACAAAAATTATTTTCTCACCATGCCAGGATGACCGCTAGTGAATGGATTGCTGTAACCCTTCAGTTTGGATATGGTGAAAGCCTGGTCAATATCTTCGATGGAGTAGGCACAGATCACAGTTCTGCCCCTGAACAAAGGCAGAGGGAAGAGTAATTACATCAACCACAAAAGCAGAATGAGTGGTTATGAGGGATATGCAGGGCCACAGCTAGAAACTTACAGCGGCTCAAGGCCCTAGAACTGGTTATTTGTGTATTTTCCTACGAAAGTCCAGCAAAATGTATCAATTTCTGCTCGTTACATGCATACAGTTTTTCAAAATGAACTTCCATCTTCACAGAAAACCACTTGGTTAGGTTTAGACGACAAAACTACTTAGTTAGGTTTTAGAAAAATATCTTGAAATGCTGAGTTCGGTTAAGTACAGAATGTGGTTTGTTTTAAAATAAACATGGAAGCGGCATTACTTAGGAATGGACGTTACGCAGCAAGTAACTCAACATTGATTTATCGTTTAACACGATTCACGAACAGCGACCTCCTCGGTGAAATACCAGTTTTTGTTCCTCACAAAAAATTACAAAATAACATTTTGTGAGAAACAAAGTGCTGTAAGAGGTTACGTTGCTCTGTTAGCATGATCAACAACATTTGTTACCAAACTGCAGTGCCCTCTTAGCTTAGCTAACTGGAATATTCCTGCAGTTGCGTTGGCAACTATCACCGTTGGCAAGTACCAAATATTCTATCCGTGTTCCCAATGTAGAACGAGGCCATTAGAGACAAAAAGGTAAAATAAACAAGTTTGTTGATTTCATCAAGTCTATCCTTACAGCAAAAAAAAAAAAAGCATTGTTTCTTATTGTGCTGTTAGAACTTGTTTTCGTTTTCAACATAGACAAAATAATTGCTTTTGTGTATTACAGTTTGAAAACTTGTTTGTTTTCTGATTCAAAATGTGTCCACATGAGCAAATAATACATTTGACAGGAAAAACTGCAATCAGTACTTCCTTTGGAAAGCAATTAGGAACATATTTTATCAATGCCTTGCAGAAAATCCCAATGTTTTCTGTACTTGTATTATCAGATGTATGCCAGCTGATGTTGCTAGAACATTTATTGTTAACATTTAACAATTATTTGGCAGACTCTTATTACCACAGAAAACTGAAATGAAATGGAAACGAAACACTGACAAGACACATTTTCAAAATCTCATTTAATGAGGAACTTGCGTGTGTGGGTGTGTGGGTGTGTGGGTGTGTGGGTGTGTGTGTTGTGTGTCGGTAGGTTCTGCTGGTACGTGGTGTGTACTGCTGTGTGGGTGGATGAGTGTCAGTTACCGTGTTATTGTGTAGCTTTGTTTTTTATATCAGACTTTTATTTCTATTGTGTGTTCAAGCAGATTTCGGTATATAAGTAAATATTACGTCAGACTATTAAGTCAATATTAAGCCCTTGGTTATATTTGCTCTCCTCATTAAACTGTGCATTGCAACTAATGGATGTTACTCCTTAATACGTTAATTATACATCCTCAATTTGGGTTGCATTAGGTTATTGTATTCACATTATGCGTTCCTGTCCTTGAACATTAGAACACAAAATATGCATAACCAGGAATTTCATTAACACAAATAAAGTGAGCGTGAAACAACTGTAGGTACCTGCTCATTCAAGAATTATGACTGGAGTTTTGCTTGACTTTAAATTATTAGAAGTATATTATATAAAACAATGATGATCAACAATTTCACTATAAAGAAATATACTTTTGTCACAAAATATGGTCTAATCTCAATCAATTCTCCTGCGAATAATTAGATGCAACTATTGCTATGAATTTTTGAGGGGAAATGAAAGGCAGTCTGAATTATTGTATTTATGGACAAATGGAGTGCTGCAGAGATTTATTGTCGACCAACCCCAGAACCGAGCTTTGTGCTCCTTCCCTCAAGAAGAAAACAACAGGATTTCTCCATTGGATTTTGGATTATTGCAGAAAATAAACTTTGTGGAAAACAAATGTTTCTGGTACTTACACATTTAAAGTTAAAGGAGGACTCGTGTTCTAGTGATGACGTTTAGTCGTCTGATTTAGACACTTGTTAGCAACCGACATTTTTAAGACACGTAAAAGCTTCTAAATTCACCGGGGGGCTATTAACTGACCTTTTTTATATCATGTGAGAGGGAATGATTTCAGACACAGCCATTGTCTTTATTTTATAATTCCACACATTCTTCTTCCTTGTCAAAGCTTGACGCCTACATTTTCCCACAACTGGATTGCTGACAGTTCATATCAGAGATTGTTGTGGCAGAAGCAGCCAGGATTGTTATCGTAGACTAAAACTGAAACTAAAATGAACATGAGAACTGATCATTTTTATTGTAAACCCCCAAAAAATGTAAATTATATCCTTTAGGAAAGACTAAAACTAAACTGTGAAGTTATTCCCTGTTTAACAAATGACTCATTTGCGGGTTTTAGCTGCATAACAGTGTCCTATATATTAGCTTATTTTGAACAACTATGATTCCAAAAAAGCAAATTTAATTAGATAAAAGAATGGCTTCATTCCCAATAAGTCCTTGTTGGTAAATTGGCTGAAATAAACAGACGCATGAAATGATTTTCATGCTTCTATTGACTGCACCTATATACGTGCATGGGGGGGTCACTGGCATGGGCATTCATCTTATACTTGTAAACAGCATGTTAATCTTTGTTTTCATGCCCATTTCCAACCCGCCTCCAGACAGGAGTTGAATCAGGTGACCTATGGTTACCCACAACACCGTTCTCTGCGCTGTTTCATAGAGACGTGTATAAGTATCTTTGGAGAAACATAATTTCCGCTTCATCATGCAACACCACAAAGCTTCTAGTGCTTTCTTTGCTTTACATCTCCACTTTCCTGAAATAGCATGAAAAACATGAAATTATGCACATTGTAATTTCACTGAAGCCAACTAAACCGTGGAGGTGGTCGAAGTGATCACGTGCTCCAGCTCACCATGCGTTGGAGAAGAGGCCGTACAGCACTCCGGCCCTCTTGTCCTGCGCGGTCAGCACCACCGCCTGCTTCATGTTGTTGTACTGCTGCTGACTGTTTCCTGCACCGCACATCACCCGGGCCTTCATGAAGGTGGTCCATGAGTCTGCCAGCAGGTCTTTGATGCCCCCTTCATCCGCCTGGAAATAACATAAAAGGACTGTGACAACAAAGTCATAATAGGGCAGCCGGTGTGGCCAAATTGATTCTGAGTTTTACTTTATGTCTCCTGCCAAGATGTGACATTGTCACTTTGTCCAGGGACCTAGACCCTTTTACAGTTTGCAGATAATGCTGATGTACAACACTGCGCGCATTAATAGCATCCGAGTCACTAGATGCTTTCAACTATGTTAACTTTGTTCATGTACAGAACATCAAATACCATGACGAAGACTCAGAAGTTTGATTTTTAAAATGAGCGACATAAACATAAGCATTTTTTGATCAGTCCAGTGGTAGTCAACACATTAGCTTGACACCATAGAGGTGTTACGGATTAACAAGTGCCTGTGTCAACTGCTGCTTGTAGTGACGGCAGCTGTTGAAAAACACCAACAGAACATGTAGGTGTCCACGTAAAATCCTTAAATCAATTTTAAATACAGACCTTTATGTTTATTATCCACGCCAACCATTTACCTTTACCATTTAAGATATTTCGAGCAACCACGGACAACAAAGTCACCAGTTAACACAGTCACTTGTTAAACTGAAACACCCATCACTCTGAAACCATCTCGATCCTGTCTGAATTCTGTAGAACTTGAGGCGACTGCTGAAATATCGATTCTGACAACCGAACCTGCAACAACCAGACATTTTGATGCTGGTAACAGTTTTAATTTAATGTTTAAAGCTTGATAACTCATATAGATTTTTGGGGCAAAATGCCACTTCTGTTGCCAACATGCGAAAGCATATTCCTAATGCCGTCGGCTGTAAAAGGGTCCATCGGAATACTCACAGACATTTTAAGAGAAAAGATGTTAATGTTTTATGTGTTATATGTGTTCAGTACACAGATTGTTCCAAGATGTATGTAGCCAAGCCAAATCCACCTACCTAAAGCTGAAGCTAAAGTTAACTAATGAATATGTCAATGATAAAAAAAGAAGTTTGGTAAGAGAGCAAAGTATATATTATAGTATATTTAGCGTTTAACAAAATGTTGGCGTTTTTCTTTTATAACACATGAAGAAACGCTACAAATACCTGAGAATCATCACGTAAACCTCCTTCTCTGCTCTTTTTCACTTTTAATGTGCGTGTTGATTAATTTTCAAGACTAATTCAGGAGGTAAGTCAAGAATCTCACAGGGCAGCAGGTGTTTTGTCTTAGCTCTTGAGTTCTTAGCAATTCACTTCACACCAGTGTTTTTCTTTGGAAACACAGTATTTATACCAAATCTCCTAGTCTCTACCAATTATTCAAATGAAACAATCTGGAAAGGACAAAACAATATCGAATATCGAATATTGATGATATGAAATATGATTGCCTGCTCACAATTCAGATATATGCAATGTCATGGAGCAAGTAGCAAGGGTAGAAAAATATTTTGTGTATGGACATATCCCCAAACACAGGCATAAAAGTGTGATTTATTTTACCGTGCATATTCGGCCAATGCGAGCCTTGAAAGGCTCCTCGTCCACTCTGGCTGTCTTGTTGATCTCACTGAAGAAGAAGTAAATCTCCTCCTTGTACTTTATCGAAGAGGGGATTATGGCTGCACCCGCAAACTGTGGATCTGGTGATGAGATTTAAAACGTGTCCATTGAGATATCTTCACTTTGTTTCAACTTTTAATGCCGGAAAAGTTCACCTCAAAATCCGAAATACACATTTTTCATCTTGTCTGTCGTGTTATTTATCGATCTAGATTGTTTTGTTGTGACATGGACGAGAGGCTTGTGCTCGTGGCAGCGCGGGATGTAAACACTAATGGCATCCTCCCCTGCTGAGCTGTAACGTTAGCTAGCTCAGTGGCGATAACGTGAGCTAGCAGTATCGTGTATGCATGCTTCCTTATGCGCTGTGATACAGTTGGTGGGTGTAGAAAGAAAATAGTTTCTACATGAAACTGCTCACAACAAGGTCTGTGGATTATCTTGAGTAACCAGGTCATGATTTCTGAAAAGAGACTTTGCTTTTGAGTCTTTCAAATGTATTTTTTTTTTTTTTTTTGGAGTGCCATCTAGCCCTATGATATTGGAGAGAAGGCCGATATCTCTGAAACTAGACAACTAATAGCAAAACATTTCAGAATGATAACTATCACTACAGTTGAGAGGAAAAATATGTATTTTCTATTCAGCGGAGACATGTCCCTTTTTAAAACTGTATGATTAAAAAAGTAAATTAAGAAAATCAAAAGGCTGCTTTCAGTTTCTGTATCCGTAAATATCGTGACCCGAACCACAAACACAGTGACACACAATCCTCCTACATGCTGTTTGTACCCAAGGGGATGACAGTGGGTGATTTACAGAGAGTACCACCCACCATCTCCATATTCATTAGTCTAAACCTGCACGGTTTCCACGTGACTCTCCCCCCCCCCCCCCACCCCCCTCCTTCCTCCTACTCACTCTGCAGCCAAATGTTCTCCGACTTCAGGAGCTTCTGGGAGCCAAACGTACGGCGGATCGAGCCGGCGTGACCTGCCACCGATGACATGGCGGAGTACAGGCTCCCATCTGAGACGGCGAGGAAGAAAGGCGGAGAGAAGGGAGGTTGAACGGTGAGAAAAAAAAAAGAAAAAGGGTACACGGTTCAGAGGGAGATTGGAGTGACACAGAAGGGGATTGACTGAAGCTGGCGGAGAGGAAGATACAGAGAAAAAGCAGTAAGCACAGAGAGGCAGAGTGAAGGCAGAAAAAAGGAGGCCCAGGAGGACGAAGACAGAATTAAACAACAGGGGAGGAGAAGGAGTGCAAGAGCAAAGAAGACATCAAGGCAGAATAGCTGACTGCACTGATGAGCAGCCACCAATCACCATATTCTTACAACCCCACTTAGAGCTCTGTCTCCATAGCAATGCAGAGGGGGAGCGTTTGAAATCGTAGCAGTAGCATCTTCATTAGGACTGATTGTTATTAAAATGCAGCGCAACTAAAGCGGAGGGTCAGCTCGTTGCTTCCAAAAATCGATCCCCATTTTGGAAGAGTGCCATCCTGCAGCGCGAACTAACCTCTTTTGATGAATTACACCCCTAACAATGGCTTTTTATTTAATCCAATTGAGCTGGATGTGCAACACACAGCATCTGATTAGCAGACCTGTATTTTACATAGACTGTATATAAGAAGTGGAGTGTGACACCACCCGTTGGTTTGTGAATGGCCATTTTGGAGCATCGACTTCTGCATTTTGGCTGCCGCTATCTTGGTTTTTGGCCGTCGCCATCATGTTTTTTTTCAACCAGAAGTGACAGAAGAGAGGGGGGGAGGGAGCGAAGTACAACCAAATGCCGAATAAGACATTTTTAGGTGACCAAAATGTTACAAATCATTTTCATGAAATGAAAACGAACTATGAAAGGGTTAAGGTTGTACGACGGAAACAAGCCAGATCGGACAACGCCGTGGTAGAGACCTGTCAATCACAGTAGCCCCGCCCTAAAGCATCCCCTGCTTTATGGTCTATGTGACTTTAAATGCATCAGAATTTACTAAAAGAACATCATGCTGTATTGGAGAAGACTCCATAAACTTGGCAACGCTGATTTACCGATAGCAGAGAAAATGTGTAGGCTGACTTTAGAGTGGGAATTATATTAAGTGTAGAAAAAAATTACTCCAAGTGAAACTTTGTCTCTTTGTCTCGTCTGCCTGTGTCTCTGGCTGCAACATAATTCGTGTCTCGGTTACGGCTGAGAGATGGAGCTGAGATGTGCTCCTGCATGGAAGACATCTGCATCGATCACACATATCTGATACACTTACAGTCTAGATGGGCAGTTAGCCAATTGTGGGCTCCGTCAATGAAACAATACAGCAGTGGTCGTTGCAGACACACCTCGCGGAAATCTGAACTATACTGAGTGCACCTTTCTAGTTTTAAAATGTTTTTAAAATCATAATTCTGCTAATTATCCACAATTTTTACTAACTTTATGAGTAATCTGATAATGTTTCTTTCTGTAAATGTTATAAAATACAGTCCCCTTTTAGTTGTATCTCCCCCGTCCCCCTCCTCCCCCGTCCCCCTCTGCCCCAAGCCTGTATATACTTCAACTAAAGGAGTAATGGAAGTATACCTGCAGGGATACGTACAGGGTCATTGCTAGTCCCATTTTAAAGGATTTGGCAGCCTGATCAAAAGGCTATTCTTGTTATCAGAATTTTTCTTTTTTTTTTTTTTTTTTAATTTCCCACAGCCCTACCATTTTCCTCTTCTCTTTTGCATGCAGCAGTTCGTAAAGCTTAGCTGTGTCTGAATCTGTCCGTGCTGTCAGTTCAACAGCTCCATTCAGGAATGCTTTACATGAGTTCTTTCCACGTGAATGCACAACGGCAGATGGCTGAATCTTGTGTTGGCAGTCCGGGTGGTGTGATCCCCTAGTGATGTTACACTTGAAAATAACATACATGATCTGCCGAGGCACAGGAATAAAACCGGGTCATATTGGCCCTGAAGTGTTGCTCTTCTTCATGTTTAATTCTTTGAAGGGGTTGGAGGGGTGCTTTCTATATCTAAATCAAGGGTCTAAGGATAGAGGGTGCTGTATACTGTACAGATTGTAATGTCCTTTGAGCAAAATTTGTGATTTGGGTCTGCTTAAATATAACTGATGCGTGTGCGGTAACGCTTTGAATCTGGTTTGTCTAGTTCTCTCAAAAGAAACCCTGAGAGCGGTTAATGAAGCTCGTCTTCATCTCCTTTTTCTTGCCCTTCTTCTTTTCAAAAAAAGAAAAATACAGCTGAGCAAAGTACGGTAGAGCAAGGTTCTAACACTGCTGGATAAGGGCCTTGATTCAACCGTGTGGTGATTTACTTCATTCACTCGATAGCTTTCAATTAAGTGAGGCTCCTTTTGTTAAATGTTGATTAAAAAGCTACTCACGTAGATGGAGGGTTTATAAATCAGAAATGATTGTCCTGAGTTTAATTCTTTGAAGAATATCGGGACGCACAAATTGAAAAACCACGTACAAGTTACCTCAACATTTCCTCTTAACTTAGGAGAAAGAAAACTAGCATGATTATGTTTCTCATTGCAGATATTGACCTTGGCACATTATAATGGGCATTTAATAAGGCAACACATTAGAGGTTGTTAAAGGTAAATACATGTGTCAGCTATGTACTACATGATTTATTAAAATCTACTAACACACCAATCTTGAGGACCGACTCTTTGAAATAGTGTGAGGTGGTTTACATAAAAGCATCTACTCATGTGCATGTTATGAATAGAAAGTGATAATAGGAGACAGATCACTCCCGCGAGCTCGAGACTCACAAGTGTCGCTCAGCTGCTCCCGACTGAAATGAGCAAAGTTAATATAAAGAACTGACGATGGCTTTGTTCCAAAATAAGATATCTGAAAAAGTGACACCTATTTGGGCCCGGTCATAGCAGCATGTCATGATGACAAGATCTTTCACCAAAGTCAATTCATGCGAGTTAAATAATCACAGTCAGATGCTGTTATTATGGCAACCGAGCTCAACTTTGGAAAATATTTTATATGCAAATTTGTACTCTACAAAATAGATGAAGCTATCATTTTGTCTATTTCATTATATATATACTACTAAGATGAAATATGGCTTTTTATGGCTTTTGCGGACAGATGAGATCAACAAATCAACCAAACTAAACCACAAACTACATATAACACCCATATAAGTGTGATATGATTTGACGCCCATAACTGTAGAACATCATTTGTTGGTGTCTCCAAAAAGCATTACAAATCTCAAGCTGTGTTTCTATTCAATTATCAAGTGAATTTCAAGCAAACTTTTGAAAAGTCACAAAAAAGAAAAGCGCGACTGGTTTGGAGTGATTAAACTCTGCTACGGCATAGTTCCATATCCTATTTAGCGCAATTGAGGAAGTTTTATTGAATTTTGACATTTCCATAGAGGTTTTCTAAAGTGGTACTGTACTGTTAACAATTTATTTTACATATCAACACTGATATGGTTGAGGTTTGATTAAGTTTCTGCTCAAAAACGACTTGTTGGGCTCCGTCACATGTGCGGAAAATTTTAAATCAGCGACTATACGTTCAGCTCCATTCTATGCAACCAAAGCGCCAAATAAAACATTCACTTCCTGTGTTGCAAAGCAAATTCTCATCTTCGCATCAGATTTCAACTTAAGCACCGGCAGCACCTCGGCAGGTGATGGTCGCTGCCGAGGTGCCCTCATAGCACACAGGAGCCAATAGCTTTAACCGAGGTCGTCTGTAATCTGCCTCCGGATGATTTATGAGGTCATTCAGGTTCACTTGCACGGACACAACTCTTCTTTGTCAAGAATGTTTCACAGCAGCATCTTACAGTGGTTGATACTAAACCATGAACAATCTATAATCGTGTGTTTGCAAGATTATAATACTTTTCCTCCCGGTGAATCATGAACTCCTGCTAGCAGACGTGTAATTTATTTTCTGTTTGTTACCTGCAGGCAAGCTGATGGACCTCTGGGAAGGGTAAGGTGGTGAGATGTCAGAGGCAGACGCTATTTGCCCGTTGCCCTGAACATCAGTCAGCACAGTATCGTTTACCTGCCGGGAGACAGAGGAGAAGTTTGAGCCCGGAGGAAGTCTGACCTTTTAAACCCTGTTCATTCCCGGCATGCGTCATTATGCAGTAAACATCTTACAGTTTTCTATCCTAAGACCCGACACTCAGAGTTATCTGTTTGTCACCACACGGGGTTTAAAAGATTTTTACTTTTATCCATTGGGCCACATATTTATTACTGAAAACATCCTCCATGGCAATTCATTAACTCCCAGGCCTTCATCTTACCAGCACAAAGAAATAAGTGAGCAAATAAATAAATGCTAATTACAATTGATCTTGAGACTATTTAAACTTGAAGAGCAGCAGCAGTTAGCAGCTGCATAATAATATACGGTATAGCATTTCAAGAAATTTGTCTGAAGAAACTCTTACCAGCATCCAGCACCTGGGGCTTCCAGCATTTGTTCCACATACTATTATTGTGTCGTTTACTTTCTGAATGACTGTGATGAAATTATCACACTCCAGCTGTGAGAGAGAAAGAGGCAGTGAAAGAGGGGGACAAAGGCATAAAATGAGGCAGAAGCAAGAGGAAAAAGGGAGGAAAAATACACAGATTGGGAGAGGGATTAAAGATACAGAGAGGCAAAGGAGATTGGAGACTTTGGAGGATATGTGAAAAAGTGATTAGAGAGAAAGAGGCAGCACAAAGGGAGAGAGAGAACCAGACAAGACCAGGGGACTGAGAAAAACAAACAGGAAGAGAGGAAGGTGGAGTAGAGAGACGGAGAAACAAAGTGCGAGGACAACATAAAACAGATTAGGAGAGCAAAAAGCGGATTGCTCAGTGAGTGAGTGAGTGAGTAAGTAAGTGTGAGAGAGAGCGAGAGAGAAAGAGAGAGAGAGAGAGAGAGAGAGAAAGAGAGATTTAAGAAAAATTGGAGGTGATCCATGTTCTGAACATTTTTGGCAGGCAGCACACAGGGGGCTTAGCCCTGCAGTACAGCACCGCTATGCTCCATATGCATCACTTATTCATTAAGTACATAAAATGGACTTCTATCTCAAAGGCATTACTGGATGGAGAATGGAAATGAATACTGAGTACAACCTTAAGGGGTAAATAATGATTTTAGGTGGCGCTCATGTTGGGTCACGTATGTTTCATTGTGTTTTTAGCAACAACCAAAAAAAGTGCATTTTAGAAAACAATCAAATCGCAAATTTTGATGAAAACAAGGCCTGCAAAGACTGGAGATGGAGGAAGTAAATCACTAAATCCAAAAAGCAGGGCCAAATCTTGTGTAGGTGGTTGTGTAGGTGGATGTGTAGGCGAGTGGGTGGGCTGGGTAATCTGTGTGTGAGTGTGCACATTTTTACTTCGTGTGCCTATGTTCTTGAGAAAAATACTTTGAGTTTGGGCATGTTTGTGAAGGGGTTTTACGTGGCCCACACAAAAAATCTAGGACTGAGGTTGTAGACCTAGTAGCTGATGTCCAACTCAAACTAACGTCTTCTTCAATAGCATCAGTTTTGATCAGACTAAAGCTGGTCTCAAATTCTTGTGTCGCATCATGTTGTTTTACTGCACTGCTTGGTGAGAAGCTCTCAATACCGCTTACTAACAATGCTCAGTGGAATACCAGCCTATTGGCCCTGGGAATAACATCCATCTTTAATGTTTCAGCACCTCATGATTTATGTCCAAAGCCAACATTCGGTGCCAGTGCAGAGAGTAGTGTGTCCTTTACTTAGTGTGGCTTTACAAAAGGGACTGGAGGTTGGGGTACCTTAATTCTAAGCGTTTTTGTTGCCTTACCACACTGTTCATGGCTATACCTACGAAAACGTATGCACTATAATTTGTATGTTATCCACGTAATCATAAGCCAGGATAAGTGAAGTAGTGTGAAGAGCAACACGGTCCCCGTAAGAACCTGAAAAACCTGAAAACCCTGGACTTTCACCAAGGAGACAGAGACAGCTTTGCTTTAAAAGCATCCACACTTTAAAAAAGGAAAAACAAAGTCTAGTGTCTTTGGACTGAAGTGAACTAACTTGACTACTTTTCTCAGGCTTGACAAAGCTCATCGAGAGCTGAAGCACCTTCATAGCCAAGTGGTTACAACGAATGTCACCTTACCCCAACGTCCTGGGTTCACCTCCAGCCCTGGGACCTTTGTTGCATGTCACATCCGTCTCTCCTCCCATTTCAGTCCATCCAGACGAGACAAATATGTTCTCCAGCGTGTTCTTCGTCTTCCCCCAGGCCTCTTAGAAGGTAGAAGTGGCCAGAAAACCTCGAAAGGGAGGCGGTCGAGGAGGCATCCTGATCAGATGCTCGAACAACCTCAGCTGGCTGCTTTTGATGCGAAGCAGCAGCTCTACTCCAGATATGTCTGAACACCTCACCCTATCTCTCTAGTTCCTGTCTCTATCTTTAAAACTGTCAAATAAAGGCAAAAAATAAAAAGCTCTACAAGAGCCACAGAGGACATTATACAAATGTTCTCACAAGCTGAATAGTACAACCTCTCAAATATAATCTGAACCTGAAAGACTGAAAGTGAGAGTTGACAATTGGATCATTTTGGGGGACTTTTAGGGTCAAAGTAAGATTTAAGATTAGCTTTAATTAATTAAGGGTAACACTTTGTTTTGCTCAACCTGGACCACATTTGCTGTCAGTGTATTTTCTCCTTGGTCTCAGCTTTTGACGTGTGTGCTCCGAACAAACTAGAACTGAGTTGGACTTGAGAAAACAGTCTGTCTATTGAATTATTTACTGTTAACCTCCTATCACGATCAAGGGGTAATATTTCCCAAAAACTTGTGGCTGTCTATCACTGACGGATGCTGCCTTCTGTCCTTCGTTCCCCTTCCCAGAGCCGTTGTCTTTATTGGGATAAGATTTACTGCGTCACTCATCTCGTTTCCCACCATCTGCCACTGCCAGACCCTCAGGAAGCATTCGCTCTGTTTATGCAAGACGGTGCCCTCTTTGTTTTGTGCCATAACTGAAGTAACACTTCTACTTGATTTATACTCACAACTGTGATAGGTTTTTAGCTTACATCAGATATGGTTGGAAATATTGAAATGGTAGAATTCATAGCTAATTGAAATGCTAAAGTGCTCTTGTCCTGATGATAACACGCTCCCGGTCGCCACAGTAGACTCCAGTTGACATGCTGCCTTAGCAAAAAAGGACATCCTGTGTGTTGAAATAGGACTATCACTCCTTTGTTAAACCTGACTGAAATTTACAATCCAGGCAGACATGGCTGGACTGGAGGCTGAAGTGCTTTGAGGTTTGACGCAGCTACAGTAAATCAGATATGAAAATAATTAACAGCTTTCACAGCACCGAGCAGAACAACAGAGCTCGAAAGCAAGGTGTCACTTCTTTTCTGTTGTCAGCACTCAGACTAAAGCAATCATCTATTGAAATTCAAACAGAATTATTTCAAGACAAGTCATGGTGATTATTGCAAACAGTCAAGCCAAATTCACACAGGAGGCAGAAGCGCCAAAAAGCGTCTGGAAACACTGCCTTTTTTTCCACAAGCCAGGAGCAAATCTGACAAGAATACAAACTGATTATCTATTATAAACAATATAAAGGATCTGATTCTGATAAATTATAACATGTTTCCTTGACCTGCAATATTGACCTCCCAGCTACACCCTGACCTTATCCCTGTGGCCTTGCCCCTGATATACTCCAAAACACATGTGGACAGTGGACACATAACATGCACTTGGTTCTGTACACATCACTTGGATGTGATCCTTGCGGACATGAGCCCCGTGGCTATACAGATGCTGAAACTTTAATTTCCCCTAAGAGGGGACATATCATGCTCATTTTGAGGTTCCTACTTGTAATTTGTGTTTCTACGAGAACAAGTTCACATGCTTTAATGTTCAAAGAACCCATTATTTTACTCGTGCTGTCTGTTTTAATATACCTGTGTTCACCCTCTGTCTGGAACGCTCCATTTAAATGTGTGTCTCTTTAAGCATCTTCTGATTGGCTTGCGAGAAAAATATGCCATACCTTCATGAGACAAAGGAGTTGGAGCAAAATCTGAATGGCTTGTTATATCACAAGTGTTCTGATCACAGTAGCCCACAAAAAAAACCGACTGGGTTGTCTTATTTCACAGTTTGTGGGTTGGTAGTTAGCATTTCACTGTGTGCACCTTTTTATAGATATATGATAAGAGAATATAGTCCTATATGAACTATTGGAATAATAGATTTGGTAATGAGTAGGGTGGTGAAAATTAATTATATTTTTAGCAATTGAGCAAATGCAGAATTTGACCCTGAGAATGAATGGAAAATCAGTTTCAATGATCTTGATAATTTCCTGTAATTCTAAAATGAATGAATGTCCAAATGAATGTGGACATTATTAATTGATGTAAAATGATAAAAAATGTTCTCGGTCTTTAAACCTTAAAATACTAAGACATTTGATTCTCTTGCCAGGCACCGTTTTATCATCTGGATTTCTTTATTTTCTTTGATGAGCAGCATTTCAAGCAGCAATGTATCCTTCTGCTAAATATTATTCCTGAGCCTCGGAGTCTTTCACATTAAGTTGAAGCTTCCTCACGCTGTTGAACTTATTTCAGGTCGAATGTATTAATCTGTTGGCATTCGTTCAGTCTCTCCATGGAATCTCATGGAATTATGCAGTAGCAATTATCGACAGCTCACTCATCTGTGTTCGGTTTGAGGTGAAGCTGTCTCCTGTGTAATTTTATCCCGTCCGAATAAATTACCATTACTTCTGCATGTATTTGTCTTAACTGTTTTCTTTTGAATTATTTGATCTTTTAGGTCCTAGAACAAACAGGAACATGAACCTACGTAACTGTATTAGATCTGATCACGGCAGCACTGACTTCACAGCGGTGCAACTGCAAATGATCATGAAGAGGGTGATGAGAAACATGATGACATCGATGATAATACACTGATGGGGGAGGAGAGCGTAGAAGTGTAGAAGTGATGGGGGTGCTGACGGTGAGGGTGATTTTCTACCTCGAGTGGTGCAGCCTTTGCCTTGCAGGTATCAATTGCAGTCTGGTCGGATGCCGCTGGGATCTGTGGGAGGAAGGACTGTTTAGTTTGTGCCAATTTCTTTCACACTGCCCTGTTTCAGCAAGAAATACCATGACCTCGCTGCAGCTCCTGGAACACAAACCTCACCGAAAACATCTACTTTCTTAGCTGACGCTTCTATGTAATGTTCACCACTTTCAAGAATCCATCATCCCATTAAATTTGTCCTTTATGTCCTTGTTGCATTACCTGTGTACAACCTGCCTGCTGTACTTAACATTTCTCAGACACATTGCCATGTCACATTTGTTTTCAACAACGGACAAAAGAACGGCCATTAACTTGTTGCTCTCTGTGCAAGAATGTGGAGAGAGCAACCGATAGAGCAGGACGAAGAGGCGGAATGAACTTATCCTTCAGAGTAAACTGCTGAAAAGAGTTGTGCCCCTCAATCAAACAAGCATTGTTTCTCCATTGCGAAGTACATAACTGAGTTAAGTGACCCTTTAATAATAAATGTCTCCCACTACAATTGTTTAATCTCACAAAATACGCCCTGGCTCTCTCATGCTGCGTGGCCGTTGATCTTTTTCAGAAATGAAAATGGTTATTTCTCAACTGTTATGCTCGGATGAACTCATCTGCACTGGAAATCACTCCTGACAAACTGTCACTTGTGTGAGTAAGAAAACATGGCATCAAACATCAAAACTGTCCTTCAATGTCTTCTCGTCTGAGAAAACTGAGCCAGCAATCATTCCGAAAAATAGTGCATAGTCATATTTGGATGAAGCATGGAGCTTCCAGCCTCTTCAATTTGTCGGGCTAGTCGGTGCTGACACCGCAGCCCGCGCACTGTGAAATATTGAACCTATATGTTGAAATTATTCGCTCACTTAATGATGTTTTCTTTCTTCTCAGGGAGAGACATATGTGTAGCTTCATTAATGTATGCATGACCCAACTCCCTCTGTCCTCAGCTGCTGAGCTGGGTCAGCGGCAGTTTGTCGTCGTCCAGCAGCGACTGGCAAACAGTGTTCGTAGTAACCCTCGCAGTGTTCACAAATTGACACAGTTGTATAATCGGTACACAAACAGAAATGTGGAAAGTTCTGTTTTGTTAGAAGGCTGATTACATGCTGTAACGATTTTGTTACTTCTGAAGATGTCAATCAGGCACACATGCCCGAACAGTCCTGTGAGGGGGTTTAATCAGGCAACAGAAGAGAAACAGGTCCTTTTCACTCGGGGTCAACCTTTAGGTCCCTGCTGCTTATTTTATCAAAGAACTTAAAGGCCTCTTTACACACCATCGGCGTGACTTGAACAACACGAAAATTCTGAATTCTCACCTGAAAATATTTTGCATCAAAACTATTCAAACTGAATTTGCTAAGTTGTTGTAAAGCTTAAACTTCTGTTAGCTTTTTTTCTTGAGTTTTCTTTCACCGAAATGCAAATTTTTAATGAAAACTTAAATTTGAAACTTTTCGGAATTCGAGTTCCCTCTGGTAAACAATTACAGACTGTATATGTCCAGGACTTTTATTGTGAAAGGAATGAAAAGAAGAACAGGATCTGGTCACTACTGCCTTTGTCAAAGTTGAAAAGGTTACCGTCTTGGTTCGGACTGCGGAGCCTCCTGTTGTTGTAGTTGTTGTTGTTGTTGTATACTATTGTGTATAAATTTGAATATGATTGGTTATGCCTTGAGTAGCAGTGTGACAGCTTAGAAAAATCACATAATTACAATAAAATTGCTTTTTTGTATAATATTTACATTCTGTATGAAATTACTTATGACAAAAACATCAGTTTGAAATACGTATTAATTGCATGAAAAAAAACTAAAACAGCCCCAGTGTGAAAAGGCTTTAAGTTTAATGTACAAACAGGACTTCAAAACATCGGTCGGTTGCCAAAGTGATTTTAAAAGTGGACTGACTTAAAGACAGTAGTTAGTATTTCAGCTGGTGTTTGGCAACTGATACTTGGCAACAGAGTGGTTACAAAAGACTGTCTGGAGCTGAGAGATTAAATATCTGTCTGCATACAATACAGCAAACACAGCTAAAAGTAAAGTATACCTCCAGGTCGCGGACCCCTCTGTTGGTGAACGTCAACACATAGACCATCGCCTGGCCGCCCACGTACAGCGTGTCGCTCCCTTCCGGGTGGTACATGCTGATGTAGTTCTCAGGTTTGTTGAAGTGGAACCTGGAGGGCTCTGTGGATCACAACAACGTAAAGAGATGAGCTGGCAGCCAAGAGCTTTGCTTGAGTACATTGTTGTTTTAATTGTTCAAATTTATGATTTTGTTTGTGCAATAAAAATGTGCCCTGTGGTAATTAAATAAAATTAATATAAATGAACTGAACACAAAGACAAAAGACAACAACAACAGCAACCATTTTGGATTTCAATAACACAACACTACTTGTGCAGTTAATAATTATTAGTACTTCCATGTCAATAATTCAGAAGGAGAAGGAGCAGGAAGAAGAAAATATACAAGATTTTTTTCAATCACAGTTAAACTTTCAAATTATAGAAAATCTGTCCAATCGACAGCTAACGCAAAAAAAAAAAAAAACATTGTGCTGCAATAAAAAAAATGCATGAAGTAGAGGTCAAAAGCAATAACAAAATGTCAATGTTTTCAGGAAGTTATTTAAAATGATGATCCAGATTTAGCCGGACTAATCTCCTCAGGCAGAGCCAAACCTGTAATCTACATGTAATCTGCCGTCAGTGTAGGAGCCAGCTCTGCTACTCCTGGAAGTGAAATGATTTGATCAGAAATCCGACGTTGCTGCCCTTTGTGGTTTTAGATTGAACACAGAGCCTTTACAGACACCTGGTTTTGGTGTTAGATGAAAAGGGCATTTGGTGGGAGCATAAATATCACTCCAATAATCACGGGGGTAAATACCATCGGACTCCTGGTTACTCTCAGGACACCTCCAGCAGACTCAGAAGTACAATATGGTGTTTCTGACTCATCCATCCAATCAGACTCACACTTGCCTACGCTGCAACTGTGCTCGCTTTTGAAAATAGATGAAATCACTGCCACTATTTAAAAAAGATGTGGTTATATGGAGTCATCATGAAGATATAAAAGAATTTCTCATGTCTGATAATGAATGCTAATATTCAAAGATGGATTTATAAAACATCAAATCCTTTTAATAGGCCTGCCAGCCTTTTCCTTTTATTTCGTCTCTGCTCCAAAACTAACGTTACATTTCTCCTTTTTATTTTGCAGAGAAACATTTCAGTACATTCCAGTATGAAGAGCTTAAAAGCTTTATAGCAAACCAGCCAGCTACCTGTAAGAGCTTCTGACAATATGGAATATAAAAAAATAAAAAAATACAGTGTATAATCTGAGCAGCAGAAAACAAGCTTTTACTTTTCCCTTTCATCTTCCACAAAAATACATCATGGCATCGAAATTTAATTCAAAACTAATGATGCATTTTGCTCTCTGTGTCTCAATATAAATAGATATACTAATAATGACAAGAGGTGATTATGCGGTCACAGTTATTGGTCACATTGTATTTGCAATGATTTCCTTCTCATCCCTGAAATAGAAAAATACATCCAGTCTGACAGTAAAGACAGAATAAAGTGGCGGTGATCACTGGTAAGGGTTGCTAGCCAACCAACTAAGTTTCTATGGAAACAGTGGCCCCTCTGATTGGCGGGAATCTAATTGATGTTGCTTGTACTTCACAAAGAAGTAAAGAATGCACAATGTGTCTGATGGCTTGGGTTAGAACATACATCTTGATTTCCCTCTCTGACGGTCTGGAGAGGAACAATCTGCATGCAACCCTGTCTCCCAAGATTTTCATGCAACAAAATTGCATTGTGAATTACGTTTCGAGGGATGCGTATTTTGTCAATCGTTTGACATTTGACATGTCACAATTAAGTTTCCAATCAGTCTGCAGAAGTCCACATAGGGAGGTAGTCCGGGTGGTGGATCGGACAAAAAACACGGTGCTTTCAACCAAGAGACTGCTGTTTGTACATAAACACAACCAGGTAATTGTGTTGCCTGAGCCTAACAAAGTACTTCTGTTGTGTTTTATGATGTTTTTAACTAAGCATACCAAGTAGTATTTGTAGCATTTTTTTAATTTTGTTTTGTTTCAACTTACAATGTTGACCACATATTTCCAACTGTTTGAAACAGCGACCGTAATCATGGAGGAAATATGTTTTGTAACTGAGAGTGCAGTTATATGGAAACGTAATTTTGTCTGCTTGGCTGCTGCATAGGTCTGCAAAACCCAGCCACTTAAATCCATGCTAAATCATTTTTGGGGTGAAAAAAGCATGACTTGACCTTTTAGCTTGTATGTTAAATCAAAAGTAAGTCTTGGGCAAGAAACTGACCACCCTATAATGAGAGCCAATCAAAAGTTTCCA
This sequence comes from Ophiodon elongatus, assembly GCA_016806645.1. Classification (NCBI taxonomy): domain Eukaryota; kingdom Metazoa; phylum Chordata; class Actinopteri; order Perciformes; family Hexagrammidae; genus Ophiodon; species Ophiodon elongatus. Next base: position 144,178 of record JACSYO010001107.1, on the reverse strand, counting down.
AGACTTTACAGATAACTGAACTCAACAAGATAGTAGGTTCTCCGTGAGATAAAAAGGTAAATATGGAGTTAATGGCTAATATTTTTAGTTTTAACTTTACAGTTTACATTCAATTTACATTTCAAGTTATAGGACAATTGGATAATTTCTGTTGAGGGAACCATACAGAACTTGGTTCATGTTAACCAGAGCACAGCTAGAAAATAACCTATTAAAAATACTCTGTGGTGTTGTTGATGACTACCAGTGCAAGGGAGCAATGTTTTGAGTGAGTCATGAGTGGGTCCCCATTTAATCTGTTGTCGTGCACACTTAGGACACATATGCACACGGGTGATGTGATAAACATTCCTACCAATGAACTGACATTTTCACAGGGATCTACAGGTGGCAGTAGATCAGCGAAAAGCAGAAAAGAAGAAGAAGACTGCGATGGAATGTAAAGAATGTAGGTTTAAAAAAATGTCAAAAAGACAGCTTTGCACATTTGTTTCAGGAGGAAGAAAAATATATTTAAATTTCTGTTAGGCTGAATAGAAATGTGACACAAAATCAAACTCTTGTTGTACCACCTAAGCTAAGCTCCTCCTCCATCTATCCCTGAATAAACAAAGTGTTTGACTGTCAGAGAAGCTGTCCCATTTGAAACAAACAAAAGCCCACAGGTGGGACCGAATGCTCAGTCCTTATTTCATGTCTTCCGTAACACAGCTTAAAAAGGGTCACACATATACAACTAAAATTTTAACCCATTCTCACTCCCAACTTATCAAATACACCGACTTTCACCCTGGAGACTTCTGTTCATGTCCCATATGAAACCAAGTCAGCATTTACTTGCTTTTATGTAACTTCTGTAATTTACTAACGTCAGTTACGTAACAAGGGTATAGTTATTTTACCAGCAAAAGTAACAAACGTACTTTAACCCCGACGACGATCTTCTCCTAAGTCTAAACGAGTAATTCTTTGCCTCAAAGCTAAGTTTATTTTAAAAAGTAAACGCATGGATGTGAAATGTGGACACTGTAGGTTTCTTGTGAACACTGAAGTTTATTTAGAAAAGGCACTATGCATGTAACAAGCGGAAAGTGACGCTTTGTCCCTGACACGTCCCAATGTGATGCTGGAGTGGGAGCAGTGAGAACATGTTGACTATTTCACATTCTGGAAGTAATTTGAGCTCCTAGCGTCTCACTCGCGCTCCCTATTTTTGAGCATGTTCCTTTTTATTTTCTCTTTAGACATTTAATCGTTGCTTTTGGGTGAAAACCTTGAATCTTCAAAAGGTCAGCTTTTTAGGAAACAAGAAAAACAGCCTTGTTTTTTAGCTTGTTTTTCAAAAAAGGGCTTCATTAAACTCAAGGGTTGTAGAGTTTCCTTCCCCTCAGAGGTGCATGGGATCCTTGAATGAAATTATAAAATGTTGAAATTAGTGAGTCAGTTTTATAGAAGCAAATTCCTAATTGCAGTAAAAAATTTGCTAATTAAAAAAGAGTAAAGCGCAGATGTTAGTTTTGGGAATAGCTTCCACTTGTACAGCATGAATAAAGCATTCTGGATATATAAAAAAACAGCAGAGGCAAAGTCAAAGGGGTTTTGATCTCGAAGCTTTTGAAGTTTTCCTGTTCTGGCATCATATAATGGCTGCTATTAAATTTACATGGAATATTTCACTGCAAAAGTTGTTTTGTAGATAGACCTCAAGGTCCTCCATTATGAACTTAACAAAAAAAACTGTCAGGCTTTCGGTTCAATAGTGTATTACGGTGTACGGAGAGAGAAGGTCAACACAAACGATGCCTGAACTTTGTTCAAATGTTCTGATATTCAGGATGCAGCCGTAGATGTCAGAGTAGTCGTGAGATGAGCTGTTGTCTCTCTTTCAGTCCTTCACTCACCCTCTCTGTCTCTACCACTGCATATGTCTCTCCTCTTTCTCCCCTTTTATGTCTCAGATTTGGATTCTCTCCTTGTGTTTGTCCTGCATTGCTTCTGTCTGCCTTTTGATATTCGTGTAACTCCTAAGCAGACATATTCAAAAGAAGGGGTGTGCATATAACGCACAGTAAAGTAAGGCAGGCTTTCATTTTCTCTCCCTTTATTCACTATAATCATATGGTCCCTTTAAAGAAGAAAACATCCCCAATTTGACCTCTCATATTTTCATACCTGAACAAAACTATTTCACAGGAACTCACATATGTTTGAATATCAACCATTTTTGTTTTTTTTGTTATGTTTATTAAAGCTGCAATAATCAGTATTTTGTATATTAGGATTGGCTCAAATGTCAATGTGTAATGTGAATGGGGTTACTCATAGCGATGAACCCACAGTTCCCCTTAGCTTTTTAGCATCTTTCAGCCCATTGTTTTGGTTTTCGGGCCTGAAACTTTCCTGTTTTGGTCCTGTTTCACTGTGAGCAGTTTTCAGGGGAAAAGCTCTGATAGACCAACTTTATGCAACCTGCTCAGCCTCAGCACTCAGCACTCAGACAAAAGTTGGGGACGAGCTGGTGAACATAGAGGAGCATTTAGCTGCTCAAGAGCCACGTTTGCCAGACAAAAACACGGTTTCAAATGAGTGCTAATGGTGCTCTTTGTCGACCAGATGTGTGAATAAGCAACACGTACACCATATTAACTTCATATGGAGATAATATATCAAACGTGTTTAACCCAAAAGTGGCCAAAAAATAAACAGTAATTGCTGCTCTTGTATTAATATTAAGCAACATTATTTATTACTTGTTTTTCTATGGTATGTTTTTATTTCATATCCATTTTTATTACAGTATATCAGCCTTTACTATCTTTCCAGTACACATGGCTAAAAACTAGTTCAGTCAAATACAACACACTTGCAATACATACAATATCCATTAAAGTTGTACAGTGAGGATCACTTTGTGTTGACGGTTTTAGGTGTTGATTCAACATAATGGTAATTTTGGAGGCTGTTGTTTATGTTGATGCTGAATTGCATTGAATCATACTGAGAGGTGTAATATCCCATTTATATAAATAAGGTAGACTCAGACTCTCTAAAACATCCGGAAAATTACAACAGTCACGAGGGTAGAATTTATTGTACTAGTATGCTTTTAGATGTTTGATTGGGAGGGATGCACTTGGGATTTTTGATGACGGCTTGTTCCTACTGAGGTTTATTGCACTTATTGTAATAGCTCTGGGCCAAAGTGTCTGCCAAATGAATGCAATATAATGCACCCCCCAGCCCCTATGAGATATTCAGCCATCACAGCATATTTTACCTTACACTAAACCCAGATTGAGCCTAAAGCTTGTAGCCCTGAAAAAAGTTCCTTGATTTTACAAATATCCCTATTTGGCACAAACATGCAAAGTGGGGACCTTCTGCCGTCTGAGGACCTCGGCGCTGTCCGCGGTGCTGAAACCGCGCCAGCTCCGGAACAGCTCCAGCATCTTGTTGTGAAGCTTTTGCGCTTCAGGCTCAAACTGCGCCCTTTGATGGATTTCCTCTGACAGTGTTCTATCCGTGCGTGTGCTTGTGCGAGCGCGTGTATGCCCTAATGAGAGGCATTCGCAGCTCAACCTGCAATTGCTCAACAACGAGATTGATTGATATGACTTGCACGTTCTGGGTCGTCATCTTGTGCGTTTTGTACTGTGCTCCTCCACGGGGAGGGGAGAGATACAGATACAGATAACTTGAGACACACAGCCCCCATCTCTGCTGATGGCTGAATACATTAGAGGACTGTGTGAGGTGTAAAATCGCGTGAGTGGAATAGATAACTAGGAACCGGCTTGGAATTTTCCATTCCCTTCCCCCATCCTCTCCATGTCTGTATAAGTGTAAACGTACATCATGCATTTATGGTGGCTGCTACCCGACAGCAGCCACCTCTCTCCCGGAGCCGGGCTCCTCTGCTGCAGTGTGAAGCAGCTGCCGTGTCCCGCATTGCAGCTCCGCAAGGACGCAGGAGCTCCAGTGTGTCAACCTCCAAAGAGTCGTATTGCACAGGAACGATGCTTTTCAGCGGAGGCACGCGGCTGTTTTAAAGGGCACGCGGTGTGTTCGGGGCGAACAGGCGGCCATGTTACTCCAGTAGGTTGTTTTTAATGTGCCTCTGGGTTCATTCCGCTCCGTGCGCCTGGAGAGGAGGATGTGGATGGACGGTCGCCAATTAAAGCCCGAGTGCACCTGACTGATACGACCATGCGACGGTGCATTATGAAGACGAGCACACAGTGAGCGTGCAGTGCGCTGAAATAAACACACAAGTTGTCAAAAGGACCAACAGAAAAGCCACAAGTTGCACAAATCACATCCAAATCATGCAAATGCGCCTGTGTGCGAATGTGCACACAATGCCAAATTGAAAATTGAAAGGAAACAAAAGACCGAGCTGGCCAAGAAAACACTCAGGTAACGGTAACATATTTAGTTAATAGCCGAATTAGTTTTTACTCCAGCTGTGCATCCTGTTTTAGCCTGTGAACATGTGTGCACGGCCTGAATGCTGGAGCGCGTAATTTACTACTCGGTCAGTGGGGGGAGGGCGGCGTTTTTTAGGACATTAATCCAGAGGTAACCCCGTCAGTATGGCTTCATCGGAGCCGCCTGAGCATCTTTCGCAAAGGACAAAACAACATGGGTTATTGAGGCGAACTAGAAAATAACTGGCTTCATCATCTCGTGACTAAACTATCACTCTATTCATTCTTTCACTCATCCGTCCATCCCTCCATCCATTCACCCATTCATTGGTTACATTACCCACCGTACACATTAATAAAACATGCTTGTCAACATAAAGACAACAATAAACAATGGTCAAATGCTAAAATAAACAGGAATCATCCAGAAAAATAGAGCTCCCTACCGTGCAAAACAAATTTCAGCCGAGGTGACTTTCCGGCGATAATCGTTGCAAAAAGCGACAGCAGGATGAAATAATTCATCTTTCTTGAAGCTCCTCCGTGTGCCGCCGGTTTGTGGAGAGGAAAAAAAGAAGTAAACTGTACGACGCGTTCCACAGAATCCTTCTTCTTCCTTTTAGTCGCCTTTTTTTTTGGGGGGGGGGGGGTCCCTTTCCCTTTCCGCTGCGTCCCAGATCTGTGCCACCGACTGCTGGTCCCGGTCCTATCGTGTCCGTCTGCTTCGCCCGGCAGTTCAGTTTGGAGAAGTCGGGGTATCAGGCTCCACCTCGGAAACAAACGGCAGAGAAGGGGGGGAGTGTAGCCTTTTCAGCAGCAGGGACGCAGGAATGAAAAGTGAGATTGCAAAAAAAAAAAGAAAAAAGGTTTATCATTACAGGCGTGGAGGATTACGCGTCAAACCTGTTGCTGATAGGGAAATATGATTTCCGCAGATTGAAATCATGTCACTCATATTGTTTTTCAGTCATTTTTTCCATTATAAATCAGTTCATACACTGAGGATCACATCAGTTTTTTCTCCAGCTTTTTTGATAAATGTCATATTTTCTAAATCTACTGAAATCACAACAACACCATCAACAATAACACGTCCGTATGCATACACAGAATGACTACATAATCCACCATGAAATTCTGAGACAATATTTTATTCTCTGGAAAATGTTTTGTTTGCGCATAAGCCTTCAACCAACAATGATATTGCCTCAGCAACTGCATCGGTAATGTCTGATCAATATGTGTCAATAGGTCCTGAGAGCCTGGATGGGAATGAATCAGCAGTTTGGCTCCGCTGCATTTGCATTAGTGAAAGTTAATTGACTCAAATTTGAAAAATTCCACCACTCTAAACGATGAATGTCTGTTAGTGGAAACAACCAAACAGATGCTCTCGTTTTCAGGAGATTGCTCTCAGTGTTAGTTATCATCCAAAACCTCATCCGAGTTTCTGTGAGAAATTTGGGAGCAGCAAACTTCTCACAGGGAGAATATCAGCATGAGGCTATTTTGAAAAACGGAGGAGACATTCGAGCATTTCCTCAATTCAGAAAGCACACTCTATGTCACACACGCAGGTGGGTCTTCAAAACAAACCTGTAAAAACCCACCTGCTGGGGGGGGGGGGGGGGCAATTTACCTTTTCAAACATACTTCAAATGCTTTAATCGTCTCTCAATGTTTCCCCCTGAAATCAACACCTTTGAGTTCAGTCAGGGATGGAAACCCCTCAAACTCTTCAGGGATTCAAATTCAGTAATGTTACTCATTCAAACTTACTCATTACGTCACACACATTCTACCTCAATCGTGCATGGTATAAAAGCTTCAAGAAGAGATTTTGTACCCTTAATAACCTTCATCCTATCAACATATTTAACTAACCAGGACTACCGCTGTGAGTCTTTGGGGTCCTCAAGAGTGAACTACTGTGACAAACAACCATCACAACAAAAAATGAAAAAATTGTTCTTAAAACATTATTAAATGTCATCTGAGAAAGAAACAAAAGAAAGAGATGATTACAGTTGATTAGCATATTGTGTAAAACTAAAATAGGCAAAGCACATGAGGAAATCTGTCGTCTGTCTCCTTCAAAATGATGACAGGGCGCCTAATGAGTATTAGTTAGATGCTTTTAGTCACAGCATTGACCCTCTTCCTCTCTTTCTACTCGGTTTGCTTACTCGGTTTCCATCAGTCGCTTCCTAAATGGTGATGAAACCTTTATTTCAAGTCTGTTGCACATATGACCTCAACAGTGATGTCATTTCTTATAGCGTCAGTGTAGCACTGAGGTGGGGGGATATTTCTGATCACTAGATGGCAGCAGAAGCAAGAGTTTCAATCTGTGTTTCAGCACTCAGAGCTGATGATGTTACCTCCTAAATCATTCCCACAGCAGCCTTCTGTCTCCTTCAGCAGCGTACCGCGACCATTAGCTGTCTGTGGTGGAAGGTTTTATGGTGACATCACCTGATATTTTCCCTAAGGTTATAATTTCAGTAGATGAAGGAAGATGACTTCATGCAGTAGTTTGGATCCAGTGCAGCAATCATCATCATTCAATATTTTTGTTGTTGTTTATAATGATTGGCGAAAATAATCTGTGATCCAAATTCAAAGAATCGCCTCACCACCAAAATTAAAAACAATTATCTAATGCTGTTACATGTTTCTTTACATCAGCAATGTGCTAAATTATACTATTGAAATCATGGAATTACCTGCCTCTGCAGCCAAGCTAAGGCCTGCTACTCATCTCAAAACTAACAAAATAGGTTGATTATAACTACAAAGGACAAAATTAACTTAAATAAAAACATCATACCCCCTGAGACCCTGAACAGGATGAAGCGGTTATGGATAATGGATGGATGGATATTACATCGTGATGGAAAAGGGGGGGAACACGCATAGGTTGCAATTGAAAAGTGGATAAATAGGTGTTCTTCTTTACAATGAACTTATTCAAACCCAATCAGGTTAAAGGCATCACAAGCTCATCACTCCTGACTTCTATTTACTCACAAAGCACTTAAAGCTAATTGTTGCAAATTTGTAAGTGGTTGTTTTGTGTAATTAATCACTTATATTTGTAGGTTTAGCACCACTTGGTGGCAAACTAATTATCTGACCTTTTTTTCAAGTGCAACCAAAAGCTCAAAATGTCTTATTGTGTTATGGGTAGCCTAGGGAAAACCAAGACATAGTGAAAAAAGAATCGTACTTCAGAGATGACGTATTTGTGTAGGCCAGTCCAGAAGTTAGCATCGCACTGGTTCCCACTGGTATTCACTGACATATTTTATATCGTAGAACAAATCGTCAACATATCTTAAGTGTTTGTTAACGAAAGACCTTAATTCACTGATTGAAACCAAAACCCATTCAAGAGAAGAAGGAACTGCGTGTGAATATGCTGACTCATTCCTGGGTTTTAGGGCTCATTCCTGCAGCCCTCTATATACCAACCCTGCAGGATCATTTGACAAGCAGAGGCAGGAGTAATGACTAACCTGTAGCTTTTTTGTCTTCTGGGTCTTTATATGAATAAATAAACTTCAGACAGGGCATGGCTAAAATACTAATAACAGCTGTGTCATGTCAGTGGCCTTAGGAAAGACAATGAACCCCAAATTGTTCCCTATGGTAGTCGGCGAGTAGCGGTTATGGTGAGGTTAAGTCTCGAGGAAATACTTGTAAGTCAATGCAATGTCCTCTAAAGTGATGTAAACACAACTGTGTGTGTGTGTGTGTGTGTGTGTGTGTGTGTGTGTGTGTGTGTGTGTGTGTAAATATACATAAATGCATCCCAAAAAACAATAACTTACCTGTCAAATAACATCCAAATGCACAAAAATAAATATCTACTTGACTCCCCAACACCACGACTAAATGACAATGAACAAAAATGGCTACCCACCCCCAACTTAGTACTAAAGTTTAATTCAACTAACTGACCAAATGGCTTAGAACTGCATCACAATTAGCATTCAGCTGAGCACACAGCTGAATCTGAGCACAGCTGAGTTCAGCTGCGACTGAAAGGTGAAGCAGGTCTGACGGTGTGGATCTAAACCCCTTAACAACATGACCTTTTCTGTGACACCATGCTGAGGCCTAAATTAACATTGATTTTTCCTCAACAGTGTTGGGTATCTAAGAAAAGAAATGTTGTCTTTCCATTTATCATCCATCCAACATTTACTTCCCCAAAGTGCTGCTAGTGTTGCTGATCACACTACAAATGAAAAGCTGTTTCTTGTGCAAGCAGGGATGTCTGTGTGTGTCTGAAGCCCTCCTTGAAACACCTATATGAGTTGTTTTTTTCAGTTAATATGTAGAGCCATGCTCACTTTTGTCACAGTAAATCAGGTGGAAAGGCTTTTCCTGCTATCTCGTCTTTTCAAGGACCTCTCGTCACCGCTCATCTCCTTGCTGAAGCGCCGTAGAGACCACCTTCGTCCAGTGCAGGTCAACTCCAGCTGAGTCAGAAGCAGGTATTATGATAATAGAGACAGTGGGGGCTGCAGGAAGAATGAATTGAAACCTTTTCATGACCAGAATATTGTTACATTTCTTTCGGATGAATAGAGATCTAGATCCAGTTCTGCTCCGACCGCCTATTCAAACAAATGCAGTGCATGAAAATGGACCTTTTTGGAAAAATATAGTTTTTTGTAGTTGTTAGGAAAAAGAACAGCTCATATAATATACATTTGAGTTAATAATATAAAAGTGTATTTCCAAATAATAAACCAAGAGCTAAAAGAAACATGTTTTCCTTCTTTTTCCTTCTTATTCTATTTCCAGTTTTCCAGCGCCTCAGCTTTGCCACCCTTGCCGTTAGCTGCTTAATTTAGGTCATCTAATCATTTAGTCCTATTCCCCCGCCACTCTGGATAACAGTATCAGCCAAATGCCTACAACATAGATGTAAAATGCATCTTGTGTTGTAAAGAAATGCTTGGTCGTTGCAATCAATCCAGAGGAGGAGCAGATGAGTAGTAACCATAATGTTTTCAGTGGTGTGTGCATGCCAGTCATGGGGGGGGGGGGGGAGTGGCTTATAAACACCACTTTAATCTGCCCATTTGGCTTTCTGTCCAATGGGAGCAAATACTTGTATTAAAATAGATAATATGACCACGGCCAAGCTGGGTCAGGAGGATAGCACCCGCCAGACAGACCTATATAACAGATTGAGACGTGCAGAGGTAATCCAAATGGGTTTAAATCTCTGCGCACACACGTTATTATCAGTTCCTTTCTTTAGACGGACAAAGAGATTTTCTGCCCGGTGAATCCACTCTGAGCACTGCAGGTCTTTAAACTGTACTAAGATGAAGCGAGGGTAATTCATTGGTTAACATTTGGTTTATCAATTTCAAGTGCAATATTAATGTTTTTAACAGGGAGTCAGCAGTGAAGAATATGCAGCAGGAGAGACAGTAAATGTCGAAAGAGATCCATTCGTATTTCAGCAGAAGTTGCTCTGAGAGAAAACAGACAGCCACAACGGTATTCCTCTGCACACATAATTCTTCGTCTCCACAAGAAGACAAGCGAACATTTGTGTGGCTGCCAGCTGTATCTTTGTTTTCTTACAAAGGGGCAACAGGGCCACTTTCTGTTTCGAATTGAAACATAAATTCCCCACAATGGACTCACAGCTCAGAGATTAAGTGCTTTTGGTTATGCAAGAAAATGTCTCCTTCTCTTGCCAATTTTCCAACAATTGAGTCATTTCAGAAGAAGATCCAATGAGAGATTGGTTTTGAGTTGATTGGATCAGTTGTTTTTCCCCCATCTGATAACATTTCAGAATAATTCATATGAAACAATTTAAGGCAATCCACACACACAAGGCAGGTTTAAATATAGGCATTTAATAAAGTAAAATGAAAAAAAATCTGTAGTTATGAACAAGATAGCAAATGAACAAATCGGTCAATCTGTATGTGTGCATCATTTACATCCTCTTCTCCTGGCATACCAAAGCATTGCTTTGTGCGTAGTGCATCTACACAGTTACGTTCATACAAGAGTGCAGTATTTGAGTGACACTAATCCCCAGAACTAGATAAAGTGATAGAATAAACCCAGCGCACACAAACGCCCTTGACCTAATATTTACAAAATAACAATGATCAGGTGAGCATTCTCTCTGTCGATGGTGAGAACGTTACTGAGGCACATATTTTTCAATGATTTCTGAGGGTAGAAAATAAAAAAAACGTAGTTTCTTGAATATAGAAAAGAGAAATCATAGCATCTTCTGATGGAACAGAGAGTCATCTGTTGTAGTAACATGATACAATAATATGTTAAAAGAGAAAGACAGTGATCCAATTTGGACTTTACAAACTTGTTTTGAGTATGTGAAAGGATACATTCCTCTGTACATTATGGTATGCTATCAGTCCCTTTGCACTGCTACATTATCTATTTAAAGTAAGCAGTACCCATTGCAAAAAGCACAACACCATTATCCAATGCAGCGTACCTAAAGCATACTGGAAAGCTCCAAAATTGAACCATAAAGTTGAGGATCATAAATGATTTGGCTAGTCTATTCCATATATTTATTGCAAGTACCAAAAGCTTTATAGTCACATACACTTACAGCCAATGCCAAATTGGCAGTCTTTGACACAATCCTCATGTGGGTAAACATAAATAGCAACCCAAGGGTCAAAAGGACAAATGTTTACATGGCTTGTGTATTGGCAAGTGAAGACATAACAAGCACACTTATACAATATGCTTTAAACAAGCACCTGATATGTTTTGACAATGAAGAAACCTGTGTCAAACTCTCCTCATGTGTTAATCCCAAAATCTGTGAAAATGTATTTACCTATTTTATACTGACATGCTACATACAAAATTAGACCTGTGCTAAGTAAGTGTTAATTTTCTTATTCAAATAAAAAAATTGCTGAAAACAAATGCACAACAACCATGAGAGAGCTCTGCCTTAAATCTGTTAACATCTTTCTATTCCAAGATCATGAGATATTCATTCGTTAGCGAAGTGGGTGCTGAGACATAACTTTCCACTCTAAAATTAGAAGAGGGCTTGCACAAGCCCAACAAACTGGCTCTGATTTGCCTTCAGAAGGGCCGTTGAGTAGAGGTATCTGTCCTTGAGTGTCCCAGTGTGGGTCCATGTGCAGAGGAACGCACAGTCAATATGGAGGCCCATTTTCACCTCTTCCTTGGCTTCAAATAAGTTTCATGGTGAACCTGCCACCGTCCGCTCCGTCCCCTCCACCACTCATTGAAGACCGAGGAACAAAGTCAATAGTTGCTGTGTGCTTGATCTGACCTTTGCTCTGGCTCCAGAAGAACATAAAGACAAAACAGATGGCCACTGAGCTGAGAAAAGACAGGAAGCCCATGGTGGTGGCGATTATCAGGGTCTTTGCGTCAAACGGGTATGGTTTAGACATTTGAGCCGAGGAGTTGGCGGCTTGGGAGTTTGAAGGCTCTACCCAGCCCTCCTCTGAGAAGAAGGGGATGGTTCGGTTACGAGGGAGCCCCTTCACGTACAAACCGACAGTCAGGCTGTCATTGCCGGCTGCATTGCCCGCCAGGCACTGATATGTGCCACTGTCCTGCACTTGGGCAAAACGCACTTCTAGAGTACCATTGGGCAAAACTCGGATGCGTCCTGTTGGAGTAACCACATTCTTATGGGACGAGATCCAGGTAATAGATGGGAATGGATCCCCATCGGCCTTACAGGAGAAAACAACAGTAGTGCCCTCCTCTACTCTTGCCTCTTGCGGCCTACGGTCCATGACACGGGCAGGGCGGCATGTAAACAGCCTGGGGAGCTCCTTCTCGGAGAAGTCTCTGAATTCACGCTGCCTCACTGCATCAGGAGACGAACAAGTGGGCTGATTTCCATCAAAGTTCAAGCGCAATCGGCGACGGACCACCCAGAGAAGCCGGCAGTCACATGCTAAGGGATTCCCATCCAACCGCAACACCTGAAGGTTCCCCACAGAGTGGAAGACGCTCTCTTCCAAAGTAGTGAGCTGATTGGATGTTACATTAAGCATGCGAAAATATGCCAGTCCCTTAAAGGCCCCCGGCTCTATTCGCAGCAGGCTCCCCCCTGCTAGGTGTAACTCCTGGAGTCTTAGGAGGTCCCCTAGCAGATTACCCTGGATAAGAGTGATGGGGTTGTAGGACAGGTCCAGGTAGCGGAGATACACTAGGTGACGAAGTGCTGAGTATGGAACAGTACTTAGGTTGCAGCTGTTGATGACAAGCGAGGTCAAATTAAGACCGATCAGGCTGTTGCTAGCCACAGTGTCCAATGCTGGCCAGTTTGCTATCAGGAGGCTACGCAGACGGTGTAGTCGGCGGAAAGCGTTGTTAGGGAGTGTAGAAATGGTGAGGCGTAGCATGCGAAAACGCGCCAGGCTCTGGAGGTGGGACAATGCCTCGGTAGGAACGGAGGTCAGGTTGCTGCGGTCTAAGTTTAGCTCTTGCAGATTCTGCAGACCAAAGAAAGCCCGCTGGGAGATGAAGACCAAGTCATTCTCCTCGACCTCCAGCGTTTGCAGGTTGGTCAGTTCTTTGAAGGTATAGTCCAAGAAGACCAAAATCTCATTCTGGCTCAAATCCAGAAGCCGCAGACTGGAAAGGCCAGAAAACACCCCAACCGGAATGATCTTCAGTCGGTTATTCTTAATCCGAAGCGTCCTGAGATTCTGTAGGCCCTGGAAAGCCTCCACCTCAATCATGGAGATTATGTTATCACTGAGATCCAACTCTTGAAGTTGCAGGAGGCCAGAGAACTGGCGGCGCCCAACAGTCTTAATCTTATTGTGAGATAAATCCAAACGTCTGGCGTCACCGGAAAAGCCCTCCGGCACTGAGTTTAAATGTTTACCAGAGCAGATCACTTCTTTAGCCTCAGGTCGACACACACAGCGTGGAGGACAGCCTCCTGCAGATACACCCAATCCAAACTGGAACAGGATGCTCCAAGCCCCCCATCGGACGACTGACTCCACAAACATCTTACCCCCAGCCTGAGAAGAGACACATATAAAGACATTAGCTCTGGTGTTTTTGGCAATTAATGCAGAAATGTTAATGCTTAATCTCATGTTTTAAAAGAAACACAGTGTTAAAATCAAAGTAAGATATGGTTGCGTTTCATTTATTTTTCCTCATTTCGTTTGAATTTGCGTCAACATGTACCGTTTCAGTTTCGGAGTGCAGATTCTCATAACCAGTGGCAGTCAAGTTGGAATCAGACTTGAGTTAAGTCCTCTGTAGAGATTCGGTCAATAGCATCTCATTTAGAGTGGCCTGGATAGAAGACAGAGAGAGAAAAACAAGTCTGAACAAAATTAAAGAAACAATGGCTTTTAAGTTTAACTCAATGTCCAAACACAAAGGAGAATCACAACATACTTACTTCTAAAGGTATATATCGATGGCCGAAGAGCAAAACCTCCTATCTGAAAAATGCACTTTTTTGAGAATACTAAAAGAAAAATGAGTTGTTTTCTTGCAGAATGCTATTTGTTAAGGATACCAATACATAATACAAAATACAAAAAAAATATATATACAAAGTGCAGACAGGAGGTTATTCCCACTTTTCCTGGATAATTTTGCAGATTTGGCCATCAATATACAAAAACTGTTCCCTTTTAGTATAAATCCATCTAACCCCACAACAGTCTTTCGGTGTCGTATTATGCTTTGATACAATTGAAATAAAAAAACAAAAATTTTAAAACGTCTTCATCTAATCAGTTTGATGCTCCAACTTATGTATTTGAAGTATTTCGAAGTGTGAATGCAAAAGCAACAACACAAATGCAAAAGAAAAAGATGGAAGTGAGCAACAACGGATGTTGACAATGAAACATGGCAACTATTATTGCTGGCGGACTAGGCTCGTTCGAGATGAGCCAGGCCTGCGCAGAATCTATCTACGGCGATCGTATTTGTTGTGGCTTTTGCATTAGTTCAACACTTCTCAGATGTCATAGAAAAAAAACAGGACAAACCAGATGAATAAAAAATAAAAAAATAAATAAAAAACAGCTTCAAATACAACTTTCGAAGCAGGCGGTCCTGCCCTAGTTTTAAAAGATTCACTTCGTGCCAGCTGGTCTCATGGAGACGAGTGACTGGGCTACCAACGTAGAACTGAAGGAAAGAAAAGACAAACTGATTCTAATTGTTTTGTTGCGTTTTCAGCTCGATATTCATTGAGTCCTGCCATGTTCAACTCCTCCACCCCAAAAGTCCTCAGGTGTACGATGAAGACCCGAATATGGTGACACTATTTCTCCTGCTGACAAAGTCCCATAATTAATCCTGGTGCTCCCTTGGTACATGTTTTTCTACTTGTCATTTGATATGACAGTGAACACAACAGAAAGTACACAGTGGGGACCAGAGTGTGTCCAATGTGAAGCAATGTTGCAGCTGATAAGACCGGCCTACATCTCTGTACAGCAGACAACAAAATCCACATTTCATCCTCCCAAAGACTGGAAAAGTACCACTAACAATACTTAACATACATGGTGGAAGTGTCCACATATGATCTACGCTAAGAAATCAAATTGAAGAAAAGTATTGCTCGTAGTCTCTGATGAGGCAGATGAGGCCTCAGTGGGATGAAAGCTTTTCCCCCTGGGCCAGGCATCTGGATTTGGTCACGCCAACTGGAGCCAAAGCCAGCAACAGGGTGAGGGTGATGAAGATTTTCAGAATAAAATTAATTTGTTATCACAAAATGTAGACAAAAAGATATTAACCTTGTCGACACTTTATATATATGAGACCTATTTCATGTTTATTTGTTCTGGAAGAGACATATCTGTTGCTCTTCCTGAGGTTTTGTGCTGCCTGAAGGTATTTTTGTTACTTTTATTTTCCAAATCAAGAGTATATGGTGTGATGTAAAGATTGCAAAGCCCTTAGAGAGAAATTTGTGATGCCGGGCTGATTACTTGACCTCACTTGTAACATATTAATGTTTGTCACAACTCTTGTTTTTGTTCTTTTATTATTTTATTTCTATTGTTGTACTGTTTTAGAATGATTACTCTGTATAAATAAACAACTCAAACCAAATCTGTAGAGAGAGAGTTTCCAAAGATTCAAAAATGTAAAAAAAATACTATCTTTTTCTTTATTGCTTTTGCAGGTTACAATCTAATTTACTTTTGTGTATGTATTACACAAATATAAAGGAGGCCTATTGAATCCGACAGCTCTGCTATTTACTGAATTTTATCGACTCTTCTAAAATATAGTTCAGCTGTTTCAAGGGTGGCTTCAAACACATGTGCTTTCCTCATGCACATTTGTTTTCTGTCTTCATCACTATCATCCATCACCGTTTCTTGTTGTACTGAAGTAAAAAAAAATTAAATCCATACTGAGGTGAATGGAAAGTATAATCCGAATCATAGTTAGGTAGTCACTCATCTGAAGGTAGATATGTAATACACTTAAATAATATAATGAGGAATAAAGCAAAATCACAATTAAGTTCAGAAGACATGAAAACTAGCGTTACCAAAATGAGCCAATACTTTTACATCTTAAGTATAATAAATGTGCTCCAAACAGATAAATCCTTAATCGTGAATGTGACAAATCAAAATAGACATTTTAAAATGAACAATAATGTTACTGATGATAACACTGTGTAAAGAAAGAAAGCAACCCGTGCATTTTTTTTTTTAAAAGGCATCCAAGAAGAACCCCACTAATGTGAAGTCCTGCACTGTGAAATATTACATAATTACATTATTCTGCCAGTGTCTGCCCTTTCTAGTTGAATAAACAGGTGCTGGGAAAGTATGTGATGTAAATTATGTATTTCCTTCTCTAACAACCACCGCTGAGACTTGCTACGGTACGTGCAAAAAAAAAGGTAACTAATCTTAAAATTATTCAACTCTAATTCTTCACCCAGCACCTCCGACGTCCCACAACTGCACCCGGAAAGCTGAAAGCCCAAAACACAAGCTTCACTCAAATTGAGCAAAATTGTTTCATCACAAGCAGAGATATCATTACATATCAAGCTGTAAAAATACAGCTAAAACAATTCAAATGCCAGACTGATTCTAACCTGCAGCATCAGACAGTTTCCAGAGTGGGCTCGCCCTCGCTGCAGCCTCTCCTCTGAGTGCCAGAGTAGTCGACAGTCCCAGAGCTGCACCGTCTTCATCTCATCCCTGCTCTCCTCGCAAACAGTTCTTATACTGGCTGGCTGCACTGACTCACAACCCAGCACTCGTGCTCCGAGACTCCCAGGTCTCCCGTTGGACCGATATATCAGAGCGCAGACACACCAGATACCGATACTAGCTTTTTATTAAACTTCAGCCAGTTATATTTGTTTTTCTTGGCCACAGTTGTAGCAGAACATTCTGTAAAAGCCCTGTATTCAATTTTAACTCTCATTTATCCATTTTAATGTTGCTTTTGTTAAATAATTCTGATGCATGTTTTCCCCCAAAAAATTATAAGGTGCTATTGCCTTAAATAAATATATGATTTATTTATCTTATCTGTATGAGTTTTATTGTCCCACGACAGCCTTTGAGACACTTTTGCAACCTCTCTTTCCTGGATGCAAGAATTCAAATATAAAATAATTGATTATTGACATCAAATATTGGCTTCTAGCCTTTAAAAAACAATATCAGTCTTCTAAATGTGTTGATACCCCCCCCCCCCCCCCCCCCCCGTGAGCCAACTTGTGAGAGACAGAGACTGGCAGGTGTGTGATATCCCAGGCGGGTCGGCTGTCAGTTTCTCAGCCCTTCCAGCCAGTCAGGGCTCAGGATCGGTCCTCCCCCTGTGTTTTTGCACACATCATAAAGCAAAGGTCCAGCCGAAGGTCGCGACCCTGGAGTCACGGCCAGGACTGACCCCGTCTGTCAAATTAGAAAGTGAGGAAATAGATGCATTTGTAATTTCGACATGTATTTCTCACCCTGCACGGAGCGTAGTCACATGCGTGTCCCGTTACCGTGTTAATTACCCTGAGTATTTTCTATTACGCACAGCCACTGGTTGTTTCTATTAATGAAATTAGAACGGACAACAGTCACTAGAAAATCTGTTGCTGAAACACTTGAGAACTCAAAACAGCTTAAATGTATGGCTTCAGAAATATAATAACAAAGTGTTTCATGTCAAATGAAATGGAATCTATGTCTATAACCATAATGAAAAAGACTTCTATTGCCACGGTATTCCCTCTCGTCTTTCTTCTGTAGTTTCCAACTTTGAGTCAGGCTGGAAATAAGTCCAACATTTGCCAGAGACAAGCCTCGTAAATTACAAGCAGAATATTAGTTACAAAAAAATAGCAAGATGGCCTTCAATTCAAGGTTCAACAGTTTGTATGATATGTTAAGAAAAGTATTTTTTCATTTTTGGGGCGTTCTCCTGCAAAAGTCCAACAACATGAGTGATAACAAAATCTACTTAGTTTTAGGAAAAGATTCTGTTTTTTTTTTTGTTTTTTTATGATTGTTATATAGAATAACTACCTCACACAGAAACATAGGACTTTCACCCAAGAGACTGACTTCACACTTGTTACGTAACATTGTAACACTTGTTATGTAACGATATGTTATAATCGTATTCGAACGTAGAGCTAAAACAAACAAGACCTTCACCCAGGAGACCGCTGTTCATGTCCAGTTTGAAACCAAAAGTAAACATTGACTGAACGCTTGTTACAAAACGTAACGTAACATAGTGGAGATTGTGACATTGTGTCTCTTGGATTTTGAAATTTCATTAATATGTTATCTTTCAGAGTCCATTTATCATCGTTTTTTTTAAATAATAATTACTGAGGGAAGTCTGCCCATCTGGTTGTTTCTTGGATTTGCTTTAAAATAAAAATAAATCCACTCTCCTGAGGCCAACTCTTACCGAATAAACCCTCACAATGCCTACATGCAATCAGTATCCCAGCCAATCGGATGTTTCCTCTCTTCGGACAATCGTTTGGCAGAGTCCGGACGACTTTTCGCTGAACTCCCGCGATCGCTTAATTCCCTCGACTCTCGCGACGGTGCCCCGTTTGCCGTCCCTCCTCTGTCATCGGACAAAACCCATCAAGTCTCTCCGCGCTGGCCCTTAGCGCCTTCTACCAATCTGTGGACAGTTGCCACAGCGTGTTTCCTCAGACAGCTGCACATTTAGTCACCACTTGGCTCTCCAACAGTTGTTCCCTCGATTGTTAAGATTATGAAAGGATTATATCGATCAAACAACAAATAAAATTTTAAAATAAATTTAAAAAAATGACATCATTGATGCCCACCAAAGTGTTCCTATCGACATGTTCGGTGTTTGTATGATACTCAGCAAAAAACGCTCCATTTGGCAGCTCTGATGGAACATTTTCACAACTACAGCGTTTATGCTCAGGATCATAATCAATCTAAGAGCTACCGTGAACAGCCGCGCATATCGTTATCTTGCTGTAACAAGGCCAGAAGCAAAAAGGAGGCAATGATTCTCAATTGACTTGAACTGTTCTTCTCGCATGCATTATGGATTCATTAGCTTTGAGAAGGAGCTCTCTCTCTCTCTCTCTCTCTCTCTCTCTCTCTCTCTCTCTCTCTCTCTCTCTCTCTCTCTCTCTCTCTCTCTCTCTCAAGTATTACCTTATCTGCCGTTCCTCAACACGCAATCTCTGCCTGTTACTTGGGGACCCGAAGGCAAAATGTAAAAAAAAAAGTGAGACAGACAGCGTGTATGATTTGCACACCGGGTGCATTAAACAGGAACATGACCTCATCGTTGTTTCCCTCTGAGTTTGGAAGCCCTGAGCATGGATCCCTGTGCCAAGCGGCCCATCCGACAGACAATGCAAAAGTCTGAGGCCGGCTGGGTTTCTGACACTTGTCAAAGTGCTATTTTTAGCTCGTCACAGTGAGAAAGACAAGAGCCCGGCTCAAATCCCCAATTAAAGCGGCTGGAACAGAACAACAGTGCGGGGATCACAAAGCCCGAGCTTGTGTCTTTGCACTTTTGTGTGTGTTTTTTTTTTTTTTGCTGTGCGAGTGTGTGTGTGCTCGAATTGTTAAAAGTGTGTGTGTGTGTGTGTGTGTGTGTGTGTGTGTGTGTGTGTGTGTGTGTGTGTGCGTGCGTGCGTGCGTGTGTGCGTGCGTGCGTGCGTGCGCGCGTGTGTGTGTGTGTGTGCGTTTTATGGGCTTCTGGCACCTGCTGCAGTGTGACGGCCCCTGAGACGTCCTGCATGCAAGCAGCAAATATTAAAAGGTTTGCTGGCATAACAGCTGTCGGGTAGCATAGCAGGAAAACAAAAAGTCCTGTTGTAGGGGAAAGGACTTGTAAACAAGCCCTGCATGTTAAATAAACAAATAAATGTCTGACATGCAAGGGAAAACACAGATGTTTCCCATTACAAGGGGAGTGTGTGAAGATTGCAAAAGTAGAGGAAATAAGTTTAATATTGAAATATGGTGGAGACGAAAAAAGACAGCTAACGCCAACGAGACCCCATTTTTTCCACAATGCAAGGCGAACTCCGAACTGAGATTGCAGGACCTGCCAATGAGTCAGCAGATGTTGAGATATCATGAACATAAAGTTATGTCTCGTGGGAATAGATGCTAATGTTCAGCCTGCTTGAGAACTGAGGCGATGTGGACTTGTTTCTGAAGGGAAACGGATTTCTTATATCAAAGTTTGTAGGAAATACAAAGAAATTCTCAAGTTATCAGCTCTCATGTGCCATTTAAAAGTGTTATCCTGAATATTAGACACTATTTGTATGAATATGTCCAAAAACTCAAATTCTCCTTTGAAAAATAAAAAAGAGTTGCTGCTTGGACAGCATGTCGGTTTGTATCCGAGAGTCACACAATAACACCAACAAACAGATCGATGCAACAGAAGACAGCTCCAGTGTTCAGGAGGTGAAATGAGTGTTTTTGTCAATAGAGTGGTGGATTTGAAGAAGACAATGTAACGGCTTCAGTTCACCATGAAAGAAAAAGGGCTTTCCGATGACAAAGTAAAGCGGTGAAATATTCTAAATATAGCTTAAAACTGATATTGATTATTTTGTTTGGCTTTTATTGTAGGTGGCGAAAATATTTTTCCCTCAGCAGCTTTACCTGAAGCCAAAATCGCTTTTCTGAAAACCACAAGACTCCCTTGACTAAAACTGTAATTATACCTGGCAGAACACGGGAGTATACATTTAACCCCACTTCAAAATATCCAAACTAACCCTGTCAGTTATTTCCAAACAGTTCATGGTGACTATACGCAGAGTGTTCATAGTATTAATATTGATCTTATATTGTTAACCCACGTCACTGCTTTTTACACACGACTGAGTGGGCGTTTCCATTTGAAAAACACGGAAAATAAATCAGATAATCAACCTGTAATATCTGATCGGCAGATTGAACGATAATCGACTAAATCTCAATATAAAAACACAGTTTTGTCTAAAGAAAATCTGATTTAAGGGGAAATTTTAGTTTGACCATTTTCACATTGTTGGAATTATTGATAATATGGTATACCAAGATCACATTGGCCAACATGATCATTCAGTTACATTTTTAAATCGTCACACGCTTACTCTTAACTTAATTATTAATAATACTCGGTGAATAACACAATGGCGGACAGGTGAAAACTGAGCACCTGTGGTTATCACATCATCCCGTTTGTGGTGGAGGAATGTAACGTCCACCTAATTATATAAATAATTCATGTGTACATTACATAATATTTGCTCCCATTGCAGAGCATTTTACGGGCAGTGTTTTTGGGCTATTTCATAGAAAAGCGATCAACTCTTTAAGCGAGCCGTTTTCTCATTCCAAAAGGCTTGGAGGAAAAAGCAGAGCCATGAATACTAATGTCATAGATGAAGGGTTGGTTTGCCTGATGGCGTAGTTGAAATTGGCATGTGGTGGGAGAGATATAAAGAAGTGTGTGTCAGTCTGGCAGCGAGCTTGTGTCTGTGACAAATAGGATTATATCAATTGTTTGCCTCTGTGGCTACACATTGAAACACATTCATTACTTGCAAACGTTTGAATTGTTTTTTACGTAGCTTATTTTGAAGTATTTACTCAAGAACGAACTGACATTAGACCTGTCACAACAGTTTCCACAATCAGAAATGACCTGAAAAAAGGTCAATTTTCTGTCTTTGTGGTTTGTGTGTGTATAGATGTAAGGTTGGTCAATGTATTTTGGAGTGTGTCTCTTTTTTTTGTTGCTTTAACTTGTTGCTTTGTGCATTTTAATGCCACTCGCATTGATTTAAAATCGTCGTGCCTTGTAATTAATCAAGGTCTCTCTTTCTTCTTTTCTTTAAGTGTCTGCTCGTCCTCCTCTCATGCAATTTTGCTCCCTATAGATGTATTTACATGAAATGCCAATGTAAAACATGTCAAAGTAAAATGAAAAAAAAAAAAACGGAGCAAAAGTGATTGTTTGCATGTGAAAAAGTAAATTTGTTTGAAGAGAGAGACTGAGAGAGTGAGAGAGGGACTGACGCATTATAAGTATGAGTGTGTTTGAGTATTTACACCCATGTAACGTGTGGTGGAAGTGGGTCACAGTGACGGACCCACTCACGTCGGTCTTGTTCCAGACTGCGTGTTGGGTAAATCACTCCGCTGTAATTCCATTCTGATGAGGAGAGAGTTAAGACTCTGTGCGACGTCACGCAAAGTGCGTCGTCTGCAATATTAATAATAGCACAAATAAATGAGGGAAGGGAATTAGTCTCAGTGCAGCGCCTATGCGATGTGACAAATTAGGTCGTCTCAGCTAACAGCGGCGATGTGTCCGATCCATCGACGTGCATCAGAGGGATGAGGGGAGGTAACGCATTAAAGTGGAGCTGACTGATGGGACACGGAGGGCTCTTAACCTGGAACAGGTCAAACACTGATCAAACTTCATCAGGGCAACATGCACACTGACGAATGCAACAACATCTTTTAAAATGTGGGGCGGCAGGCTGTTAAAAGTATCAAAAGTAAAGATACTTGAAGCAGAAGCCAAGAGTTCATTTTTCAGATTGAAGGAAACAAAGGAGAACACAATGAGGTGAAAAAGAAGGGGAACAAGGAGGGAAAGTACCAATTAAGAGAAATTGGGGGGGAGCAATGAAGAAATTAAAACATTAAAAAAGCAATGAGGGAAAATGGAAGAGAAAAGGACAGGAAGGTTGAAAAAAAGGAGTGAACAAAAGAGTGAAAAGAGAAAGCAACAACCAGAAATAGAGGGAGGGAAACAATATGGTGAAAAACAAGTAGGAGAAAAGGGGGTGAAAAGAAGCAACAGGGAGAAAAAGAAGATAAATTCATCAATGAGGAGATAAAAGAGGGACAAATAGCCTTAAGGAGGTATAGCTACTCAAGTCAAACTGTACTCAAGCACAACATCTGAGTAAATGTTCTTATAGTTACTAGTCATTTTCACATGTCCAAGAACCTCTGACACAAAACCTCTCCACAAATCCACTTTTACTACCAAAACCTACAGGCTATGTCAAAGGAAGCTTTGAGGCACCGAGGTTTCTGTTCCGCAGGTTAAGAGCAAATGAGGGAAGCTTAAGAGCAAAAGAGGAAAGAAATCACTATTGTCATTTTTTTGGGCTATTTCATAGAAAAGCGATCAACTCTTTAATCTCCTCTCCCTAGTGTGGAGGTGGAGCTTTACCTCTCTGGCACACTTACCGGGCTGAATTCTAATCTAACGGAGCCGCAACGGAATCCCACCTGGTTTCCGACCGATCCTGAGCCGGACACAGTGGCGCAAAGTAAAAAAGAAAAGAAAAAACGGGTACTGTACATGTGTGAGGAGGCTTCCTGAAACATGTCCATTACTGTTGAGTTTTTATTATTATTTTTTCTGTCACTGTGTAAGCTACACATGCAAAACACTGCTATCACTTCCCACGGAAAACAATGAAGACTGCATAGAGGGGAGAGGTATAGATTTATGTACAGTTACTTTAGTTTTAATCCTCCTCTCGCATTCTTTGCATGTCTATACTCATCTATGCTGTCCTGAATTGCAACAGTTACATTTATATATAAGTAAGGGACAATGCCCGACGAGGTGTCCATTAGCAGGAATTAATGGACAACATGAAAGCCAGAGTCGTACGACTCGCTGCCTCCACCAAGTGCATTAATTCCTGATAATGGGCTCTTTGTTAATACCGTGATCACTTGCTTTATGAAAAAAAAATCGGACCATTAAGAGCATTCAAGTCCTCTTTAATACAGCATGATGTTTGTTTGATAAATGATGTTCCCATTTAGAGTAAAATAGCCCATAAAGCAGGTTATGCTTTGGGGCGTGGCTACCTAGTGATTGACAGGTCTTTAACCCAACGGTTCCCGGTCTGGGAGTCTGTATTTCCGTCTTACAATTTAAACCCTTTCACAGTGTGTTTTCAGTTTGTGACCATGCATTCGGTTGTACTTAGCTCCACCCTCCACTACATCAAAGGCTGGAGAACTGGTGGCACCACCATTCTGCCGGGACACGGAGTTACCAACAGGTCCCTAAAACTAATTTACAAAATACGTCATTTGTCAGTGCCTTCCTAAACATCCCATGTTATTGCTCCAAAAATTACAAGTGTCTTCTGATATGTTTAGGGTACGGCTAAGATTGGGCAACTCAAATGTATAGTTAATGTTGGTAAACAATCACAGCCATGTTTAAAAGGAAGGAGCATTGACTGTTGGAGACAGAACCTAAATCATGGACTCCGGTGTTGAAGTCTTTTGCAAAGTACACCTGACTATCCACCCTGACCTCCTCAATAAGTCAAATCTAAATCGATGCAGCACACAACACTGTCTTAGACCCTTGATTTGGATGAGGAAAAAAACTTGAGAGGTTTTGTGCTATAACAACGTCACACTACTTTTGCCTTTGCTACTGAGAGAGGACCAGTGTACAACTGCAAAAGGTCTCTTGTCAAGCATCGAAACAAATTAGGAATAGTGTCATTGCTTCTGGAAGCCTTGGAGTTTTGCCCTTTCACAGAGAGGGATGTGGAGGAAAATGCTACAGTACAAGCACCTGGTCCAGCCAGCAGGAGCTGTTTGTGTTATAATAGATACCCTTTGACCTGATCATTTGCATAACTATGTGCAAAACATCAGGATATAAATTACTTTTAGTTTGGACCCCCTAAAGGACTTGCCACCTCGTCAAGGTCCCTCCCTCTTGCCCCTTTGAATGCTAAATAGGCTCCAGCCCCCACAACCTTGACTAAGTGGGAATAGAAAATGAGCACTTGCATATGAAATCACTTTTGAAAGTACAGCCAGTTAATGGGTGTCTTTTGTATTTGATGGTCTCCACTGCTGGTGATCACTGGGGGTGCAAGAAGCTAGTTTTCATAGCCTCCTCCTTGCTACATCACACTGTCTCTCAGATCTGTCTCTCTTCAAAAATGGTGTGTCTTTTACATGACTTTGTAGTGTTTATGCAATTAATCATACAAATGACGATAAGAGCGCACTTTTGTGAGGTCTGTCCTCAAAGGCGTTCATGGCGTTGCACTTGGTTGTACATGCAAACAATGGCAGAAGTAGTTCTGCAACAAAAGAAAGCTTGAGAGAGAAGATCAAACCTTGCCCCCAAACTCCTGGCCAATCACCGCATAAATAATTTTCCGACCTGATGGTTTCGGAAAATTATTGGTGGATGGATCCCGTCCAAATTCTGACAAGGAGGGGGTTTAAGATGGTGTTTAATGATACTGACCCCTTTTAGTTGTGTGTTTAGTTTTAGATATTGTTCTCATGCATTTAGAGTTATAAATAACCATGAGCACCAATGACAGCTTGACATATGGGTACCAAAAGGAGCCCTATGGTAGGCTTAAAGGACTGGACAAAACAGGACGACTGTCCCCCCGGCCCCTGCTTCTTTGCAGACCTTGTTATTCCCAACCTGTCCACCAGATGCCACCAGAGTTTCCTCATCCTGGCCAATCAGCCTACCCAGTTCCACCCTGTCACACCTGTTCCTTTTTCCCTCGATAAGCTCCAGTGTATATCCGGGCCACTTTCCCACTTATAATTTGCCAGATCTTCAAGGAGGATCGAGGTAGATGTTGCTTCCTTTACATCGCTTCCAACCATTCCCCCCGGTCAGTATTGTGTCCCTGTCCTGAAACTTAACTGTCTTTTTGGAATGCCAAGTTGCCAATCCTTTTCGTTATCCTTTGATTCTGGTACAGTTCCTAATTGAACCGTGATAATGAGCATATATGATTTGAATGGTGGATAGTTTAACAAATACTAATATCTTCCTTAATTGAAGCCACATGGGAAAAAAAGACAATCAAGACAAACTGGATTGTGGTTTAGTCCAACTTAATTCTTTTACAAAAAAACTATAAAAACTGATTGTGTTGATAAAAAAAGAAAGAAAAATGCCTGAGATAACAAGCCCATGCAATGAAAAGAGAACGATATAATCAAACTGGAAAGGACACAAGCATCTTGGTAAAGAAAAAACGGCATGAAATAAAAAAAAGCAACAAAGAAACCCTCAAATATAAAGATGCTTTTTATGGCCAAACAACACAAGACTGCTTCGTTATTCATGCCCCGACTACTTATCTCCAGGGGCAGTGAACATCTCATGTTTCTATTCATCTTCAAAAAGCCTTCAAATGACTGTGTGGCCTGAATAGTGCGTCTTTACACTTTGGTGGGTTCAAAAGGGCTGTGCACCACAGATTCTGCCCTGAAAAGATCTTTTCATGTGCAAACCCTCCAAAAGCAGGTCTGGTTGAGACTTGGATGAAAAGACAACCAACTCAACTTAAGAATCAATTGATATGAAAATCAAGATATGTATCCTTTGCAAAAACAAGAGAAGTACTGAACACAACTGTGGTGTAAATCGAATTGCCGTTAAGGCTGAAAATGTGTTGGGTATTCATTGTTCCAGGCTCAGATACATCTTCTCCCAGACAGCTCGTCAACACATTTGGCTAAGCCTGATATTAAGGTGCCGCCTTTTGGATAGAAGTCAAAGCTGCAGTGAATTACTCTGTCACACACTTTTTTCATCTCTTCAAATGGGGCAATGAGTGTGCAGATACAAAAAACAGGCTTTCTGAAGACGTTCATTTTTCTGAGCTCCTTCAAATACTTTCACTAATCTAGAAACTTTCTGCCACATATTTTGGTCTCCACTGTGGGAGTCAATGTGACACCAAACAATAAATGGACCTTGTGATGAGAATCTTTAGTTTGTTCACATTTCTGCTGAGTTCACTGTTAAAGAGATGGTTCAAACTTATCAGTGTATTACCTATAGTAAACACTTTAGAACAACAAAGTTACGCAATAACAACTGACTAACCATTCAAGGCAGCAGTAGACAAACAACTCCCGTTTTCATTGTGGTTAAATTTCTGTTTTTGTCAATGGAGTCTAATGGCTTTGAATAGAGCATAGATTGATGAAACAGCTTCAGTTCCCTGTCGTAAAAGGTTATCTGAAACAGGTAATAACCTAAGCCGATGCGGAAGTGTCTTAAAACGTGCATTCTCTCTACTGACCAGCAGGGGGCGACTCTTCTGGTTGATAAAAGAAGCCTGATTGTATGGAAGTCTATGGGAAAATGACTCTACTTCTCTCTTGATTTATTTATTTATACATGAGTTTATGGTCTCAATCTCTAGTTTCAAGTTTTATAGAACATGAAGCAGAGTATGCTTTAGGGCGGGGCTTACTGTGATTGACAGGTCGCTGTCGCTACCAGAGACGTATACGACGTCATACGTCACACCTGCGCATTCCAAATATGTCAACTTCTGTTCATTGGTTGCGGAAAAAAACAATATGTCGACGGTCGTAATCCAAGATAGCGATGGCAAAATCTCCGAACTCGAGGCTTCATAACGACATTCCGCAAATCAACGGGTGACGTCACGATGACTACGTCCACTTCTTATATACAGTCTATGACTGACAGCAAGGTAAAGCTGAGAACATATTCTAAATATAGCTCACTGACATTGTTCTTTCTTGAGGTGGCTGTCCCAGTTCACAACAGCATTGCTTAGCTGAGCCACTGAGGCCACGAAGGCAACGTAAAGAAACTAGTTTAAAACGTGTCATATACTTCTTTGCCTGAAGCTGAAATCAATTTAAGTGGAGCTGCTGCCCAATATTACAGTCCAGATAAATCATCCCCTAACAAGGAGACTGACATACTTCCTCTGCATAAAATGCCCTCTGATTAAATTGCCCATTTGGCAGAATCCCAAGCGTCAAATCCTTGGTTCTCCCTTGATGGTGATCTGCTCCTCCAGAGCCACATTGCAACTGATGTGATGTGTGTGTCCTCATTATGACAGGAGAGGAGAGGACAAAGTGTTTGGTGCTGAGTTCACCTCTGTGTCCTCACTGAAATGCTGATCCTGGCTTATATCAGGCCGCAGGTGAGATGATAATCAAATCAAACAGCAGGAGCCAAGTTCGGTAACGATACTAGTTTTTTGGGCGACAAAGGGAGGTTTGATCTGAGCCGGCGTGAAGCATCTCGATTCAAACGAGCCTCACACCGTCCCAGAGGGGGAAGAGAGGCGGACGTTACTGACAGCTATAATCCTGCTGTGTTAAAACACAGTCTGCCGTGGCCCTTTTTTAGGTTTATGGAACAAAGTATCCAGAGGATTATTGCTCACATGGACGGCCAGAGTGCTAGTCAACAATAACAAGACAACAGCAACAACAGCAACGACGACAAAAAGACGGATATACACAAACAACAAGGCAACAAGGCTGGAAAGCAAAAGTAGTAATTGCACATTTTTTTTGTTTTCTCTAAAGGATGGTTTCAAGAGATCTAATAAAAGCACAGGGACTAAAAGAAAAAAATATAATAATATAGGTCAGTGTTTACGCTCAATATGGTGCCACAACACAAGCTACAAATATTATATTCGGCTTTCTCAATGTGAAACAGGGACACGTCCCCTAAACATCAAAATAGGTTGTAATGTCCACATATAACCAGGTGACAACAAAACCACCACAACAATCAAAATAATAAAATTAGAGACCACGATGCGATGGGATCACACCAGCAACGATGCGAGGTCGGACTAGGGTGTCCTCTTTAACCCCCCATACCCCCCACCATACCCCCCCACCATACCCCCTCTCCATACCCACTATTCCCCCTCTCCCCATTTCGAACTCAGCCTTGATCTCAACTACACATTTATGACTCACACACAGACTCACAAGGTGAAAACAACAACACTCATTTTTAAGTTTTCGCCTGTTAGTGCCGCAACAAATCAGATTTGAGTTCATCTTGAGGAAAATCTTGTTTAATCCCTTTTTGTATATAGTAACCCTAAAATGGACCAAATACGATCATTAAACTATCTGGCACACTTAAAACATCTCCACATTTGAGGATTATTGTAGTGATTCCATTATGATAAATAAGGGAGCAAAGACTAGCAGTTATTGCCATAGACACACACCAAACCTATAAGGAATGCTATAAATAACAAAGGATTAATATATAAACGATGCCAGAATAGTAGCTTATTTCGCGTCCAACAACAAGTAAAAACTGATGAAAACCTTAAAAAGTAGTTTGAGGGGTTTCGTGAGGAAGAAGCATCCAAATGAAGGTGAGAACTCACCAGATGAAGCTTCTCAGTGAAGGAGACATCGCAACAAAGCTTCCACCTCTTTAGTGCTCATCGCCCGTCTCCAACAGAAAAACGCGTTCATCTCCGTTCAGGACACTTTCCCCTCTTCCTCTTCCTCTCCCTCTTCCTCTTCCTCTTCCTCTTCCTCTGCCTACATTCAACTAGACTTTTCCAACATCTGTCGCATCAAAGTCGCGCAATCCACTTTCGCCCTCCTTCTTCATTAATGTCCTCTTTTTTTTTCTCTCTCTCTCTCTCTCTCTCTCTTCCCACCAGGGTGCAGAGACACCTCGGGGGAGTGTTCGGATAATTGCGCTACAAGAATAATTTAGGTCGACTCCGGTCTGCGTGCGCCGCGTTGTGCGCGGTGATGCCGGGGAGAAGCTGGCGCGCTCTGACCGCGCTCTGCTGATTGCTGCGCCCTCCGCATCTCCATCCCTCCGCTCGGCTGGAGCACAAACACCACGGGTTGAAGGCTGGATCCGCGCCATGTGTCGGGGACGTAATGCCTTAAATCCCCTTGTAACTATAGTGTAACGTAGGGACGACTATTACAGTTGTAACAAACACGATTTAACTAAGTGTAGTTAACAAAACTCCATGTTCGCTTAAATATGAATAAAAATACATTTAAAAAAAGATAAATCCCAGTTTTACCATCCATTCATTATATTTCCACCACTTTTATGAATCTAGTGCATGATAGTAAGAGGAAATCATTTGATTTTCCTCATAGAAGTCTGGATTTGGAAGTAAAACAGAAGCAAGTATGTAAAATAAGTGAGTGGTTTTATTTTTTTGTTTGTTTATTTGTCATATTTTATTTTAAATGTTCATATTTTCTGTACTATTTTTCTATAATTACTTTGTTTAAGCACTAATGGCTGAGCCATATGCCTTGTATGTGTAACATACTTGGCAATAAACCGTTTCTGAGAGTAAAAACTGAAGTAAGAAGAAAATCATGAACATTATAAGAACATTTAATACTTTAGTTTTGTATTTTGCATGATTTCTTTCACTTTACAAATTATAAACTGCACTTCTCTGACAACTAAAGTTTACTTTACTAAGTATAAGGGTTTACATATAAAATATGACATCGGTTCCCAACATTTAATGCATAAAGCCACAGAACTATAGCAGCAGTTTGACTTGAAACCTGTAAACTTGACAGTTTTAGTTAACCCTTTGTTAATGAAGAAACACAAGAAAAATGTAATATTCCTGTAATCTACCGTTATTTTCTTTTCTGGCAAATTTCAAAGAACAGCACAGAAATGTTAAAGTTTAGTTCAATGGTTCCGATATTGCGTAGCACCTTTAGCCTAAAATCTGTTAACGTAAAGGAACACATATTAAAGCTTTCTGCGTGTATTACGTTTGTTTGCGTATCACAAATACGTTTCTAATTAAAATCTGTACAAGGTGGAGGTCAAGGTCAAACACAGGACTTTCACCCAGGAGACTGCTGTTCAGTTATTATGTGAAAGCAAAAGTCATCTTCACTCATTTTTTATTTACGTCCTTAACTTTTTTTCAGGGATTTTCTTTGAAATAGTTCTTCTCAGACCATAAGCAGATTTTCCGGGTGCTTTGAGTTACGTCCGTAGCTTAAATAACGTAAGAAACCTAATTAATATTAAGCAAAAACATGAAGTTTTACTAAACAAAACCAATGGGTTTTTATTTTGTTTGAATTTACAAAGTTAACCAAGGTTTAAAACTGCTGTTGTCTTCCCAGATCGTAGCATTTAATTTGTTGAACACAATGTTATCGTAAACCAAAAGAAATGACGACCAAAGCTATGCAAATAACACAAGTGGTGTAAAAAAAAGTTTTTTCTAAAATATACAACAAATGAGATGTATGAGTTCTTCTTTCATCAATGTTAGTAAGTAAAGATAAATGAAGTAGTGCTTCACTATGAACCGAGCTACAAATTCAAAATAGCGTTGCACATACAGAAGCTTTCTTTGTCAACAGAGTAACAGGTAAAACACATCCAGGGTGCCGGAGACGTGCACATAATCATACTATGGGTGGCAAAATCCCCAAGCTGTCAGCTCTGAGGGGATTTGTGAATTTTTTTTTCACGTTTTTTTTTTTTTTTCATTTTTCTTGTTATCCCCCACACTGAGTGAGTGCTGGCATGTTTCCAGGACAGTACATTACTATCACAGCTTGAAGGGAGAGATAGGCAGAAATGCGTGGTTAAGCCAAATCTCTGGATTGAACAACAGCTGGGTACAATAAAGATGAGTAGGCTCAGACTCTAGAGGCGAGGAATACCCCCTTCCTCCCCTCACACATGCATACAGATGCACAAATAAACACCAATGTACAAACACACTCGTGCACACACTGCTCGTGCTTATTAATGAAGCTTCTGTATCTAAAAACGGATCAACTGAGCTCAGTTCAGACATCGTAGGAATCATCCTTTAAAACCAGGATCACCACGGTCATTCGGACATACATCCCTTTGTTTGGAACGTGAAGTGAGTGAGCTGACGGAGCAGCTGTTGTTTTATAAAAGCAGTTCTGGTCGACGATGCTGGAAAATGAGAATGTGACTCCTCCTCATCATCGTTCCCCCCGGTGGACTGACCTTTTCCTCTCCGGTCGGAACAACGGAGGCACTCCCTACTGCAGGCGGAAAACTCACCTGCTTTGTATGGACTTCACGTTGCACACACACACACACACACACACACACACACACACGCACACGCACACACTCATTTGTACTGTACTTGTAAGGACCTGGGACGCAGTGTTCTTGAACCAATTCTAACGGGAAAAGTGTTTATAGCTGTTCTGAATGGCCGCACTGGAAGCCTGTCCTCAATTTTATTATTTTAATTATTAAATTAAACTCATGGAGGAGGTCGGGCTGGATGTCTGTGTCAAACACAAAACTTTCACCGAAGAAATTTCTCTTCAGATCCTATGTTAAACCAAAAGTCACGTTCACATATTTTTTATTTACGTCCGTAGATACATAACGTAAGAAACATATATATATGTTCTCAATTTTATATTTAGTATTCCTGATCTTCCAACGAAACTGCATCGTCAACTACGTTTCATGGGAACATATTTTCTTCCCGTATTATGTTTGTGTTTAACGTATCACATATGTGTTTGATAAAAAGTCAGCGCATGTCTGAGATGGATTGATAGGTCAAACACTGGACTTTCACCCAGGAAATCCAGGTGTTTGTTTTCCACGTGAAACCAAAAGTCATGTACTTATTAAAACCCAAAACATGATCTTTAACTAAACCTAACCAGGTAGTTTTGTTGCCTAAACCTAAATGTAATTGAGAAGATAGATTACAGTTTTTAAAATGGCAAAAGCACCATGAGCGGTTAAAACCCTAAAATGTTTATATACACGAATGTAGAAATGTATATCTGTGGTTTGCAGAAATGTACATTTTATCCTGCCGACCGGTTTGGGATCACGAATAAGCTTTCAGACAGTCTGTCCTTCAGGGTATTCATTGTGTTGCACTCGATTGTGCTCGAGAAGTGACAGAAGTGCTTCTGTGAGTAGAGCCGGCCTCTAAATGTTAATAATTTCAGTCGACCCACATTTCTTTCGTCAGTCGAATCCCTATTTCTTTTTTTTTTTCTGCGTCATTGGGCACAGAGTGGGCAGGGTGTAAACTTTTACAATCTATGATTTTATAACTGAACAATAACCAGGACGCACACTTCTCTGACTTTGTGGAAAAGTGATCTCACGGATGATGAACAAAGGCATTAATGTCTGAAATGTTGACCCTGATTCGGGTACAATCCAAGGGTGAAGTTCAAATCCTGCATATGCAAACAAACCCTTTGAAGAACCGTGGACCGGATTAAAGGCACCCACTGTCCAAAAAAATGTCCTCATAGTTAAAAAATGTCCCTACTCAAGGTATAAAACTGAAGTAGGTCTTCACAAGCATAGAAGTGTGGTGTTTTGAAACATCACTGCTCTGGTGGGTTTTTGTCACAGCTGCGTTGGTTTTCAGCCCCAGCACACCCACCAAATGGGAGCAAACATACCTCGAAGGCCATCGTCGACCTATTCAGGCATTCAACTGTTGCATACGGGAAAATCTTTCAGTGAATGCATCTCAGCATTAACTGCAAAGTCACCCATCCAAAGAACCTTCCCTCTGGATTCAAGAGCATGTGTGTCTGTCAGAGCTCCATTCATGAGCAGCAGGAACAGACGAGCACACCTAGAAAAAGACAAACAAGAGACCAAGGTGAGAGCAGACATCCAAAACCGAGGCTGTGGAGATGGACGAAGTTTAAACTAAACTCCTTTCGACAAGTTGGTTTCAAAACTCTTGAAGTTGTTTTTATAAAGACGAGTTGATCCAAACAACGGAGGGATCCTTGGAGACTTGATATAAACTTTATAAGGAATGTGTTGAAGGCCATCTTTTTCAGTCTAAATGTAAATAATTCTTGAATGGAAAATTCTCTGAACATTAATGAATAACTTAAAATAAATATCACTAAAACAGGACTATACATTAAGGTCTTCAATTAATTGAGCAACTTTTCTTTGTGAAAAAGGGAATGCTGTTGCCCTTACTTCTTTCTTCTTTCTTTTCATTTTTGGAACCCAGATTTTACTTTTGGATGCTGAGACATGCTGTAGATTTGTCCCCAGCGCCCTCCACGGCAGTTTCCACGAGAGCACCACTTGTGCGAGTATGTACACAACATACTCGAGGACAACTCGCACATTGCACAAGAACACGGCGAGTCCTTAAAGAAGGAGGTCGGAGTAGTGTTTGACTTTGGCACCAGAGACGCACACAAGTTAATTAGTCTCAACTGAAGAGTTGGGGGGGGGGGAAGTTGGTCAGTTGGTTCATCCATCATTACAACATTTTTCTAGACTTTCCAAAGAAATATCGAATGGGCAGTCTGACAAGGAAGCTCATGCTTCATGCAGAACTTTATCCATTTTGGACTCTCTATGGCCCCGATCACACCGGGAAACGTTGCTACAGGCGCGGTCGCTCTTGCTGTTGCTCTGCTTTTAAATGAGGAGGAGGGGGAAAATGATAGTGTTCATCGCAATAAAAAAAAATCGCTATGTCCGTTTTTATACATCTACAGGCATCAAAACAGAAAGTTAGTGGTGAAGTAGTAAAGCCCGCCTGTTTGTTTGATTTGATTGGCTGCCTCGGTCAAGTGTGACATTGACGAGCGGCGCGACTCCGCGCCTCTGGAGCTGAAAAGTTAGGAATATTGGAACATTTACGTGCGTCTAAAAAAACGCCTGAAAAACGTGATGCACGACGCAAGAGAGGAGCACACGCTGGGCACCTCGGGCCACAGCAAAACAATGGTTTTGCGGGCGACACGTTTCTAGCAACCCGCCTCGGTGTGATTCGGCCCCCATGACCTCTCCTGAAGCATCACCCTCTGGACAACCTTAACATTTTAGGAATATTACTGGCATGGCTAAAAATTGCTATCAAAGTCTATCAAATATTGTTGTTCCTTTCCATACTTTCATATCATGGAGTTTGACGCATTCTTTTGGGGCCACTTGCAAGGTTGTAATATTTAATTCATATTGACTTAGCCGTATTGAAGTTTTAAACTCAATTTGGGATTGAGCCAAACACTTGCCAGAATGCAATCTGGGCTCCCTTTTACAACCGATTCTAAAATTGTTAACGACTTTGCTAGAGTACCCATTTGGTAGTTGTAAAGGTACATGCAGTCAGGGATTTTCTTCGCAGCGCGGAGATTGTTTTTCTCAGACCGTAAGCAGATTTTCAGAGTGCTTTGAGTTCTGCATTTTGGCTCCTGGTAGGCGACGCTGGATTGGGGCTCAACCTCCCTTTCCATTTTAATTAATCCTCATTCGCCTGTGGTTCTCTGATTAGAGCGGGGCAGCCTTGCGCTTCCTCTTCTCCCTGAAGCAGAACACGGAGCATCTGCCAGGCAGGAAGCTGCTCTTGACCGACGAGAGGATGGAGGCTGCGATTGATGCACAGGGAGGTGCGAGAGGTTATTGGGTTTTACAGCAGTCAGCACACAGCAATGGGAAATTAGGTCTTGTTGGAATATATTTGAGGGAGCCTCCACATACAAGCAACTGCCTAGAAATTATCAAAAAAAATAATAAAAGCATTCCACAATTTAATGAATCAGAGGTATTTTGAGATATGCTGAATTTTAATCTCTGTAGACAGCTCATCAATAGCTGTACATAGAAAGGACAGTGTATTGCCTGAAGGTGAACAAGCAATCTACATATGAAACTGTATCAGTCAGGATTTTGGGAGGACAGTAGTCCATTCGGTAAATTCCGGAGGGGTTTAATTAGATCTGGCCCCTGGGGACCTGAGCCAATTAGCAAGGAGGCCTCATGAAGCCTGACCTTTGGCCCCCAGGCGCAGCTCCTGCTAAAATCCTAAAACTAACAGGAGCACTGTCAAAGACAAGACAAGTTGTTCAATAAAGAGCTTTTTACTTCATATATATATATATATATATATATATATATATATATATATATATATATATATTCACACCGCAGTCGCTTAGGGAAATCATATTGTAAACATCAGCTGTACGATTGTATCCGTTCCTTGGCATTACAATGTACCTATGAACCTAATTTGCTTCCATCTACAAGCCTTTAAATTAGTGTAATTTGTAGAGAGCAGTTTCTGCCTGATTAGGCAGATACGTGACCAGATTCCCAACAGCATGTGGTCGCTTTGCAAAACCAAAATCAACAGCTGACGTCCATCATGTCCATATGAATGTGAGGAGAATAATTTGCGGGTTGGTTACCTCCCAGTGCCCTCTTCTGTTGTTGTGTACGTGTGTGGAAAACGGAAAACTTTTCAATTTTGTTTCTGCTTGGTTTGATGGTACAAACTGTGAAATGATGAAAACATTTGGAAGCCACTGGGATTCAAACCAACAACACAGCAATAACGTTATTTTCAAGTTAAACCGATGCTGGATCTTCAGCCAGCCAACAGTACAATCTTTAGCTGGTAGTTTATCACATTTGTTGTTCATATTGTGTCAATCTTCTCTGAGCAGGCCTCTCTCTCCGGGAGCCTGGTGGGATTCAGCTCACCTGGTCTGACTGCAACACTATAAACTCTCTTTCCCCCCGGCTTCCCCCCTGTTTGGTTTTGGTTCATTTAGTTTATCATTATTACACTAATTTCCTTTGAAGTTATGTAAATAATAAAAGTCATGTGTGGCCTCGTCATGTGTGGCCTCCCCTTGTTTGTTCAGCCTTTTGCAGGGTTGTGACAACGTTTAAAGCTGCATTAATCAATAATTTGAAATTAGTTTTTGATTTACATAATTGTTTTGTGGGTTGGAGCTCTAAAATCAACAATACAATCAACAATACAAACTTGTTTTGGGGGGTGGAGGGAACAGCAGCAGTAGCTGTATTGGCACTAGTGTAATCAGCAGAGTAACAGTGAAAAATATCAGGTTATAATTTTCACACCTGCATGAATACCTTAGGCTGTATATGAGAAGTGGACTTCGTCACCGGGACCTCACCCATTGGTTTGTGGACTGCCGTTTGAAGCCTTGAGTTTGGCATTTTGGCTGTCGCCATCTTGACACAAGAGGACATCGTATGTCACATCGTGACACAAGAGGGTGGAGCTAAGCATCCCCAAACTTTGTAAAATACATTTTTAGGCAATCATGAACTGAGAACACATTGTGAAAATGGTTTAAGATGTAAAACGAAAACACGGACAACTCCCAGACAGGACAACGCCGTGGTAGAGACCTGTCAATCACCTTGTAGCCCCGCCCTAAAATCTACTCCGCTTTATGGTCTGTTGACTCTAAATGGACCATAATTTACGAAATGAACATCATGCTGTATTGAAGAAGACTTGAAACTAGAGATTGAGACATAAACTCATGTTTACAATGTTTACTGAGGGAATAAATCAAGAGAGAAGTAGAGTCATTTTCTCATAGATGTTTATATAATCAGACTTCTTTCAGGAAACAGAGGAGTCGCCCCCTGATGGCCGATGGAGAGAATGCAGGTTTAAGACATTTCCACATTTGCTTCACTTTTCAGATCTGGAGGTTGCCCCTTGATGAATATGATTGGATGTTACAAGCCTGAAACAACTGATGCAAATCAGCCAATACTACCCAGACTACTGTGCACTGTCTGAACTGGTACTATACTTTATGTTTCAGCTTGTTCGGCTGCTTCCAGTAACCCAAACTATTTGTGCTGTTGTGCTATTTGTGCTATTTCATGTCTTTAAGAACCCGACCAGGAACTTTATCAATTGATTTAAACAATTAGCCGGTTCCAGTCTTGTGTTTTGAATCATAGAATAGAGTTTTTTTCCTGTTGAAAACTATTTGTTTACATACAAGAATAATCAAGGAATGTTGATTATTTTCTTAATACATTTTTTTTTCTCACAATAAAAAAACAACAAAAAACCTAAGTGTATCGATAACTAACTGACCCGATAAGCAGTATCGATAAGAGTACTAGTATTGATAAAATCCTATAGCCACAACGCTGATATGATAGTTGATTTAATGTCTGAATCAGCAAACTGCCCAACATGCACCTCAGCACAGTGAACCAATAGGAAGTGTTTCGGTGGGGGGAGAAGGGGAGAAATGGGGGCTTCTCAAGAACTCATCCTTTTGTAATGGCTGCCAGTGACATCTGGTCATCCTGCTGTCATAAACAGGCCGGGCCTGTTCCTATAGCCACCAATAATATGCAGGGATTATTTATTTTCCTGCAGATCTGGTCCATCCCGTATCCCTCTGCAATGAGACAGAGCGAAAACAAGCAACGGACCGCCCCTCAAACCAAGATGGTGATACGGAAGAAATGGGGGCACGATTGTGACAAACTGAGCTGTTTTTGGAAATGAAACTGAGAAAAAACAGAACTAATTGTTCCCTCACACTACTTAATCATTTACTTATGCAATATGCATTCAAAATATTCAACACATTGTGAGCAGGAACACAGTGTTCTTGCAGAGTTTCCATCGTAAAGGTTGGCAGCTATTTTTTTAATCCCCCTCTCGTTGTTTTTCGATTAAACATTTTCCAACATGGCTCCTCTCCGAAGCCTTGAAGCTCCTGATAATTAAACCGCCGTAAGCCCACCGATGTAAATCGCTCCGTCTTTATGAAAGGAAGCTGTGATGGACTATCAACTGGTTTCAAAGGTCACACTAATGCTATTCCACGGACCAAAGCGTACAAGCACAAATAGACCTTTTAGCTTTTAAATCCATGTCGAGGTCTCAGCTGTTGCCTTCTCTAATGAGAGTCCAGCTAATGCGGAGCGCTCAAGTATTCTTTGGGGTTAAAAAATGTTACCACGACTATAAAGAGGGTGTCACCTAAGCTACAAGCATTGAGCACATTCAATTTCCAGAGTGTCAGCAATTTCTGCATCTCCCTCGTCTAAAAATATGAATTAGGGGACAGAAGTGTGAGGCACTGTAAAATCTCTTGTCGACGGTTAATCCCTGACGGAGCAGCACGTGACGGATCAACCGTCGGAGAAATTATGAATGTGTGCCGGCAGCTTGTGTTTGTGAATTGGGCTTTCATTTCGGTGTGTGTTGTATAGGGGGAGTTTTCTCTCTCTCTGCTCAGAATAAATACTTATCCCTCAGCCATGGCAGCACATGTGTGCATCAATCGAAGGCACAGCTGCACGGCGGCCACGCCAGTTGAAGAGATTAGATGACAGGAATCATGAATGACTTTGTTTTGCTGCCAGTTACTGATGATTCGTTGATGATTTTCTCAACGGCAAGGGACGCAGATACAAAAAGGGAAGGTCCAGAATGAGCTGATGGTCCAAGGCCGAAGCACACACACACACACACACACACACACACACACACACACACACACACACACTGTGCAGATGTCAGCGTTGGATTGAGTGCTTACGCGTCATTTCTGAGCGCAAATGATTCACTATTTTCTGTTTACTGTCCTCCTCTGCAGTGATTGGCTGCCTACATGTGTTTTGCACCCACCTGACCAATGACAGTAGTTTATTTTTGGTTTGTGACTGCAATTGGAGTGCCAATTTCACATTTATTTTATTTATTTTTATACTTACGTATCAACAGATGGACTCTGCTCATTAAGAGTCGATTACATAAAAATGCAGCATATTCAAATCTATACATTTTTCGTTTCTTTGATTGTTTTTCCAATGAACACGTGGTCTGAAAAAAGTAAACCGAGCTGAATTTAATTTTAAAGAGGTGCGAAGGACAGAGCTTCTAATGTATTTGTCCAAACTTAAATTAAATTCAAAATAAATGTGAAGCCAATTCTGAAAAGTTATTTTCTTTTGTCTTGTAAGTGGCTGTTATTTGTGGATCTAATTATTAAATGAAAGATGATGTACTTCCCCTGCGTTTCGCTTCCCCTCCTACCTAAGAAAAGGCTGATGTCAATGCAGTAAAGAGTTTATAAAATGATATTTGAATATTTACCTCAACATGGTAAAACAAATTAAATCACACAAATAAGCCAGATGAGTAATGTTAAGCATGTTAGAAACCAGTGGAAGATTAAAGAATATCCGTGCACCAATTGTATAATTGAAAAAGACCCAAAAACTACCTTCACTTGCCAAAGTCCAGAAGCATTAGTCGAAAAAAGAATTGGCCCCTTTTAGGCACAGACCCACCAGCAGGCTTTATATTAAATTACCACCCACACTGACAGATTGGGGGGGACTTATTAAAAACCCCAACGGGAATACAAATTATTCTAGCCATTTATCTGGAAACTAAAAATTAAACTAAGCCGCAATATTCCATATTCATGAAACACATTTTCATGCTTGATGAGACTGCTTTATTGACACAAAGAGCAATCAATGACAACTTGTGCAGGTTATTTTAAAGTTGTAAACAACACCACAACCTCTTGAAGATGAGGAATCACTCTGTTTGTGACCGTTTTTCATTTTGGCACCAAGCAAGCCCAGAGGGGAAGGAGGCTCTGATTAATGGCGTAGATCAGGGGAAACATATTGTACAGATGCATTGACTCCCGGAGGTGTGAATGCTAAAGAGGACTATTTTAATGAATGTGCACACCCTTAACACCACCTACATGTTGTTCATTGTATCCCTGTTTCTATTTTCATGCTAAATGTAGATACGTTGGAATGCTTAAGTTAGCATGCGATGCTAGCGGAAGCTAATGGGATATCCCAATGGAATTCATCCTCTGTTGAGCATGACTGTGCGTACCAAATGTTGAAATGTCTTTCTCTAGAACTAAAAACAGAAAGGTACAGAATTGTATAGTAACATGTTCTACACGTCCTCCAGTCTCGCATGTCCTCAACCTATTTCTCACAACAGGCAGTCCACCTAAATATTTGATGCTCATTCAGTCTGCATACAACAATGCTGAGCTCTACTTCCTCGCTGATACACAGCCGCCTGCTTCTTGAACCCGTTCTCGCTCCCGACACGTCAAATACCTCGGCGTCTGATTCTGCAAAGGAGACGGTCGGGTGGATGGTTGAATCAAAGAAACATGGACTTTCACTCAAGAGACTTCTGTTTGTGTCTTGTGTGAAACCAAGTCAATGGTGATTTATTTTACCTTACTTTTTTTAACGTAACAAACATACTTATTTTAACCCAAACCACAATCTTTTCCTAAAACTAATATGTTTTGTTGCGTAAGTAAACCTAAAATCTGAGTTAACATAGGTTGGAAGTTCATTTTAACGCATGTAACTGTCCGTGCCACGTCCCAAACTGATTCTAGAAGGGTACCCAGAGTGTCACAGTGTGAAGCATAGGGCCACTGACCAAGGGTCAGTATTAGACGAGTTGGGAGGGAGAATTATTGGGGGTTTTTCATAAAGTTGTTCATGTGAATGTTTCTGGGCAAGTAGAACTTAAATTTACAATGAATTAAAAAAAGTTATAAGTAAATAGGTAATGATTCAGACACATACCAGCCGTGATATCTTTTTTTTTAACAATTTCATTTGCAAAAAAAAAGTCCAGCATATGTGAAGCAACATTAGAATTTATTTGAATTTTAGTCCAGTGTTCAATCTCCTCAGACTTCCGGTTTGGAATCCACACATTCATGCAAAAAATATTCTTGCTGGATATTGTGTTGATGACAGCAGTGAAACTGAACCAGAAAGTAAACGTATTAAAACAACGAGCATGAAGAGGCTAAATAACTCTGTAGAGCTGCAGAGGTGGGAATTTCTCCATGAGAGAGAAAAGTAATCTCTATAAACAGATTCTGCATTCATACGCAGAATCTGTAGACAATGGGACAAGATTTCAGAAACGCAAGCGTCTTGGTTTCCTTTTATTGTCTGAGTAGTATTGATACATCACGTTTGAGCAGGCTTTGGTCTCACGCGGGTAAACAGTCCGTGTGGAGAAGAAAAGAGGCGGAACTCATTTACCGAAATGCAATCTGGCAACCCACCGACTATCTTCTCACAATCCTTCTGCTTTTGGCAACTTGTGAAACAATCCGGTCGCACGTGTCGTCTCTCAACTCCAACTAAATTTTTGTATCTCAAGTTGCTGATCGGCCTGTAAACAATTACACCGCTGCGTGGAAAAGGAAGTCGGTTATTCGCTGGCTAGACCCGGGAACCCAGAAATATTGACCCTCGGCCCCCAGATCGATAACTGAATGATTACCAGATAGGAACCAAAGTAACTTTACCAACAGTTCATTTAAAAAAACTCCAGCTAACATTAATCTAAACAAACGTCAAATAACCAAACTCCCCATGGGCGTACCTGTGATTCAGAGACCGGAGTCTTGTGCGCATGAGTATATCGTCTGTTTCATGAGCTTGTTTTTGTTGCCGCCTGTAGTCTGTGTTTTTCTATGTTTGTCCCGCTGTGGTCAGGGCGACTCGTGGGTCTCCTCTGGGCTTATTCAGCTGCCTCTAATGAACCTGCTGAACACCGTCTGGTTAGCTCAACCTCATTTTACATTCTGGTGAAGTTCTCTTAACCCTCTTAACCCCCATTATATAAATACATAAATTTAATTTGTGCGGAACAGGGATGCCTCGTCTCTCTCCTGGCTGCAGCGTGATT
This sequence comes from Ophiodon elongatus, assembly GCA_016806645.1. NCBI lineage: Eukaryota > Metazoa > Chordata > Actinopteri > Perciformes > Hexagrammidae > Ophiodon > Ophiodon elongatus. The sequence continues at coordinate 101,851 of JACSYO010001107.1, read as the reverse complement.
CACCTGGTGGCAGCGCTGACCTCACTCTGTCTAAATATTATTGCATTACAGCTACGAAAATCAGGTCACAGTTTTTTTCAAATATAGCCTTTTGGAATGAGTTTCCTAATGCATGGGAACAACGCGCAGCAACGGGACTTGTTTTCTCCCAGAATAGATATTAAATGGTCTTTTCAGTACACGGTCTCCATTTGGAATCAAAAGATTCAAATTTGATCTAATCTGCTGGGATAAATGCAAGAACTTAAAATGCTTTCTGTCGTCTGGTGATCTCTTGTGAACTGATGACACAGGACAGGACAAACAGTTCTGTTCAGAAATAATCTGATTCATGGATTGAATGCGTAGTTAAAGTGGTGAGGGGTCAAAGAGATGTCACTCGTTTTTTGCTGTTGTTCTTTTTGTTAATCCAAGCCGCTTCCATACGACCGTCTCCACCTCCTCCGGAGCTGCTGGGTCTCCTGCTGGAGGAACCTGATTTCTCCAAGGAGTCAATTTAATTAAGAACGTAAACTAATTAAGACGTAAACAACATATCATAAGTACGGAAAACATTTGGCAAACAACGCATGAAGTAACTTCAAGATAACTCAACAGCACTTTGGGAGAATAACACTGGTCTCAAACTCTTGTCTCCTGGTTGAAAGTCCTATTGTTTACAAATGTGTGGTTCTATGGGAAGTTGCTGTATGTGCCGGACTATGTGTCGGTCCCACCAGCAGCTGTAGCCTCATATGCAACAGACAGATATGAGTCGTATCAATATTGGCATCTAAATCCCAGCAAGAAAGCGAAAAAGCTTTTTTCCTAAATTGTTGAACTTTGCATGTAAGTCTGACTATATATTTCCATCCTCAGTCAAAAAATGTGAACATTTTCAGAAAACACACACATGCACATCAGCTTACTTTTAAATGTGACTACATTGGCAGCATAGCGATTCATTTGATGACGAATCGATACATTTAAAGCAACAGTTCTGGTTCCCTTTCCTCCAGGAGTGGGCAGTATTGATTCATTAAATTCATTCAACATAAAAAATTACAAATTGTCTGCAAAAATAGTCTGCTGAAAAGATATAATTTATGAAACGTTTTGCTTGCCTTTAAAAAGGATGGATTTTTATAGCAGTTGTTTTTTTTATCTCACACACTAATTTTTTACTACATATTTCTTCATTTCTAGAAATATGTAACAGCAACAGTTGATGACAAGCTCAGTGCACAACTGATTGTTTTCTGTGCTCCTTTTAATGTGCACTGAAACAATCACACGCATTCAGAAAGACAGAAATCTGTGTTTGTGACTCAAACAAGAACAACTTGCTATTTTTCCGTCGACGAACAATCTGAGCTCGGAATGAAAAAAGACAACACAGTCTGATCCGTTGGAATCAAAACAAGCCTGTAAAACCTCTTTGGTGTCTGCTGCTCTAATCTCTGAACTGGTCAGTGAAAAGTGCACACAGTTCAGACCAGGATTTAGCCTCTCGGTAGACTGGCACGGGAGAAGAATCTGAATGATGTTTTCTAGTGCTTAAACACAATTAATTTCAACAGGGAACAGCATTAGTGTTGCGTAATCTGTCCCAGAGGGACTATAAGGATCGGGGCTGCATATAGAAAATGGGATGTCATTTTCTCTGCAGTGATGTAAGATTACTTCTTTCTATTACGGGGCCGACTCAGTTCTGTAACAGCAAGACATCCCGTGATGGGCTGAGTCAGCGGGTTGATCACATGACGGGAGTGGAGCATCCCGAAAGCGGAGCAGTTTCCAGGTCTGTGGTTGGGGGTGCGTCAATATGGGAAACAGATGTGGCCTCACAGAGGTAAGAAAACAGGAATTTACCGTCAAACTGGGCCTCAGATTACTTTCCGGTGTGCACACGGTTTACATGCACATACTACGCTGCTTTTTGCCCTTCTTCTGAAAAAAGACCACGGTCCAACTCAGCTGTTTACATGGCTCAGGAAAATTAATATTCCACTTATATTCCCGTTTACATGCAGCCGTGCATACTCCGATTAACGTAAAATGTCCCCAAGATTTACCTTTTACAGCTGCGTTCTTTAAATAACTAACTGCAGTCATGGTGCTCCCGGTTTCCACCCCTGTTGTCGTCATTCTGCAAGTTTTGCAAAACTGTGTTCCCAAGTTATTCTTTATTTGGATTTGCACGAGAAGAGACTGGAACGCTGACAAAGCTGATCTTAAACAGGCAAGAGGCCTTCTGTCACAGACTGCTGTGAAAACCCCAAGTATACTGAATGCACTATATACAGTACATGTCCAGAGAATGCTCCTAAAAGTGGAATACTTCTGGCATAATACACCACATGTCTTAATAAAAAAAATGCTATATACTAAGGCCTAATTTGGAATATTCAAATGTGACCCGTATCAAATTCAGAATATTGTCATATTTGGAATAATAGAGGAATGTTAGTGTGTATGTAAACGCAGTCAGTGAAGAGTCTGAGTAGAAAATCAATCCCTACATTAAGATAATGGCTGCCGCTGCACACATCAGAGCATTTGGATTATAGAAATGCATTCTCGATATAGAGATAATAAAAGATTTTCTAACACGGCATATAAAAATAGAGCCATCGACCGCTTGGTAACCACCTTAGTAAGGAGTATTGGATTATAAATCTATCTCCGCCTGTAGCTGTTCCCCCTTTATCAACCCATCCCCCACGCACATACACATTTACACACAGGTCATGACCTGCTGCCAGTTTGTTGGGGCTGAGAGGGGGAGTTGGGTCCTGGATGATGGATCAATCGAGACACTATCGTCCGTGGGTCTCATTATCTAAAGTGGCCATGGAGGATCCTGGAGGAAGAGTCTTAAAGGAGCTCAAAATGCACTCTGCTGCCCGGTAAGGTCCAGCAAGCAGCCTCTCCAGAAGAAGAAAAAAAAAAAAACACCTATCGATCAGATAGATAGTGAGCTGCCAGTGATGCGGCCTGGAGCCTCTCGCCTGTGCTGCACTTAACACGCCAGAGATCTTAACCCGACGGAGATCTTAGCACAGCAGCAGAGATTGCTGGTGACCTTGAGGGGCGCTGAAGCTGCTAATGTAGGAGATGGATCGCTGCATTCATATGAAATTGGGGCACTGACTGCCTTTTACTTTTTTTTTTTTTTTTTAAATTGCTCTATCATTAATCTACACTTATAACAGATTGTACACATTTTTGAGGAAATAGATTTAAATAAAAAGGTGCACTCAGAGTGCAGATATCCACCAGGTGTGTCTTTCACGCCCACTGCTGTATTGTGTGATTGAATGAATACAAACCACAATTGGCTAACCCCAATGCAGTCAGCTGAATGTGTAGTTCCGTGAGCTGTAAGCCAAACACACCGTCACAAAACAATAAAAGTGGGCTAACTCTTTCCTTCATAGACATGGAGGCCCAATCCCAGTGTCCCCTCTGAGGCCTTGAACCCTGAACCCTCAGGGACTCACTGAAGTCGTCTGGTAAATGTTTGACTGTGAGAGACTGTGAGGCCTTGAAATGGTGTAAATATGAATGGGACAGCACTTTGCTGCAACAAAAAAAATATTATGTACAATTGTGGGTATTTATTTGAACTTTTTACTCCCTGATTTGAACGTCTTCCGGGTTCTTTCCTCACAAGGTGAGAGGTCATTTCGATTAGCCTATTTACAAATGTTTGTCTAAACAGCTTCAATGACGTAATTTAATGTTTGATCAAAAAATCTGTGTAATATAATATCTGCTTGCATTCTTCTTATTTCATGTGTTTTTATGTTCCGTCTTCAACCCTTAATGTTTTTGTGTGAATGTAATTTATCAGGCTGAACAGCCATGTGCCGTCCTCTTTGTTTACCTTTTTTTATGTCTTCATGCTTCCAGTGGTAACCCCAGTGTTTAACGTCACATTGCTATGAATTGTGGGTAATTAACTTGGGCAAAGTCTGCAGACATATGGACTTATGGAAAGGGTTCATAAAGGGCTCAGAAATGTCTGCGAGAGAACCCTCAAACACTCAAAGATTTGACAGGGGGACAGCCCTAAACCCTCATGGACTTTACGGGAGTGTGGAGCTTGGGATTGGGCAACAGTCTTCGGTTTGCCCCACTGAGTCTCTGGCCACAGAGTCGTGGCTGAGTGGAGATGATGCACTCAGTTGCCCCTACCAGCCGGGGGAGTATCAGCAGTATCAACCAGACAATAAAAAGTGTATTGAGAAAGTGGGAGTCAACGCAACCCCAAGAGGTCCTTGAGCATGCAGCCCTAACTGGCCACCCAAAGTATTACGCAGTTTGCTGCAGCAAAATGTGAGATTAGCCGTGGACAGACAGGTGCTCTCTCACTCACTCACGGATTTACGCACATGTAATTATCTCTTGACTCCTAGCGGAGATGATAAAAGTTGGACTAAAAGGTTAAAACAATGCCGACAATGCCCGCTACACCCATAGAGATGACGATACCCCCACAAAGACAGATGTTGTTGTTTGATAATAACTGTAAAAATAGAATGTTAATCTGACTTCACACAGGTTTAAATTCGGCACCGGAACCAACATAATGAGGTCAGCCATACTAAAAACGCATCATATTGTTAATGAGCACTAAAAAACACTTCAGGGCTCCTCGTTATTGAATTATGAGCAGCTTAGTAGCAGTAGTAGCTCTGGTATAAGTATATTCAGTCCTAGAACTGAATCTTCTCCATTCAAACAGACCTCATTACATGGATGAGTAACCTGCTGCAACACTGCATCATGGGACATATGAGGTACACGGGACGTTCTTATATTTAGATAAGTGACTACATGTGCTAGACAGCTGTGTGACTATAGGAGTCACACAACATGTTCATATATACACACAGACCGGACACATAGGACTGTTGACTAACGGCATGAGGAAGTAGGTATCCACCAAAAACCAGACGACACAGCAGAAAAAATGAATATTTATATATTTTGGCTCCGTCTTCAGAAGTATATTTGAATAAGTTAGCGCTCGGGATCAAGTCTGATATTTTGTGTTCATGCACTATTAATGCTAAAACCTCTTATCTGCTCTTCTTTTGAAGTATGCAACATGTGTGAATGTCATTAGTAATAACATTTGTTTCAGTTAAGTTCAGGGCAAAATCCACAGTTGGTATAAATGTGCAGGTGTCAGCTAAGAATACTGAGGCAGAACAAGGGGATTTTTTTTATATAAAAATAAAAATTACTCATACAAAAATAATCCCTCTCAATCATCACTTATGACCCGCTAGAAGTATGTCTGCCTGTATTTAGACGCTTCTGGGCGTCGGCATCTTAAAAGACGTAGCGACCAGGTAATCTTACCTATTCTCAAAAATAGAAAGTTTACATAATCAGTCAACTATTTGTATCCGTAGTATCTAGTTTGTTGTTTACCAAAGTGTCTGTGATGGAAAGATAGATGTCTTCCTTTTACTGTGGGTTCAGATTTTCTCCACACCCTCATATTTCCAATATTTTTTACTCTATTTGGTTTTCAATTCCTGCAGATGATAAAGCTGGTATTGTTTCACACTGTATTCTGCAACATAAATAACACCTGTTAATATGCAGTGTTATTTTTGTATTCATTGTGTTTTACGGCTCAAAATGTGGATTATAATGAAGAGATAAGTTTGTAGATTTATGGAGAGCAGATTGTTAAATAATGTACATTTCAAGTCAGAGCCGAAGTGAAATGGTGATGTATCACTTTCTACAATACAAAAACAAAAAGCAAACAACTTTACTAAAGTGTAAAAATACTGTATCCTGCATTCAAAATGTTGAACAAAAATATTGAATACATATATAAAGTACTCGTGTACATTGTATTATAATTATTGATGCTTGATGATTACTTTAATGCGGAGCTCATTGATTACTTTATATACTGCTGGGTAGATAAACTATAATATTACATAATTATGTATTAGTTGATGATGTGTTGTATTCGTAATCTGAATCTGCAAAGTAACTGAAGCTGTCAGATAAAGGCATTTGAATTAAAAGTAGAAATTTCCCTCTGAGATGTAGAAGAGTAGAGTATAAGAGTATAAAGTACTCAAGTAAGTACATGTAATTAGTTTCCTTCCACCACTGTCAACAATATAAACCCTGCAGTATCATACTTTACATGGCAGGAAGTATTACACATAAACTGCATGCTTTAAAACAACCTTGTACCTCTCTGGTGCCGTTACTATGTTGAATATCTTAGAGATTTCTTCTTGTAGAGGAACAGTCTTGTAGCTCCAAAATATAACAGGACTGGACATGTTTCTACCCTCTAGCTTTCGGAAAAATGCTTGAGTGATAAAAAGATGACAGAAAGTAAACTTTGTGCTCTACGGTCTCGAGGTCCATCCATTCATCCTCTTTCATTTCATTATGATTCTTAAGAACTAAGCACTTGTTCATATTTTACAATGTTCTGATGAATAATAGTGATATTAGGTGGTTGTGAGGTTAGCATAAGAATGTAGTTCAGGACATCATCTTCATTAAAAACCCAGCAGTCTTATTCATTTTTCAAGCAGTGCCCAGAATGCAACTGGGCTCTGAGTTCACCGCCAGCCTCTGCAAAGTTTTCAGACACCACTGCGTAATTCGACACCTGACGTCATATGTTTTAGGGATCTTTGCTATTTGAGTGAAAACAGATGTAATTCCCCTGCCTGAAAAAAAAAAGAAAAAAAGAAAAAGAAACTCCTCCCCAGAACTGGAGCTGCCTTTGTACTTCCTCAAAATTCAACCGATATAAACTCACACCACTTCGACAGTCGAGGAACACGGTGTCACACTCAGAAACCTTCACCGAACCCTTTTGACTTTTGGACTCAAGGTAAGTTTTACTGTTTTACTTTCAGTTTTGTGAATTCCTTCTATTAAACAGGGTCAGTTTCAAGTTTGTAAAAACTCAGTCTGAAGGTATTCAGGTTGAGTAAACCTGATGTGGTGCACTGAAATGAGACTAACTTGAATTGAACAATACAGATGTCTCTTCATTACAGGCACTGATTTATTTAAGTTTGACTCTTAGGGTTTATTCCCTTTGAATTAGGCTCAGATAGATTCAGAAGTATTTGTGTCAGTTTAAAAAGTAATTAGTGTTAATAGGATTAGGATTAGAGAATGTTTTTGACCCAGTTGTACCTTCATAGAAAGAGTTTTGGAAGTCAGAGCTGCAGACTTAACTGGCAGCTGCTCTGACCTCTGCAGAGTTGGTGTGGCGTACTCGTGGAACAACATACCATCCAAAACATTGGTTAACCCTGTAATGTACTTCTGAAGAACAAAGAAACTTCCATGTGGAAGAATTCTCATGACTCATACAGCGACTCGCAGTGTGTTTTTTTCCGGATTAACTGTAAATGATTTGCATAGATCATGGAACTCTGCTATTTAAATAACGACATTTCAATTCAATCACCCCAAGGGTGAAGCGAGACTAGATATAATCAATGTGTGTGTAGGATGCAGCTCAGTTCACGCACAGCCTCAAAGTTAAGTTTAGTTTGGTCAAACTCAACAGGTCGATGGCCTTTACTGGAACACAAATGCAGATTAGAGGCAGGATGTAATAAAACCAGAAAAGAACCGGGAGAAGCCGATGAATGACAGATGGCGAGAAAGCAGAGAGAAGCAAAGGTGGAGGAAAAAGTTCAGACTGCTGTGACTTTTTTTTTTTTTTAAAGTCTGGAGTTGAAAATGTATTGTATTTGAATCCCTGATGAGAGAGCAAGTGAACTTAAACAACACAACAAGAAAAAGAAACAAAAGGTCATCCTATTTCGCTTACTTGAGTTTGATTCCTTTTGATCTGCTGATCTGCTGTCGGGTACTTATATGTCTGGTATGAAGCTGCTGACAGACGATATCCATTATCTTCAAGTTTCACTCTTGTGGCGAAAAAAAATAAATAAAAAAAGATGTCTATTGTTTGCCACTGACCTGTGGACAGGATGCACGGTGTTATCTCCGATGCAGCTGTTGGAGGGTTTTCCTGGAAAATCTAAAAACCTGCATGATGCGTGTCTTCGGTGAAACAATCATGTGACAGTAAAAGAAACCCATGAAAAAAAAAAAGGATGTTTCAATTTATATCCTTTGATTTTTTTTTTATAGCAGCTTTGACTCTCTCAACTCTGTGATAAAGAATTCTCTCTCTTTCTGAGTATGTGTGTATTTGATGTACAGTACATAAAACATGAGGTTTTTCTGTTCTTTCAGAATGTTGCAGTGTGTGTGCGTGTTGCTGCTGGCGGCCTCGGCCCTGAGCCACCTGGATGAAGCCTCTCTGGACAGCCACTGGGAAGAATGGAAGATCACACACCGGAGAGAATACAACGGCCTGGTAAGTCTCTGCCATTGTATTGACAAATCCAAGAAAAAAGCTACTCCATCACAATCATATTCCAAAATCCTAAACCACCATGATTCCACCTGCTGTTGTTTTTCTTATGAAGACAGTCTCTAATGACTTGCTTTGCCACAATTTGAAACTTGACAGTGAAAAGGAAAGTTCACAGAAAAATAAACTGCAAACTTCTATGACTCTTGTGGGGACTACTCGTATTTTAATAGCAGACAACATCCTAAGTGTTCCTTTAAATAAATGTACCAATAAAGTTTACAAAACCTGACATACAAATCTGACTTTGAATGCCAAATTCTCCGAAAACGTCAGCGATGCAAATTCCTCAAGGATTGCACCAAGCTCTTAGAAGAGAGACAGCGGGAAAGATCAGACTGACATTATAATGGGGGAGGATGTCAAATATTCATTATCACTGGAGTTGTTCAAGAAACAAAAGCGTATAGCGTAGAGTTTACTGAACAATGTCCCTTTTTCAATAATGACTTTAATCAGGACGTTTTATTTTTAAAGTGTTACTGACTTTACAGCCCTAGCTGAATAGAATAGGTGTGCATTTATTCAGCTCTTTCTTCTGTCTTCAGGCTTTTTGTCTTCCCTCTTATCTCTTTTCGCTCTCTTTGTGCTTCGGTAAATTGTTCTATATGTGGACGTCTTTGTGTTTGACTCACTGTTTGTCCAAAGCTGACTTAATTTAACGGGCAGTCGGTTCACTGCTCGTCTTTTCTCTCTCAATCGACTGGCCTGCTGACGTCAGTCTGGAGGATATCTAGTCCGGACGCAGCAGCTCTGTTGAGAGAAGATTAAATATATATATATATACATAGCAGATCTTACTCACAAGAGTTTTAGGGAACTTGTACCAAATCTCCATTTGGCTGGCTTTTTTGTTTTGTTGTTTTGCCAACATTCACTGTGCTGTGTATCATATGCATGTGGTCTTATTTTGTCATTGAAAATTATTCAAATAGCTCATCATTCTTTTATGATTTCAAAGACGAATGAGTCCAAAAAGGAGAGTTATAGTTTAACCAAATCTTAATGATTTGCTGCCTTTCTGCTTTTAGAATATTAAAATTTACAATATTTAGGATTGTTTCTTCAGAAAATCTCTGATTGTATCCAAGAAAAACTGCAACTGCCAGAAAGTATTCTCAAATATTTGGTGCTGCCATTCCACCAAAATGTTAGGATTGTTCTAGTGTAGATGTTTTAATTTGGTGTGGATAGTATCATCTCATCAGCATATAAACAGCGTTTTGTGATTATTAGCAACAACTGAGACATCTGAAATGTTTGTGTTATAGTGTTCTGCAGAGACAATAGGTTAAAACTCAGCAAAGAGTGCTATGAGCACCCTTGTTTAGTTCCTTTTATTGCTCATTTGGAATCGAAATATCTGCTTGCGCAATATCACAAGATCACGTAGGAAGTGCGGGATCACATATCACACGAAAAACCAACTTATGAGGCTCATCAGCGTCCTGTGAGGACCGACTCAGCTGAGGGGCGTAGCTCCTAAAGCAGTTAGCATAGATGCTGCAATAGCATCAGTTATATCAGAGCTGGAGAATATTTCTTCATTGAAAGACGAGCAAAGAACAACACTGAAGGCTTCTCTCAATGGAAGAGATGTTTTCGCTCTTCTCCCGACTGCCCTTTTCCAAACAGTGTCCAATGACTTGTGGCTTCTGAGATGGTTTCTGTGTAACGAAGCATCTGGCGCGTCAGGTTAAATGTGCCTTTATGAACAGGTGAATTTAGAGCAGATGAATCCTGTCTTTAATATACTCGATTTATGTACTGGAGGTCTACTACTAATTTGTTTTTCCCAATTAATTTTTTGCAAAGAAGCATAACGGCTGCCAGGATTATTTCCCATGGTGTTTTATGGAGGTGATTCAGATGATATGAGGCATGCTAAGTGCAGGAGTTTGATGCCAGAGACCAGGGTTTTGCATCCTTAGTCATTCAGTTTGTGATCTAGATTCACACAACTAAAGTACTTTGATTGAGTTATATGTGATATGTGGGTTCAGTTAAATGTTAATAACATAAACATGTTGCGTCTCGTCCTCCAAATCTATTATCCGTCTCTAATCTTAAGTGCTGTGAGTGCTGTGAGTGCCTACACAACCATGCAAGAGTTTAATAATGCTTCAGTTGCTGTGCTTAACGATATTACACAAGCAGTTAATGTATGAAAGTAACGTTAATACTTTGTTAGCGAGCATTTTGCAAATATGTCCAGTTTCCACATGTTGTTACATAATGGACGCGGCATTACTTTTCTTTCAAAACCTATTTGCTGATGCAAGTTAGTATATAAATGTAATTTCTAGGAGACAGGGTTGAGTAGAAAGGCCAACAGCAGAATGGTCGCATTATGATACGTCATTCTGACACGATACAATAGAAATATGCTCTATGTTTAAACATGACTCAGTGCTGATGAGATGTGTATCATTTGTCCTCAATACACTGCAGCTACTTCCTCTCTACAAGTCAGAGTGTTATCTAATATCACCAACTGTAAATCTTTAAAAAACATGTTAAAATACCCAAGAAAATAGGCTCTGTGCTGCAGGAAAACAATGTTGACTGGAGAAACAAGAAATGCAAGGCCGGCACTGGTTGCTCTACTTCCTTGTTTTGGCCCGGAGAAACAAGACAGATGGAGTGAGAGAGAACCGAGAACCAAAAGTAAAGCAGGACATGCACAAGGAGAATTTACAGTCGCTTTATCTTTCTCATCCAGAGCCAGTGATTCAGAAAAGTTCATTTCTGCAGACCCACTTCTGCAAAGCTGACATTCTCTAGTTTGATGAAACAGATGCTGTTACGGTTTAACCAGGCAAATGAAGACTTTTTAAACAGGCTTATCAACTGAAATCACCCTCGCTTGCTAATTTAGTTTTCAATTGAGGTTATAACTTTCTACTGTATTGCACACGGCAATCAGCTGGTGTATTCTACAGTGGAAACTCAAACAATGTCCAACAGAGGAAACTCCTCTCACCTCTCACTCTATATTTTACTCTCCTCTCTCAGTTTCCCTGTCGCTAAAATTCCCAGCAGTCGTTTTTTAATTTTTTATTTTATTTTGTTCGAGCTAAAATGTAGTTTAGTTGGTGTTAAAGCAGAGCTGACCACAGACTTAAGTCTTGAGCGCGCTGAGCATCTGTTCACCTCTGGCTAGAGGTCACCACTCCACAGCTGTGGAGCGTGTGTGTGTGTGTGTGTGTGTGTGTGTGTGTGTGTGTGTGTGTGTAGATGCATGTGTGGATTTAATCCACAGTGCTGCATGTGCCCGGGTTCATGTATAGTATGTGATTGTGTGTGTCTCAATTTGTTTATATCTGTATCTGTGTTTACATGCATGCATTTATTTGAAAATAAGTGTTCATGTGGTCATTATGTTGTGTATTATTGACATTTATGTGTATGTCAGTCAGCAGCGCTCACTCTCTCTCTCTCTCTCTCTCTCTCTCTCTCTCTCTCTCTCTCTCTCTCTCTCTCTCTCTCTCTCTCTCTCTCTCGTAGTGATTTCAATCAGTATTCCTCCAACAGTCCCTCTAATTCAACCCCTCCTTGAACTGACACCACTTAAATAGAACCAAAGACGGCGTGCATCATTTGCATTTTCCATTACTGGAATGGATATCAAGATAGAAATAATCATTATAGTTATGCTAATGGTTGTTAAGACTACGAATACTGAGTAGAGCGTGGATGTTTTTTAGGTAACCAACCAAACACTTGACTGTATCTCAATGCAAATCCGTGTCCTTCGCACATAATAGGCACATACAGAGGTGATGAGGTGCAAATATTCTTCAGAAATAAGGGATAAAGCAATATTTTAGGGCAACTTCCAGTTGCATTGGACAGTTGTTGTTGTTTAAGCTGTAGGGAAGATTGCCATGTAAATGTACACTGGTCTAATTGGCCTAATTAATGAAGTGGGGCTGGAACACAGGCAAGCTTCCTTTCTTCTCTAATTAAAATGTAAACTTGCCCTATTTGCCCAGATTAATTTCTTTTGAGCTGTCAGGTGTTAACACAGGAAGGAAGGAAGGGAAGTAAAAGTTAAGAATGAAGAATCTGCATATGTTAAGACCTCAGGTGAAAAGACTTGATCCTCCAAAGTTCATATTTCTAGACCTAATACATCATCATACGTGCTAAAGTGCCTTCATCATAAGAAATGCAGACTTTTATTGTCTGAATTCGGAGGACTCAAGCCATCCCCACTAGCCCATAATCCTTTGTACGTCGTTCGGTTCGTGTCCAGTTTCTGTTTTGACTCAAAGTGACACATTGCACTTGTTTGTCTCAGGATGAAGAGGGGATTCGCAGGGCCATCTGGCAGAAGAACATGCTTATGATTGAAGCCCACAACCAGGAGGCAGCGCTGGGCATCCACTCCTACGAGCTGGGGATGAACCACCTGGGCGACATGGTGAGTCTGAGGCCACATTTCTGTTATTTTGCTTCATCCCATAGAGGGCACCATAGGGGGGGAAGACAACCGACTCTGTGTGTAGGACTCCATACGAGGCCTGGACAGAAAGATGGTGTCATTCTTTTCCATTCTCCATTCTGTACTTTGACATCATCGACAACGTGCTCTGCGATGCTACAGAGGCCGTGTTTTTTTTACATTTATGCTCCCAGAAGTCTATTTCTGGCCTCTCCCACCTGATCACCTTCGCATGTAATCCAAGTGAAAGCGATGATTGGTTGATGTCCGATGTTTAGCACAAAACACAAGCTAATTTGCCATAGTGGCTATCTTTAAAGACATACATGTCAAGGAGTTAATGGCACCGAAATATTAAGTGACAGCTAAACGCACAGTAGCCAATGACAGAAATCAGAAATTCTCCAGCTTGTTTCTGCAACATGTCCGTATGCAGTTTCGGTTTAATCACCAAAAACCAATCAAGTCGCTATTTCATCATTATTTATATTACAATAATATTACTGGCTCAGCTGAGCTGCTGTGGTGCCAACACCAGACAGTTGTTTCAGGTTAATGAAGTAAAAGAATACCAACTGTCATGCCAAGGAACTACACCACGCGTCTGCCCTTCACAGGCCTCAGGAACTGATCTTGTATCGCACATTCAAGTTTTCCCAGATAAAAAAAAAAAAAATGAACTCATTAACAATTCTTTTCATTCTCTATATAATATGCTGGCTTTAATTTCCCTCAGCCCAAGGTGGCGACTTTGAATATCTTATTTTGTAGCCAAAGAGATTCAGTTTCCTGTCACGTATGACAAAGAAAAGCATCAGATTCTCACCTTTGAGGAACTGGAACCAACAAATGTTGCTTTGCTTAAATGTGCTCAATACAAAATTGGGGACCATTGTGACCACACAGAGGGAACGCGACTTCATAAGACATTACTCCACTGTATCTTTAGCAAATAGCTTCTTACAGCTAGATTATTGCTCTGATCATCTTTGACATTTTAATTACGATCACTCAGCTCTGACCCATTTTCCGTTACAGTCTGAGACACAGCTGTTAGCAACTGTAGCGAGTGGCAATTGATCCGCGTGCTAAATGCATTCATTAGCATGTTGTAAAAAACAACAGCTCCTAAGTGGCAGAGATTCCTATTCTCCACAGCAGCCGTGTCTCTGAGCTGCTGTCATCTCTGTTTGTTGCGCTTGCTGCGTCCCGCTGAGGTGAAACTAAACGGGTTTGGTGTCCTCAGATCAGCTGTAGTCGCTGAAGCATGCGTGAGAAAGAGCGGGTCATGACTGATGGTTGATTATGCTTCAAGTTGCCAGCTGTAACAAGCCGTACATCAAAAATGGGTGGAAAGCAATATGAGTAAAAATAACACAGGCTCATTTATTGGTGACAAGAACATGTACACACATTCAAGAGTTCGAGATAAATGGCCTGTTTCATGTGTGTGTGTAGAAACAGGTGGCCGGAAAATGAAGGATGTTTTTGTTTTTCATTTTCATTTTCTTAAGTGAAATGAAAGGAAGGACCAGATGCTCTGTATTCCGTCCATTAATGATCTCTCAGCTTGCATACTGAGCTGTCATGAAAGCACTGGGGAATTCTGATAATAACAAAAGGCAGGATATTATATTAAATGATTATTATCCTCCTCTTCTGCTTCTTGTTTTACGTTATTGTTTTTGCACTTTGGTTCCCCCTCTGGTGTCACTTTTTGACATTTGTAGAGGGCAGAAAAAAAGTGACATTTCATTTTGGAGTAAACTGCTCATCCCATCCCTTTATGAAAGACTTTTCATCCTCCGTCGCCCTGCTGTATCAAATCCTCCCCCTCCCGTATCTTCTCCACTTGTTCTTGTCTTAAGTCTAAAAATAAATCCCCTCTACCTCTCTTCTCTTGTTCCCGTCCCAACACATTTCTATGTCACAAGATTATTCCAGGAACCAAGGGACGTTTCATACCGTCTATTGTCAGAGTGGTGTAACCTGTAATCCACAACTTCTGCATTATTTCTATGTGGTTTTGATCAAGAAACTCAAACGTCCTTTTTGCATTCATTTATTTATTTATTTTTTAACGAGATGTAAACATATTAACCGTGTCTCTGCTCACGCAGACGTCAGAGGAAGTGTCGGAGAAGATGACCGGCCTGCTGGTCCCGATGAACAGCGAGCGCAGCTTCACCGTGGCCGTGGACGAGAAGGTGTCCAGGCTTCCCAAATCCATTGACTACCGCAAGAAGGGCATGGTGACCTCCGTGAAGAACCAGGTCAGATATCATCGAGCACACCTATATTTAGTAAATTGTGAAAAAAGTGGCTTTTTTGGGGGGTCTGGGGGATTACTCTCTCACATTTTGGTTTTTACAAGAGAAGAGGCCTCAAGGGTGAAGACAAAAGGTTGGATTGGTGAAGGTTCTTCTGCTTAAGGCCTTCACCTCTGATACGGATCAGTGCAAAGCGGCTTCCATAAGCTTTCGCTGCCTCAGATTTGTGACCTAATAAATTCCCGTCAAAGCTCCACCTACCTTCAACCTGAGCAGAGGCTTAATCCGCCAGAATAACTGGAAAAACACAATGCACCCTTTTAGCATCTGTATTAACGCGCATCGGGCTTTCAATTAACCAGTGTAATGCCTCATCCATGTCATCAGCAGACGCTCAGAGAACATGATCCAGGAGTGTGACGAAGTAGGATTATAACCCAAAAGAAATGACATGGGCAAGTGGGAGGGGAGGTCCTTCAACCAGGACACTTGTGTTCTTAACTTAAACTGTAATGCAATCGCCACACACAGGAAGTTAACATACAGGAAGTTAACGTACTTATTTTAAGCCCCACCACAATGTTTTTCCAAAACCTATTGCATCATAGTTATAGAAAGTGACGCCAAGGGGGTGACTTCAAACTGGGCCAATGGGCGTAAAATGGAGGGGAACCGATGGCTCAGGCCACGCCCATCTTCGACCTCCACCTTTGATTTGATCTCAACTACACACGTAAAAAGCGTTGTGGCTGCAGCTTGAGCTACAAAATCTGTCCACAGACGTAGAGACGGTTAGCAAAGAACTCAAATACTCTTCCGTGGAAGTTCAGCAGGTCGCTGCACCACATTTGCTGACACACTCAGAATCACGAGGCGAAAACAATACCAGCGTGGATGTTGCGTGACTGGTATTAAATGTTCAGGGAAGTGGATGAAACATGTTGTTTGTGCTGTCCTCACAACGCTGGCACCCGCAACACGGCGGAGGAACTGAACTTATAGGAAATATGACAATCAAACCAGACAAAATCATAAAAACACAAGTGAGGACAGAGCTTGTGAAATAGCAAAAATTACAACATGATCAAGAGCTGATATCACATGATTAAATAGTTTCACTTTCACAGCACAGCGATCAAAACAGACCTGGGACATGAGAGGACATTGGACTGAAAAAGTAATGTTGCAGCTCACAAGGATCAAAGTTATTGTATTTCTGTAGCTGTCATATTCCTCAGTCAGTAGTTTTCTCATTAACTGAAATAACAAATATGGATCTACAGATATAAGTTCTGTTGGGTTTATGTATTTGATGGTGTTTGTTTGTTAGAGGGCTTGGGGAAAACTGAGAAGGATGTCCCGCGGCTGTTTACAGGCAAAATGCTGGCAAGGAAGCTCCCTGATTTCTGTGGGAAGCTGTAGCTGCTGCAGGCAGAAGCAGAGAATAATCAGACGGGAACATAGAGAGGAGGCAAACGGTCGCCAGAATAAAAAAACGTTGAATTTCAACGTTTCTGAATCAAAAATACATTTCATGAATACGTTTCATTTGAAATGTGGTTGGTTAGGTTTAGGCAACAAATCCTGATAAAAGTCAGAAAAAAAGATCATGGTTTGTGTTTCTGATTGATAACGTAACAACATAATATCACGTAACTAGCGTGAATAAATAACTTGCTTGTTCCATAACGGTCACTCGATACGTAACGCGCTCTGACCGAATGCAAAAACTGTGATTTGCAGTTTTTGATTTATGGGCTGAAGCAAATGTAAAATAAACTGTAAATTAAATACAATATCAGAAATAAAGTATGTATCTCCGGGAAGTATTTATTACCACAACATGTTAGTCTGTTGTCTACAAGTCTATCGTGCAAATATTCAAATAATTATGCACAATTATGAAAACACTATTAATAAGTTGAGTTTTTTTCCCGCAGATACCTTGTAACTCAATACTTTTCATCCTTTACTTTCACTTCTTTTCATTTTTCTCATAAATTCCTAGAAAAAATGAGGTGAGTTCAGCAACACGTCCTCGAGATACAAGGTTTACACCCAAAAGCCTTTCTATGAAGCGATAATTCGAATGAAATTATTCAAAAACATGAGTGACAGAGCAGCTGCATGTGAGCTCAAAATTGGATTTTGATTATGTCGTGAATATTTTATCTTGTAGCCGTGAAAAAAGAAGAAAACAAATCTCCATTTTGAAGGAAGCACACAATCCTAGTTAGTGTACGATCCCGTAAACCTGCCGGAGGACACGGCCTGTTCTCACTGCTAATGGACTTTGAAAAAACTGGGTTTGGTTATTACATGTAATTAGTCATTATGAGTGTATCGGACAGCCGGGCCGTGTTTATGTAAACAAGAGTTGAGCAGAACAGGAAGTAGGTAGACTAAAATGTGTCGTACATCTGTGCTTTCTGCTCGCAGGCAGATAGAAGCAGAATGATGGGATGTTATCTAATGAACACCGGACCTGAAGCTGAAGCAGTGAAGGCTCAGCAGGGTTAATAATTAACATTCTATGGCATATTTTACTGATTTGATTAATTAATACACAGTGTTATAGTTTATTTTGTCCTTTTTGGCCACAAAAAGAGAGTTTTTAATGTTTTTTTGCAAATACATACATCATTTTGTACATTGATTTACTCCTAATTAGGCTTCAACGGTTCAGAAATTCATTTTTTATGCTGCACAAGAACAGAAGGAATATGAGAACTCCACACTTTTTAGAAAAATAGACAATAGTTTTAGTTTTTATATATATATAAACTAATATATATAGATATAGATATAGATATATATATATATATCTATATCTATATATATAAACTAATATATATATATATATATATATATATATAAAAAAACTAAAACTATTATCTATTATATATATATATATATATATATAAAAAAAAACTAATATATATATAAAAACTAAAAGTATTATCTGTTATATATATATATTAAAAAACTAATATATATATATATATATATAGAAACTAAAGATATTATCTATTTTAAATTAATGTACAGAATTATGTATGTATTTGCAGAAAAACATACATACATATATATATATATATATATATATTATAGACTATTATTATACATCATCATATAAATATATATGATGATGTATAATAATAGTCTCCACAAAAAACAAAAAATATTGTAACTAAACATTTGAAAAATATGAACGTCAGATGGTTTTAGAAGAAGACAGGAGCATTCTTTTCATTTTCATTGTAAATGTCAGTTTATGTGGAGGATGTTGTCGCCCTCTGGTGGAGGAAAGTCAAACCGCAGCATTAAACAGGATTTATTGAGTCGATCCCTGTTGTTCATGAATCATGCAGCAGTCTGACTTCCCTCTCTGCATACTAATAAGTCTGCTGCTGCCTTCCCGACGGAAGCGTGATGACTGGATCCTGTTTTCATGTTTTGCTTGTTTGTTTGAGGCAAATTTCAGTTCTACGTTCTAGAACATCCTCCGGCGAAATGATGTGATTCACCTCCACATTTAAAAACTCAGAGCAGCAGAGTGTTTTTAACTCTGGTGGTGTTTTACTACTCCATCCCCGAGAGAGCCACACGGCACAGAGCCTGTTATTTACAGGAACACATGGTTTGACATTCGGATTTCATAATTCTTTGTGTCAGATGTGAAATTAGAAACTATAGGTGCACCCATGGGTGTTTTTAGAGACAGTGGGCCCCTGGAGACCTGTAAAAGGCCTTAATGTCTTGCAGTATTAGCCTTCGAAACACTGAAATGAATCTAACATTCATATGGGCGCTCTATATTATCAGTAGTATCCTACACAGGTGACCGAGGCACACGCTTTTAATCTTAAAACACATATCAGTGACTCTGGCACGGATATATATATATATATATATATATATATATATATCCTCACACAGAAACGTCCGCCTCCTAGTGGACAGATGGGAGAAGGCACAAGCTTTTGTTTTTCCCTTCTCATCTATCAGTTTGATTTCCCTCGAGGCTGACGAGATATTAACGCAGTGTTAAGACGCTGTTTTCCCTACTGATTAATATGCTAATTATCTTTTAAACGTGGGCTGTAAAATACTCACAATTTCCGAAGGGTGCCATCTTTAGATTCCTTCCTTTCACTTACTTAAAATTCAGAACCCAAAGATATTCAGTTTACTCTCATTTATGACAAAGAAAAGCAGCAAATCCTCGCAGCTGAGAAGCAGGAACTAGTACATTTGTTTGGCATTTTTGCTCCAGAATTTGCTTCATTTTTCCGTTTGGTCGTACTTCTTTTCTCACTCTGTGATTTAGTGAAATGCCTGCCTGCCTGGATGGAAATCTACTTATAATATGCATATTTATTCTTATTCTGCACCGTCATCCGACCTGTAACGGGACCCGTGTGCGTATCGTACCGTCAAACTAAAGCCACCTTAACTCTCCTCCCTTTCGCTCACTCCTGACAGGGTTCCTGTGGCTCCTGTTGGGCCTTCAGTTCTGCCGGGGCCCTCGAGGGCCAGTTGGCCAAGACCACGGGGAAGATAGTGGACCTCAGTCCCCAGAACCTGGTGGACTGCGTCACGGAGAATAGCGGCTGCGGAGGAGGATACATGACCAACGCCTTCAAGTACGTGCAGGAAAACGGAGGCATCGACTCGGAGGTGGCCTACCCGTACGTCGGAGAGGTAAGGAAGCCTCGACGCTGCACGTGTGAAGGAAGAACTATCATTTTAATCCTTGACGTCCACCCTCAGTGCGTCAAAGTGCTGCTCAAAACTTTCACATGCCCCTAGACGGAGGTATATCCTCCACAGGAATCGAGGTCAACCACACCATGCTTCGTTTGTCTTTCCTGTCACGCACTGCTGCTGTTGGTGTTACTTCCTGTTCTGTGGCCATAACCCACGACTGGAGCCAGGAGTTTTCATCGTCTGACACTGTGGCCTCCCCTCAGGCTGAATTGAGAGACACCAATGCCACACTTTATACGATTTGTCTTAGTTTTAAGGATAATCCTGCTGTAAGTTTTGGAACTACAGTTCCCATGATGCTTTGACAGAAGACTAAAAGTTGCAACGGACTCAGCTGTTGCGGTGCTTGTGAGAAACAAGCTTTAAAATGTTAAAAATCAAAGCAGGAGTCCTGACTTGCAGCCCCACTAGTACCACAAACAATCAGCCACCAACACCTCAAGCTTAGACAGAGCCAGGCTAGCTATTCTCCCCTGTTTCCAGTCTTTATGCTAAGCTAAGCTAAGCCAAGTGGTTGGTGGCTCAACCTTCATATTGAACATAAAAGCATGAGAGTGGTGTTGATCTTCTTATCTAATTATCAGTTTAGTTTAGTTGCACACATTTAAAAACATAAAGGGAGGTAAATGATATAACAGTGCAGCAAGAGGCAGAAAACCCACTCGGCTTATTTGAAGCCTTCATCTAAATAATGTTAAAATGTCACAACATCATAGACAACACAAACTTAATATACATAAGATGCCTAAATACTATTGATGACACAGTATTTGAAGAAGATATAGGATATTGAATAACAACAATACAGTATCAACAGCAAAAATAAAACCAAAAAAACAAGATAAAGTGTAACTTTAACATTCTGGTTTTAAATGACCAGAAGCAGAAAAAGTTGCACAACTTGCATAAATGGTTGTTTCCCACAACAGAGCTGCAGACACAGACTGAAACCAAAAGCGGTCGGTGGTTCCTCACTTGGCTGTCAGGGTGTCACACTTTACCCAATCAGGTTCCAACAAAAGCAGAATCATACCCTTTGTTCCACGCTGACCTTTAAAGCATCAGCTATATTTGAGTGAAGGGAGGTGGTGTATCGGAAACCATGAGGTCTGACAAAGCAACACAGTTGCCTCATAAATGACGTGTGGTTTAGTTTTCTTTGTTAATCGGTTATAAGTTTTGATAAAACGGCGGACGATTCCATCACAATTCCCAACGTGACATCCTCAAATGTCTTGTTTTGTCTGAACAAAAATCTTAAATTGCCGTTCTTGTTGAAAAATGACTGAACTATGAAGTTGACTTTTTTTTTTTCTTTGTTGTTCCTTTTTTTTTTTTTTGCTTCCTTTTGTATAAAGTGTCTTAAAAGGTTCAGGTCCGTGATTGTGACCATCACTGAGCACACAGTTCTTAAATCTGACGCGTTGCTACTCGGGTTTGCAAACATTTTCCAGCTTGAATTTGCTTCGTCGTCGACATTTTTATTTTATTTTTCCCAAAAGAGAATACAGAAATGTTAACCAGGTATATTCAGGATTGTTTTCCTCCTCTTTCGTCTTTAAGGACCAGCCGTGCCGCTACAACTCATCCGGCAAGGCCGCCGAGTGCAAAGGCTTCAAGGAGGTCACGGTGGGCGACGAGCAGGAGCTGGCTAAAGCTGTGTATAAAGTGGGTCCGGTCTCCGTGGGCATCGACGCCACGCTCGGCACCTTCCAGTTCTACCAGAGAGGTCAGTGACCTTCTGACTTGACCTGCTTCTTGTTACATGTTTTTTAAATAGTCGGCGAAGTTGAGACGAAGTGACGATGATGTCACACTCACAACACTACATGTTGTTGTCAAGGAAAGACACTTACCTGTGAATAGGGTGAAGGAAATTAACTAATAGATATTACCATGTTGATTAATGACATTAAGACCATTTTTTTTTTTTTTTGCATCGTAAGTTTTCTGAATTGTTATGTTTAAATATGCAAATAAGGCGTTGTCTTATAAAAAAAAAATCTTAAATTTCCAGAACAGAAATCTAGACATTGGATAAAGCCAGGTTCAGGTTTCATTCTTTGAACATATTAGAGTCAAATGGTTTCCCAGAGGGAATGCTGGATATCTCCTTGTATCACTCCATGAATCAAGAAAAAATGTCAACAGCCATGAAAAAGAAAAAAGAAAGAAAAATCTATTTTGTTCATGTTTTAGTAATAAAATGTTGAAGAAATCAGGCTATGAATGATATATGAACAAACCCCTTTGTAGAAACCTTTGTAGAAACCTTATAGATACCAGTAAGAATAATGTAGATGGGAATGAAACTGGAAGGTGTATGTAAGTGCTACTGAAGTGGAGAAGTCAGAGTTTTGACACAGGGTAAAGAACAGGGTAAAAAATAACTAATAGATATCACTGTGAAACTTACTTTCATGAAAACGATTATTTCTAAATTCAATTCTATGGTTAAATATGCAAATGAGGCATTATCTAACGGTAACTTTTGGTGAATTAAGGAGATACGCAAATAGGCCGCGTAGTAAAATAAACACCTAAATGTTTATTTGGGATGTTTTCTGAAAGAAAAATAGCGCAAAATCTCTCCTACAGAAGCCCAGAATAAAAACAAAAAAACATGTGCTCCTACACGCTTTGCACACGGGAGACGTTTCAGTTGGTTGCAATCTGCAACCTCACCGTCACCAGATCCTGCGCACTGGCCCTTTAAGAAGTGTGATAACAAAAAACAGCTAACACAACTTAAACGGCATTTTCTATTTTGCCAGTTCAGTATGTTTTATTAGCCCTTTAAATTTATGAATACTTTTTTACATCACTTCCTGTTTCATAGGACCTTTCCAGGCACTCACTATTTTCTTTTAATACTCCAAGTCCCATAATTCAGGAGGCATGTTATTACAAATTAAAAGTAAGTAATTAATAACTGCGATCAGATTGCATGCTGCGCACGGCTTGTCGCCCGCAACTCTTCCTCCAACAGATCACTGCGGCCGCCACGTCTTCCTCCATCACTCCCTGACAGGTTTCACACTGACCCGCTGACAAAAACAAAATGACTGAAATGACTGTTGTCTTGTTTTGTAGACACATTTTTGATGAACGACTGTAGTCCGCCAAACCAGAAGGGAAATGGCAGACTCCGCCACTACCAATAAAAACTATTATAAAGGGGGAGAACATGACAGTATATGAATACGTTGACTAGCTGACCATAAATAGCATCAAAACTGCACTCATTTTTAATATATGTTGGAAAATAAAACTTTCTTGAACTTGAGCTGTTCGCCGAATAATTAAAACTACCTCACACGAACTGAAACAGTGAAACGGTGAGAAGGCACATGCATGTGCATAGGTTCACTGGTGCACTCTTCCTCTCTCCTCGCTCACTCTTCCTCTCTCCTCTCTCCTCGCTCACTCTTCCTCTCCCCCGTCGTTGTGCCCAGGTATCTACTACGACCGCAACTGCAACCAAGAGGACATCAATCACGCCGTGCTGGCAGTGGGCTTCGGAGTGAACACCAAGGGGAAGAAATTCTGGATCGTCAAGAACAGGTGGGTGGTGGTGGTGGGGTGGGGTGGAGGTGGGGGTGTACACATCATCACATGTCAGAGATCAGGTGGCTCATAAGGCCGCCGAAGTGAAGCGTTGTTTTGACGCCGTCTGTCGGCCACGCGCGTTGGTGACAAACTGAAAAGCTCTTTGACTCCCGGCGGTGCTCAACATCTCTCATGTCTTTTTTTTTGTTGTTGTCCCTGACAGCTGGGGCGAAGGCTGGGGCAAGCAGGGCTACATCATGATGGCCCGTAACCGCGGCAACCTCTGCGGCATCGCCAACCTCGCCAGCTACCCCGTCGTGTGAGGAGGACGGAGGAGGGCTTCGCTTGGACTACTACTACACACAAAAAAATGCACTTGAAAAATGTACGCAGAGAGTTCATTCCAACCATGGATGTATTGTAAAAACTGCTTCCAGTTTTTTTTTTTTTTTTTTTTCAGAGGTCACCAGCAAAAAAAACTAAAACTCCCCTGGAGCCCAAAAACTAAATTGAAAAAAGAGACGTCTGTAAAACTGTTGACAGGTCAATTATTACTCGTACTATTGTACGTGTTTAAGCCATAGGTGTGTCATCTTTATAAAACATTTCCAAAGGCATTTTCTGAATGACATCACTCATTGGCTCATTGCTGGGCCAGAGGCATGATGGGATTAACACTACTGCGCATATTCAGTTCAATTCTCATTGAACCGAATGGGCGCCATCTTGGCGATCTAGTTCTTATAATACATCCATGAGTCCATCACACAAAGTCACAAACAATAACATAAGATTTTATTTTCTAAATATCAGAAATCAGACCCTTTATGTGAACGTCTTCCAGTGATGAAGAGGGCGAAACGTTGTGTGACGTCTTGGATTCCAAATGTCCTCGAAAGTGTCATTTGATTTATTTTGAGTTATTTCAAGCACTTTGAACCCCTTAAGACTCTTCAGTTTTATCTTCGAACTAGCGGACCTCCGCCGTGGTCTGCTCCATAAACAAACCAAGTAAACATTTCACCCAGCACCACGAACCTGTCACGGTAACTTGGCCGGGAGTCGGTGACAGTTTTAATTACAAACTGTCTTTAATTACAGTTTGAGAACCAACAGAGTTTTAATCCACTGTGACAGGAACATTGCTGGACAATGGGAGCTCCTCCTTTCCTTCCGACGCAGAGTCGGCTCTTTTAAAATCCTACGTTTTTTTTTTTCTGTTGATCGTGTCGACTTTTGTTTTTCTGTTCAGCACTATTGTGATTATCAATCTGTAAACTTGTGTTTTCTATGAATAAAAGTTTCATTTTGAAGTTAAACGCATCGTTTGAATTCCTTGAATTTTTGAAGAAGCAGGGAAAAGAACACAGCTGTTTTAAATGTATGTAGTTAAAGCAAATAGGCTAAAATCATATCCTAAAAGAAATGCATTTTGTTCAGTAGATATAAGACGCCTGGCAGTAAATACTGAACATCCCATCTTTATGATTGAGGGATTGCCTCCACGTGGCTCTCAACATGGCGACGTCTGAGTAGGCGGCTAGCAGCTAACGGTGCTAACAGAGGCTGCTGCTACATTAATGCTCATGATTTCTAATTTAGCGCCTTTAAACAATTGTAATAAGTGTAGCGTTTCATTCATTTCTTTCATTCTGAGAAACTAAATGTGTTGTTTTTGCGACTTGAGGTGGTTCAGTTCATCCAGTGAGGAACTAAAGTGAGACTTCAAGAAGAAAAATTGGGTTTTTATTTGCACAAACCAAAGTCTAATAAATAACATATACATAAAATAATAAGGCCTATCTCAGGGATTTCACTTAATAATAAAAGTTTCACAACTGGTCTCGTAGTGCAGCACAGAACATAATGTTCAAGAAATAAACAAAACATATTGAGAAGGTGTGGGAATGTCTGTAAAAGTAGATATCTCATTAATCAATTAATTGATTGATTAAAAGGACATGAGAGGAGTTCGCCCCACATAAGAGCTGATAACAAACTAATGAAAAATATTTAATGTCTTATTAGCTCAGTTTTGGCTTGTTAGTCTCAGTTTTCTGTTTGGATAAGAAATAAATCATATTTCTTTTCTCTTCAAGACTAAAAGTTTTGGGATAATCTTAATGTCATTGAATAGTGAAACAGATTATCAGCTTTGTGGTCCTAAAAAACTAAAAGATATTTGTCCATTCACTCGGTCTACAGAGTGTGGCGACCTTTCATCGGGTCAGAACCACCTCTTGACCCACACTTTGCTCCAGAAACACACACAAACACACACAAACACACACAAACACACACAAACACACACAAATCACACCGACTGCATTTCCAGGATGTTCCTGTTCCCTCGACGCTGAATCCTAACGTTTAGTAACCTCCCTGACCTCCATTCACACCATCATACAAAAAAAAAACACTTCTACCTGAAAAAATATCTTATATATATATATATATATATATAGCAACATATTCGTTTCCCAAAAGGAGGAATGTTTTTCATTACCATTTTTTCCACCCTCAGGACAATATGTCAACTTTGTGCACAAAATAACTCACAATCTCATTTTCTTAACGTTCACTGAACACTTTAAGCAAATAAAACGACTTTTGTTGGAACATTTTATCCTGTTAAATCTTCACTTTCTCGTTCGTTTCATCCGACATGTTTGTACTGTGAGTCGTAGTTCACATCACAACCTCTAGGGGGTGCGAGTGCGCCTTTTGACTTTATAAGAATATCTAAATGTTATTATTTTAATGAGTTTAGACACTAAAGGTTATATTATCCATGTGTGAGTCTCTGGTTTAGTTTTGAGGCTTTAACACTGTATAGTTATACACCCTTTGCTCCCGCGTGTCCTCGTGCACGTGCTTGCTCCTCTCGTGCATGGTTTCCACAGCAGCTCCAAGTGAGCAGACATCAGAGCGACGCTGCTTTCTGTTTCTTAAAAAGGGGAAGAGCGTCGACAGACCATGTGACATGTTTCCTCATAAATACCGAGCAGGAAAACACAAAGGTTCAAACACAACAGAGAAGCAGCGATGACTCCGACAGTTCAAGGCAAGTTAAAAACACTTTACACACACATATTCTGCTTTTTACATCAATGTCAGGACTTATATATTTAAGGGAATCTGCTAATAAAATTAAAAAAAAGCTTTAACTCGAATTTGTTTTTACTTTCGTTCCTTTTATTTAGGCCACATGAGTTTCTTTTGTCGTCGGGCTGCAGGTGTGTTCATCAAAGTGGAGGGAAATAATAACGTTATAACATTGTTACACTGAGGTCTAGTGTGGCTGTGGTGCTTTATATTGACTTTAAATATGTTTTAATATTTAATCTGGTCATTCTCTGGGGAATTTTCAAAACTATGTGTTGCACATTTACCCTACAGTATACTCTTTACACGTTTATTATAGGTCTTTTTATTAATAGTGTGTCTAAAATGGGTAATGAGGTGAACAGGAGGGACCGATAAAGAACACTTTCTTAAGATAAAGTTGATGAAAAGTCAGATTCTGATGATTGTTTTTATATTTAAGGTTTATATTTGGGTTTCATTTTGGGTTTTTGTTACTGTGATCTGTGATAGTGACTCAGCCAGGTATCAGGTGACTTAAAGAGTCATCTTGACTTGTTTTGCTTTGGCTTTCCATGACCTTACAGTAGATCAGGTGAAACTGGCAGAACTACTTACTGAACATTGTAACTGATATAAAACTCACACTTTCATTTCCAATAACTTCTCTACTTTTTAATGCTGATTAAAGCTGTTGCGTCCTGACACATCGATTGGGTCAAACAAACACTGATGTCGATGAATTTCGAAAAGTCGGATTTCTGTCTTATTCATATAGTTTCAGTTCTGGTCTTGTGCTGATTGCCTCATTCTGGGATTTATGTGCAGTTCAATCATTTTTAGGTTTAAAGGAAGTGATACTTGTCCCTCTGCTGAACATCAGACGGAGATGTATCAGGTGAAATGTGGTGATGAGAATGTTTAAACAACAGACTACATACAACTATTCATATATATATATATATATATATATATATATACTTAATATTGCGACATTGTTGCATTGTCTCCCTCAAAAAACATAAAATACATAAAAATTGCACGTTAAATGTGGTGTTTTTGCAACTTGCAGTGGTTCAACATCCTGGCTTCTCATGTGGCCCCCGTGTGTATGTGTGTGTGTGTGTGTGTGTGTGTGTGTGTGTGTGTGTGCGTGTGTGTGTGTGTGCTTGGGCCTTGGACCATCAGCTCATTCTGAACCTTCCCTTTTTGTATCTGTGTCCCTTGCCGTTGACAAAATCATCAACAAATCATGTGTTTGTGTGTGTTTGTGTGTGTGTGTGTGTGTGTGTGTGTGTGTGTGTGTGTGTGTGTGCGTGTGTGTGTGTCTAACAGGCCTGATGTTGGGGAGCCTGCTGCTCGTCTCTCTGCTCGTCGCTGCGGCGGCCATGTTTGACAGCCGGCTGGACGTCCACTGGGAGCTGTGGAAGAAGACACACGAGAAAAAGTACCGAAGCGAGGTATAATACTTACAAAAGGGTGGATGTAAATATATTTGTCGGCTCCGATCCATATGTGAGATGTATTATTAACTTAAACGATATTTGACCCGTTGCACTCTCACTGTGTGTTTTTCGTGTTGAGGTGGAGGATGTGCACCGCAGGGAATTGTGGGAGAAGAACCTGATGCTCATTACCAAGCACAACCTGGAGGCCTCGATGGGGCTGCACACCTACGACCTGAGCATGAACCACATGGGAGACCTGGTGAGTCTCCTGTTTTATACTCGGGGGGTATAGTTTAATGTTTTTTATTGGTTTATGATCAGCACGTATTCGTTAATGATGCAGTATTTATGATGGTGGAAGGTCAGAAGGAGATACGGGGGGACTAGTTTGCACTTTGAAGCGCAAAAGTTAATTATTATAATAAAGTATAGTTATGTATGTTTTTATATATATAAAAAAAAAAAAACTATAAACATAAATGTTGGATATGCTGGAATACTGACGAGGTAGCAAACAACTGGATCCCCAAGAGCTTTCTGTCGGCGGGTTTATGGTAAATATATTAACACAAATGTGTCTGCGGTAAATACAACAACGGCATATGAGGGCCATTGTAGGTTAAAAAATAAATATGTAATCACAGTCGGGGGCACGGGGGGTTATATTCATAGAAAAAAATATTTTTAGAAACATTTTTCAGGTTTAAAATCATAAATCTATGAGAAGAAATATTTGATATACATACAGACCCATAAAACATATAAATGTCAAGTTTTATCTTTAGCTCAAAATGTGATTTATTTGGATTTAATAACAATAATAATGATAATGATAATAATACCACTAATAATAATTATGATTATTATTCATATTACTGTTACTGTTATTAGTAGTAGTATTAGTATTGGTATACAATAATATTAATACACCTATTTATTATTATTATTATAAAATATTTGTGTATTATATATTTATTATATATATATATATATTTTATTTATATATATATATTTATTATATATTTATGTATTTATTATTATTATAACAATGACAACATCAATAAAAATAATAACATAACAATAAACATAGAGATTTAAATAGGCCCTAATCATGCCGTTGCAGTCGTACTTCACACATTTGTGACATTAGATGTTGAATTTCAGTTTAATCTGGATAAAAAACTGACTGTTTAACCTTTTGCATGACTTCTGTCCCTTTTAAAATCTTTTTTTTTTTTTAACTAAACTAAATGAATAAGGGCCTTTTTTAAAATCTGATCTCAGTGCTGCTCTTATCTCCTCCCTCACAGACGCCAGAGGAGATCCTGCAGTCTTACGCCACACTCACTCCCCCCACTGACATCCAGAGGGCACCATCTGCCTTCGCGGGGGCATCGGGCGCCGGCGCACCGGACGCCGTGGACTGGAGAGCGAAGGGCTGCGTCACCAGCGTCAAGAATCAGGTGGAGAAACCCACACTCACTCGTCTCCGTCAGGGACCGAGCTCGAGAACACCGTCAGCGGGATGAATCAGGACTGTTGGTGGAAGCAGAGCGTGATCGTGTCTCTCAGTGTCAGCAGAACCTCGCATTCCTCCGGCTCCTCGTGGGTCGAAGCGGTTGTTGTTCACACAGGAAGTCGTCTCCATCTCCAAAAGAGGTGCAGAGGACGGTCACTGCACCGGCTCACATGAGTTATCACCACCACGTCTGCTTCACCATCCAACCGCTTAGTTTGTATGTTCGTTATCTCGGCTGTCATGACACACCCAGTTACTGTTACTGGTGTTACTTAGTGTGTCACTAGTGGGGAAAAAAAAGTTTGAAATGTGTTTACAGCTTTTATTTGACCTCTTCGTCCCTAAAAAATCCACTGGTTTTAAAATGCATATCATTTTATACATCATTATTATTTTTATTACACCCTGCGAGAATGGATGGATTATGAGACAATAGAGCCCCACCACCTCACATGGGAGCGAGACACAGACTCATAGTTGTTTACTCTGTTAACTTCTTTTGTTGTTGTTTTGTGTGTCTTTGTGGTTGTTTTGTGTGTATTTGTTGTTGTTTTATGTGTCTTTGTGGTTGTTTTGTGTGCATTTGTTGTTCTTTTATGTCTTTGTGGTTGTTTTGTGTGTATTTGTTATTGTTTTGTGTGTCTTTGTAGTTGTTTTGTGTATATTTGTTGTTGTTTTGTGTGTCTTTGTAGTTGTTTTGTGTGTATTTGTTGTTGTTTTATGTCTTTGTGGTTGTTTTGTGTGTATTTGTTGTTGTTTTGTGTGTCTTTGTGGTTGTTTTGTGTGTCTTTGTAGTTTTGTGTATATTTGTTGTTGTTTTGTGTGTCTTTGTAGTTGTTTTGTGTGTATTTGTTGTTGTTTTGTGTGTCTTTGTAGTTGTTTTGTGTGTATTTGTTGTTGTTTTGTGTGTCTTTGTAGTTGTTTTGTGTATATTTGTGGTTGTTTTGTGTGTATTTGTTGTTGTTTTGTGTGTCTTCGTAGTTGTTTTGTGTGTCTTTGTGGTTATTTTGCATCTCTTTGTCGCTGTAACGTTTTTGGCCGGAACTCAAGAATTTATATTGTAATCGTTACAATTTCCCCCCAGTTGTCTAATTTATTTTTAAGTATGACATTTGAAGGTTGGGGCAGTCATATTCTCATAATTCTAGTTTGTTTTTGTTTACCACTTTTATATTTTCTTGGACATTTTGTCAGTTCTCACAGTTTGATCATTTTAATGTCAAAAGTGGTATATTTAAAGAACTATTTCAGGAACAATATTATATAACATTTACATGATGAGGCCCATTAGTCACATTCATTATTATTTCACAAAGCTTCATTTCTCGGAGTTGCACAGACAAATGTCAGTGGTTTACGACACGATGATCCATAAAAAGAGATTAAACAAAAATGAAAAGCACATCACTAAATAATCATCAATTCGTGACTTTTTTCTTGCGAGTTAAGATCCTGCTGTGAAAAGTCAATAATAACAAAAGTATGTTATTTAAAAAAAGAAAAAAAGCTGAATTACATTCTGCAATTAATTCTGTTATGTGCAACATGTTAGATTATAATAGACCAACAAGGACATTTCCCAAAGAGTCAGTAGAGTTCTCCCACCTCTTAAACTCTGCTGTCTTTCACAAGCTGCTGTTGTTCTGACAAACATGGAAACGTGAAGCGTTCCAGCGAAGCTTGAAGATAATAACGAAAGGAAAAACCATTTCAGTGTGTGTAGAGCGTCGTACTAACGCCACTGGTTTGAATCCAGGGTTCTTGTGGCTCCTGCTGGGCCTTCAGTGCCGTCGGGGCCTTGGAGGGCCAGTTGGCCAAGACGACCGGGAAGCTGGTGGACCTCAGCCCCCAAAACCTGGTGGACTGTTCGGGCAAATATGGCAACCACGGCTGCAACGGGGGCTTCATGCACAAAGCCTTCCAGTACGTCATCGACAACCAGGGCATCGACTCGGACGCTGCGTACGGGTACACCGCTCAGGTGAGTAACTGCTTTAATCCTGCTGCGCGAAGACGCATCGAGGGGATTGGGGGGGGAGAAAAAAAAAAACGTGGAACGGTATTTTTAAAAAACAGAAACAAAAGGTCAGCTCAAATATACACACTTGTATGCACCTAGAACCCGAGGTAATAATGTCAGCCGTGATGTTTATGACCTCTGTGGCAGTTGACTGTTAAATCACATTTTCCTCATACCGAGCAAGAAATTCTAACACAAAGTCGTATAGGAACGAGTGTCATGGTGTTTATTAGCGGATGCTAATTTGCAACAGCCGTCCCTAGAAGGGCTTCTGGGAAACTAGGGAGATTAGAACAGAATGCAGCGTGAATAAAGCACACGTTAAAAGACGTTACGTTAAAAGACGTTACGTTAAAAGACGTTACGTTAAAAGACGTTATGTTAAAAGACGTTACGTTAAAAGACGTTACATTTATGAGCTGCGAGTGAGGTTGCTCTCTTAAAGACGATGAAAAACTTTAAAGCTGTTTGAGCAAAAGACGTTTCGCAACACTACGCTAAGCAACAATTAGCTCAAAATTTCGACACAGGGTCAAGGTTTAAAAAAAGGGCCAAAATATTCTGAATCTATTATTTTATAACACTTGTAAAAGCTGTTATTTAAAGAAAAGGGAGTATATCTTAGTGTGGTAAATGTTGTAAAGCAGCAGATGCACTTTGTGGTTGTTAGTCCGCATGATGAAGGTTGCAAACTGCTGTTTTTGGGCTCCTGTGGGGAACATAAAAAAGGGAAGCAGTTTGTGTAATATGGCCTTCTGATGAAAAATGTACCAGTGTTCCCGTCTACGGTTGCATAAAGAAGACAAACCAACTTTGTTGCACAAACTGCAATAATGTGTGCAGAAACCCCCAACTGGAGACAAATCGTAACGCAGCATGATACAAAGACTCGCTGAAGACAAACCTATGCATGTAAAATATCACCATAATCAATTGCTGATAAAAGCGCTGCTTTAATTCATCTTATCCTTGCAGCAAAAGAAAAACAGCATTTTGTATCTGTAATAGAAACCGGTTTTTTTTTCTGGGTATATTAAACACGGTATATTGCAATGGTCCGTTGTACTTCCCCCTACACAGCAGGGGGTGATTGTGTGCTCTTGTGAAGGCCCAAAAATAAATCAGGAAGTTGAGGACACAGTTGAGTTGTGTTCTTTTTTTAGTGGAAACGTAAAGGAAATCCAGCACAAACTGGAGTTTACAGTTAACAAATCCCTGTGAGAGACAAGAATGTGGGTGTACAAGAAGTTAAGTCCGAGCCTCCAGGCTGCAGACTGCAACACTCTTCTCACTCGTCTGTGGTCTGCCGTTAATGTCTCTTTGGAGCAACAATAAATTAATCGGAGCGGACAACGTGTTCGTCCTCCGGGCTTCATCCGGTTTCGCTGTTGTCGGCGTTTGTGTGGAGGAGGAGGAGGAGGAGGAGGAGGAGGAGGGGAGGAGGGGGGGCAGTTATGAGCCGATCCGAAAAGACTGCTGCAGCCTCGCGGAGGTGTAGTGGCTCCAGATCACCCAAAAAAAAAACACATCAAATTTCTCTCAGTGATGTGAACTGTTCTCTTAATAAGCACCTCACTTAATTAATTATTTTTTTTAAATCAATAGCTGAAAAAAAAAAAAAGACCAAAAGAATAAGTTCAAATTTGACATACAGCACATGGACGTCATCATTTCATTGCTTCTCCTTTAAAGAAGGGTGTATTTCCCTCAGTGTGATCCATCAGTTCTAACCGGGCCGTCCTCTCGCTTCAGTCCCAGCAGTGCCGCTACAACGCCGCGTACCGCGCCGCCAACTGCTCCCAGTACAGCTTCCTGCCTGAAGGAGACGAGGGGGCTCTGAAGGAGGCGCTCGCCACCATTGGACCCATTTCGGTGGCGATTGACGCCACACGGCCCAGATTCGCCTTCTACCGGAGCGGTACGTTACCCGTCGCCAGCCGCACAGGCTCTCGTCTTTACTTACGGGACTTAGATGCAGAAAGACATGTTTGGGACCGGGTGGGGGACGGACATGGAGTGGTTTGTCATTTATTTATGTTTACATACTCCAGGAATCACTATTGAGTGTCGTTAAAGGTGCAATAAAGTTCAATTTTAACCAGAGGGGGCAGCAAAACACTGCATTTCAACTTTTTTTTTTTTATTACTTATTACATTTTTCGACACCTGAATAAATAATAAGACAATTTATTCCTCATTTGTCTTTTCAAAATAAACTTCCGTCCTCTCGTGAAAACAACTTGGTTAGGTTTAGGAAACAAAACTACTTTGTTTATGTTGAGGAAAAGATCATGTTTTGGGTTAACATAACTATAAAAGTCTCATTACTTAAGTATGGGAGTTACATGACGAATAACTCAACGCTGACTTCTGGTTTCACACAAAGAGCGGTCGCACCCCGACCTTTATACTTAAAGGTTCTCGATTACGTGGATTACATACAAATTGTTTTCATGGGATGAATGTGACTTACAGTGCAGTGCTTTTACGGCCCAGTCGCCAAGGAGAAAATGAAAATGTAATTGTATGATTCTGCAAACCAAACGCAGGACTTTCACTCGGGAGGCCGTTGTTCGTGTCCCGTGTGGAACCAGAAGTAAAAGTGGACTTTATGCTTGTTGCATAACGTTATAGAAGAAAGTTCGCTATTTATTTATGCTTTTGCATTGTTACGTTGTTATATTAACACAAACTATGATGTCTAACCTTAACCAAGTGGTTTTGTTGCCTAAACCTAACAAATCCAGGAACAACGTTTTGTTGTGCATTTCTGCAAATGCAATGAGGCTGGTATGAAATTTTTCGTTCAATGTCTTCTGTGGTTTGCAGAAACATAGAATAGCAACAATTTTTAGCTACAAACAATGTATGAGAGCAGTCTGGAGGAAGATGTAATCTTGAAGGTTTGCAGTTAAACTACTGAGGGATATACTGGTTAATATAATAGTGATAATAATACAACGTAATATATAACATTTGTTCAAAACATGTGACTCAAAATTAGAACATGGGCGAATAAATTTATATTTATTTAAAAAAGTATACTAGAAATTCCCGGCTTAAATGTTTCCATAAGAATAATAAATGAAATTATTATTATTAAATTATAATTGATGGATTTGTTTTTTTTATTTTGAAACCTTCCATTTCAGGAGTGTACGATGACGCGAGCTGCACCCAGAAAGTGAACCACGGCGTGTTATCTGTGGGCTACGGCACGCTCAACGGACAGGACTACTGGCTGGTAAAGAACAGGTAGGACAGTGTTCATAAACATACATATAAATATACATACAAATATACATGCAAACTGAGCTCATGTGTAGCTTCTATATGCCCCCCCCCCCCAATGGGTTCCTCGTGTGGTGAGGGGGAAGCGAAACAGGAAATGACTTTGCATCAACAAGCACACAGGGTTTGGAACGATTGCTGACATGAGTTCAGCGGTTGACTTAAAAACTCCACAAACACCTGCCTCTCAGGCAGCCATTCGCTCAGACTACGAGGTTGGATCTGAATCTAAATGATTTGTGTGTCACGGAGAAGAAAGGGAGTTTTATTCTCGTCATGTATTGCATGAAAAACATCCCCAACTGCTGCCCAAAGAGAAGAGCTTGTTATAGTCCTCTGCCTGCGGTATCCCTTCATCAGTGTTTGGTGCAGATGGACGAACAGGGAGACTGGCCCTTTAATTCACCTTCTTCATGTGTCTTTTTGTTTACGTCTCTTTGCGTCCAGCTGGGGAAAGACATTTGGAGACCAGGGCTACATCCGGATGGCGCGCAACAAGAATAACCAGTGTGGCATCGCTCTGTTTGGCTGCTACCCCACCATGTAGCTGCAGACCAAGTCTCTTTTATGTATACAGTATATTTACAGTTTAATTCCACATTGATTAAACCATTTTTCTACGTGTTTTGTTTTTAAAACTCCTTTTAATGCACTTTTTTTAATTTGTTTTAGAACAAATGCCAAATATGGTAAATCTTTAAATATTACAGTTATTGAACTTGTCTTAACGGTGTGGTTGTTTGTGTCCGACTCGATGTATGTGTGTGTTTTGAATCTGTAATAAAGATGGTAAGTGAACTGTTGTATAGTGCTTTTCTAGTCTTCAGACCACTCAAAGTGCTTTAACACTACATGACAGCATTCACCCGTTCACCCTTTCACCCTTTCACACCCATTCACCCACTGATGACAGGAGCTACCATGCAAGGTGCCACCTGCCCATCAGGAATAACTAACATTCATACAACATTCAACTACAAGTTGTAGTTTTCCAAATAGACAAAGGCAGGTTTGCTGTTTATGCTAAGCTAACTGGCTGCTGCCTTTAACTTAATATTTAGTGAATAAGAATATATCGAACTATTTCTGTAAAAGCTGCTAACAAAATCACATCAGTGATATGGGTATATCAATATATTGATTGACAGATTTACTATCTAAAATTTGAAAGGTCCCCCTTCTTCCTGGAAAACATTGAATCATTAATCTTAAAAGCTGCTGTTCCTCTAGTTGTCCATCAACAGAAACCCGTGTTACGTGGAAGAGCATCGTTTAAAAATCACAAAACATCTGAAACCTTGCAAAAAATACCAAATATGTGACGAAACCCTGACAAAATTTTGAACACAGGACCAAAATATTTACGTAAACCTGCAGAAATAAATAAACTGTTTTCATAAAGCACCTTTTTAGAGCTGACGGAAGCAGATATTAAATACTGAACATTTGTTATGCAATAGGGTCAACTTTAACTGCAATATCCGGGTCCATTATGGGGATTTCTCGCAATTTAATTGGATGAACATAACCTCATTTAAGAGTACAGTTTAAGACTGCAGTTCTCCTGGATAACAGCTTTTTTAAAAACCTATTGTTGTCAGTCTTGGCCTTTAGAAACCCAGAGGTGCAAACACCTCAAGCAAGGTCAGAATAAAGTCAACAAGAGTACAGTGTTGGGTTACAAATGAGT
This sequence comes from Ophiodon elongatus, assembly GCA_016806645.1. Lineage (NCBI taxonomy): Eukaryota > Metazoa > Chordata > Actinopteri > Perciformes > Hexagrammidae > Ophiodon > Ophiodon elongatus. The sequence goes on along the minus strand of JACSYO010001107.1, from coordinate 65,323 downwards.
CATTTTTATTTTTTTAGTGCAACATCACAACAAACAATTTTCACATGAGGTATTCAAAGGGATTTTCTTTAGTTGTTGATACAAAATGTCCCACCATGATTGACGTTTAAAGTGTTGTGTATCTTTTTGTTTTTTTAAAGCCTTTGGTTGGTTAGCCACATTCATTAGTAAGTCTAACACATGGACAAGAATGGCACGATAAAGCATGGTGGGTCGAGTCCAAGCTGAGGAAACTCAGACTCAGTCAAATATAATATTTCCCTCAACTCTTCCCCGTTTAAAGCTTTTTGTATGGATTTAATTAATTCCTACTTACAACAGTGGGATCGAACAGTATTTCAACTACACTAAACATTTTGGAAAAAACAGGGGTTGAAGGGGTGGCTTACAAATGTGGAAAAATAGCTTCTGTCTCCTCCGACCTTTTTTATTTTTGGATGAGCGCTTGATTTTTGGGCTTTTCTGTTACAGCAAGTCACATGATTCTAGTTTTTGGAAAAAACAAGGAATAGGCAACGTTGATTACAGCAAGATCCTCCTTGCTTGGATTGTCACCTCCCTTCTTTTTTTTGGTCTTGAGAATGATTTTATTTATATACAGAACATGTATCGATGGGACACTCGAGCATACTGGACTTAAGCTTTGGCTGGACAGGGGGCCTTGTTCGGCTCCTGTTACGGATTGATTCCAGCACATTTGGTTTGGAGCAAAAGGCATGAAGAAGAGACGGATGGACAGACAAGATAGATAGATAGATAGATAGACAGACACCCTGACAGGATGGATTCTTTGGTTAAGGAATATCTTTGCCACACAACATCTCACACAGTTGAGGTAGATGGGTAAAGTCTTCATGTACACATAGGGGGTGGGGGGGTGGGGGCAGGGGGTAAAGGGACGAGAAAGACGGGAACACTGGGGTTTACAGAGTCAAAAGACTTCCATCTGAAGACACTGCCTCATGTCAGTTTCTCAGTTCCAGCTCAACATAATACTGTTTTATGCAACATAAATAATCAGCACGCGGAACCCCACTGGTGCTTTTTTTGAATCCTCTGAGTGCTACGATAGCTCTGATAGGGAACTGCTAAAACTACCCATGATACATAACCATTCAGCAGTTACCCATCAATCTTTGGTTGTTGTTGTTTTTTTTTTTGGTTTAAACATTATAAAAAAAATGTTTTTTTTTTTTTTCTTTTTCTTTTTTATTCTGAAAGAATACATTAGCTTTCAGTTCTGCTATTTCATTATTTAACGCTCCCCTCAGAATTGCTCTGCAACGACCTCGGCTGCCAGACTCGTTTGTAGGGTCACGTTCCTAGAAAAGCCACTAGGGGGTGCCGCAGGTTAAAATGGCAATGCTGATCGCCTGCAAGCAGCCAACTGGATTCACTCCTCCCTCCCTCTCGCCTCCCATGGAAGAGCTTCCCCGCTTGACACGGAGCAGAAGGTGGCTCAATACAAAAAGCTCTGTCTCCATTTTAGACTCCCAGTCAGAGAGACAAAGAGAAACCTGAAAGGTGTCACCTCAGCTTTGATACAATGACAGTAGCGTGCAGGGGTCGGCAGAGGAGCCTCAAAGCTCTTTTATCCCCCCCCCCCCCCCCCCTGTACAGACTCCACAGCACATCCCCACCACCACCACACCCCCCCTCGCTCTCAGCATGCTTACAATTGTTGCTCATTAAAGTTTAATTCAGCTCCATGCCCCACTACTCCAACACCTCCTTTTCCTCAAACAGCCCCCTCTTCCCACCTCTCCTACACACACACACACACACACACACACACACACACACACACACACACACACCACTACCACCATCCTAATTCTGGATGATTCAGCCTCCTCTCTGATCTCCCCCCGCCCCCTTTGAATGCCCCCTAAAGCCCACAGGTCTGGCCGAGAGCGGACCCCAGACCAGATACCCAGTGAGGAGACGGGATGAAAAAAGCCTCCCCTTTGAAGTCCGCGAAAAGTCGATGGCCTCTTTCATGACCGCCCGTCTTTCAAGTGCACGCTGTGAAGGGGGCCCCGGCAATCCGCCCCCTTCTAACGTTAAAGACAGAGAAAGAGAGAGAGAGAGAGAGAGAGAGAGAGAGAGAGAGAGCAAGAGGGTGGAAAGCGGCCAAGCTAACCTTGCCACTCTTTGGCAGCGTTTACACAGGGATCACAGAATCTGATTTTCTCCTAATTTAGGCATCTACAACACAAAATGCTGAAAAATCAAATCACTTGTCCCTGTGGAAGGTACTGTGGGAACCCAAACAACCTTAGAGGACCTGGAACAAACTCCAAGAACCCCAAATGGTCAGGAAATGAATCCTCTTGTAGGGCGCTAGAAGCCTTGCAACATAATCGCAGTGCCCTACAAGATGAGGAACGAACTCTTAGACCCTTAGAAGTCCAGACAGACAAAACCTATAACCTAAGAGGCCTCACAACCAAATCAGAGTCCATAAAAGATGAGGAACGAACCAGAAGAACCCAAGAAGGCCAGGGACAAGCTCTAAGACCTTTAGAACCTAGGGAACAAAAATCCAAGATCCCCAGAAGATGAAGAACACACTTGAAGAACCCCAAAGGTCCAGGAACGAACCCTAAAAGCTTAAGAACCAAGTGACCAAAAATCCAATAACCTCAGATGACGAGGAACACACTTCAAGAAACTTAAAGATCCAGGAACGAATCCAAAGATCTTTAGAACCCAGGAACCAAAAATCCAAGATCCCCAGAAGATGAGGAACACACTTTAAGGACCCCACAGGTCCTGGAACGAGCCCTAAAAGCTTTAGAACCCAGTGACCAAAAATCCAATAACCTCAGATGATGAGGAACACACTTTAAAAACTCCAAAGGTCCAGGAACAAAACCTAAATCCTTTAGAACCCAGGAACCAAAAATCCAAGATCCCCAAAATATGAGGAGCATACTTTCAGAACCTCAAAGATCCAGGTACAAACCCTAACACCTTTAGCACCTAAGAACCAAACATCCAAGATCGCCAGAAGATGAGAAACACACCTTAAGAACCCCAAAGGTCCAGGAACGAACCCTAAGAACCCTCTTGGAACTGAGACAACTGGCAGAAGGGCTGGGCATGTGGAGGACGGTGAGATCACACTGAGTTGGACATAGACAGGAGTGTCTGCACTGCACTGGGGAAGGGGGTCAGGTGAGGGGGGGGAGGGGGGGGAGAGGGGGTCATTCAATGGTGGCTTCAGACGGCGCTTTAAGTGGGTCCTCAGACACGTCACACACTCCGCCAGATGGCATTGGTCTGAACACAACTTTACAAGCAACCTGTGAACCTATGGGATGCCACATCATCATCATCATCATCGGTATTATTGTTATTATTCATAGCATTAATTATAAATATTATCACAACATTCAAACAAGCTTTGGCCTTGGCGTTAAGAGCTGACCGCAGAGACATTTGCAAGAGTAAAGAAATCCCCATTATTCTACAAAAAGAAAAAGCAAAAAAAAACAAACAAAGGCCAGGCCTTAAAGATAGAGAGAGATACGCAACATCACTGGGTGGGTCGGGCTGAATCGGGGCGGGGTCGGGTCGGGGTCGGGTACTGGGTTTAGGGATTCAGGCCGTACATTCAGGGAGGCAATGTTTATCTTTGGTATTACGATGGGATTCTACAGCTAAAAGTGCCCATCAGAAAAAGTCTTCAGTTTCACACAGACATACAGAGCATTGTTAAATAAATACTTACAGTATATAGATAGCATAAATAAATAACCAAATAAATAGAGGAAAGAAAAAGGGAAAACAATAAATACACAAATGCAGTAATAAATACATTGATCAGATCAGCAATTGCATTTGAGACGTTCTTGGTTTGATTTAACTATTGGCTATAAGGAGGCATGTTAAAGCCGTTCCTTTGTGGACCAAAAAAATGACCTTGTACGTCAGCAGGGCTGAAACAAACTGCCCCACACTTCCATCGTGTTTCTATAAATAGAGCGATGTGCTTGAAATCTGTACAAAAAGGGCTGAAAGAATCACATTCCTCCATTTTCTAGACATCTGTAAAAAAAAGGTTTTCGTGATGGAGCAGAGGTGTGTACAGTTATTTGGAAATGAGTGGAAAAAAAATACTACAATGTCACTATACATTGTGTCAGGTGTAGCTCTTCCCCGTGGAGCCTTTGTGTTCAAAGGTTGTTTTTCATTTTTTTCATTTTTTTTTCTTTTGGCTTGATTTCTTTTTTGAGTCAAAAAAAATGGCTGTGGAGCTTTCAATTGGAAGCTCAGTCAGAGTCTTAAAGCTAGATAGTTGCACCGACAAGTCCTTTTCTGCATCCTACTTGTGTTTATTGATTCTGTCCTGGCGTACGGCGAGATGCACCGCGGGTCCCCCAAGAAAACTCTGATTCATTCAAGGCGGGACCGTCTTCGCAAAAATACAGGAACTGCTCGTGTTGAGGGTAAATGATTGACAGCTGGGAGTCACGGACGCTACATAACCCTCCTGATAATTCCAGGCTCCGAAACTTGGAACAACGCCAAACAGTCCTGGGAACCATCACCATGGAAACACATGCTAAGAAAAGGAAAATTAGGCTCTTCGGAGTGAAAAAAAAAAGAAAATGGGGTTTAAAAAAAAAAAAAAAAGAAATGCCTTTTCTTCCTCTTTCACCTTGATTCTTGAGGAAAAAACAGGACCATAAGGACATTTGGGGGGAGGAATAACATCTTTGGATGATGGTGAACACTTTTGATTAAGAAGACACACGATGGAGCTCGCCACGTGTGAGCAAACGGCACCTCTTGATTCTTCACGTTTGGAGAGACGACTATAGATTAGAAGGTACACCAAAATATGCTTCCTCCTGATTTGTAATACCCTCATTATCTCTAATCTAGATAACCAAAATAATGCAATGAGATGGCGTCTATGTAAGGGTGTGACTCTTCTTTGAGTCAAATCATCTTTGCACCCTTGACTATACAAGCAGGACCTCACATCCTGCGATCACATCACTCTGGGTATCGCCCCCCTTCTATTTCAAGGGAGCGATCGACTTTGGTTTTGGGAGAGAGAAAAAGAAAAAAAAAAAAAACAGCTTCATCTTCATAAAATCATCTATAACAGCTTGGCTCCGTCGCTCCTTCTGATAACGAGGAGGACATTTATGACGGCTGATCTCTGCCTAGACCAGTCTATGTGCCCCCCTTGCTCCCCTTCGGCGCCCTCCCCGACCGCACCTCCTCGGGCGGCCCGTCATCACGCCGTGCTGCAGGACACAGCGGAGGAGGAGACGCTGGACCCCGAGGAACCCGTGGAGGAGGGACGGCCCTCGTCCACCCACTTGTTGACGTTGCGTCGGCGGGCGTTCATGAAGAAGTTGCTGACGGTGGAGAGCTCCAGGCCCAGCTGCTGGGAGATGGTGATCTGCAGCTCTTTGGTGGGGCGGTGGTTCTCCCTGAAGATGGCCAGCAGGGTGCGCCGCTGCAGGTCCGTGAACACCAGCCGGGTGCGCTTCGGGCCCTGGTTGCGCTCCAGCTTGCTCTGCTCCTGCTCCTTCCGCTTGCAGGCTAAAAGATACATTTTTTTTAAAAAAGAGGAAAAAAAAGGTTAGCTAACAGACCGGCTGGCTAACTAGGACAAATGGATTAAGCTGAGGGAAAGTGGATTTGTTGAAAGAAAACAGATTAGCTAAGCAACTTTGATTAGTGAAAAGAGATGAATCAGCAACTTGCTTCATTGTGCAGTAAAGGAATCAAGATGTTCAGCCCATCACATCGTATTACCAGTGAGCTGCTGTGTGCTGCTGGGGGGGGATTACTTCATTCAGGCCAAAGCTCTTCCACTCTTCCTTTTGGAAAACAGTGTGTTTTTTTTTTTTTTTTACATGTGTCTGGCCTGAAGACAAAGTGCAAAATCTGGTGTTGTCATCCCCTGACAATGTCTTTCAAAAAAAAATAATCACATGCAAACACATAAACAGATGCACAGCAAAGCTCTCCTCTGGCAAAAGGAGCGATGAACCCAATGGAAAATACTTTCAGCCAAAAAGCATTGCTACGATGTCATTTCTGCTTATTGGTCGTGAAACCCGTCTCTCTCTCTCTGTCTCTTACATTTTAACCTTCGATCCTCACCAGAGACAATAACACTAAGACCAAAGAAAAACACCAGAAACACAAATTTACAAATTAGTACGATGCTACTCGATGAATTTAAGACAATGAATTTAAAATAAATTGATCAATAAAGTTCTCGGACTCTGCGTTGCTTAACATCCTGTATTTCTGTATATTTTTCATACCTCAGAGGATTTATTATCTCAGTGTCGAAGTTGGCCGTATTCAAACTTTGTAAGCGGCGATCGAGGCGATGAAGTCTTCTGGTAATTAGTTTGTTTAATGCCAGTCTCACTTACACCAACCACAAAACAACAAGGTCTGGGTTAAACACCACTGTAGCTGCAGCAACCCGCCCAATTATAGAATCAATATTATACAATAGTCTGAAATTTGAGAAGAGCAAAAAAAAAAAAAAAAAAGAGAGAGAGAGAGAGAGAAAAAAGTTCTGTGAGGAGGAAAAAAAAAAAACCCGCCTGATGTGTGTGGGTTGAGCTCAGATTCCATTTTGAGTTTCAGACGAGCATTTTGAATTCAGGCTGCATGTTCCTCTCTGCATATCCACCGCTGAACCTTTCACCTCCAACACGCTGTAATTCTGTATTTACAGGAAACACGACACCAACCTCTGCCTTTGTGTACCGAGCCAACCCCCCCCCCCCCACCACCGACCTCTCTCTTTCTCTGTCCATCTCCTTCCTCCACCTCTCTTCCCTTTCCCTTAGTGGACACTTCGACATCATTAGTTTCTCATAAAAGTCATTTACATGTGGCGGCAGTGAGTGAGTAATAATCACTTTAGGGGGAAGTAATTTATTTTCTATTAAAGGCAGGTTACGTCAGGGGTGAGTGAAACAAGCAGAGTCGGCATTGCCCAGGGTGTTTAGAAGCCTTAAGTGGGCTAAAACATATTTGGGGGGGGGGAGCCGTGCAATTACCTAAATGCACACTTTTAAGAGGCTTCAATCAGCACTGTGCGGTTGAGCGACTGTTTTGCTGATGGTATCAAATGAGTTTCTAAGTGTAAGCACTGGTGTGTGTGCAGGCAACACAACAGGGCATGCACATTCACACACACACACACACACACACACACACACACACACACACGCGCGCAGAGGGAGGACCAGTGGATTGGTGCTGGACCTTTTATTGAGTATCGGCCTGGAAGTCTGGAATCTGTGAACAAAAAGTGTATTTTCTTTCTGTTTTGCAATATGTGAACAATGTTTTTAATATTAAAACTCGAGCCGCAACGATTACTCGACTAATCGATTACTCGACTAATCGATTATTCGACTAATCGATTAGTCCTTCGGCGGGAAGATCGTTTTTGATAATCGATGAGCAGCTTTTTCATGCAAAAGTGTGCTTTTTTTTAATTTCACGTGTTTTATATCATATTAAAGTGAATGTCTTTTGGTTTTGGGCCGACAAAACAAGACGTTTAAAGACGGGAAGGACAATTTTCACTATTTACTGACATTTTATAGACGGAACGATTTATCAATTAATCGCGAAAAATAATCGGCAGATTAATCGATAATGAAAATAAACGCGAGTTGCCGCCTGAATTTAAACTATTATTTTTATTTAGAGTTAAATTCAATTTTTCTTTTTTTTTTTTCTTCATGAGAACAAGTCATGTTTGCTTGGAAAAATATTCTTGAATGTCTGCTTTCCTTATTCCTTATTCCTTATTCAAACCCAAATTTAAAAAGTATTTTTCCAGAACATTTTCCAGAAATCAATGTCTGTATTTTTTTAACAAGACAGGAAAAGGCAGAACGCAGCAAAGGAACCAAGAAACAAAATGACACCTCATTTTTAGAAAGAAATCCAGAAACAAGCTGCTTTCTGCTGGAATATTGCTGCACAGGCAGATTTCTTTAGGTTCATGATTCTCTTATTATTGAACAAAACCACTTGATTAGATGAAGAAATCAGCGAGCAGCAATAACCTTGAAATCCCATATTTCCAACCCACACACACACACACACACACACACACACACACAATCAAACCCCCTCATGCTACAGACATACATTATATAAACCAAAGCTGCTGCCTTTTTTTTTTTCCTCTCCAAAACAGCGCTGACTCGATCGATTGATTGGCTTACATCTTCCCATTGAGAAACATCTCACGCAGCGAGGGATGATGTTTACTGTATGACCGGCTCCTCACTCCTCAAACTCACAGCGGCAAATTTCTCTCATTAGCAGAAGCGCTTGAGAAATAAGTGTGACCTCACTGCCGTCTTTTCCACACGAGTGCCATCACAACCAGCAGCATCAGTGCCGGGTGGGGAGCCGCGCGCGCATGTGTGTGTGTGTGTGTGTGTGTGTGTGTGTGTGTGGCCGTGTTGGACTTTGATTGCTCTGACATCCAGCTGAGTTTCTGAAACTTAAGTACTCAACTGGACATGAATAAATCTGGCTGTGATTTCCCCGTGTACGTCCTCCTCTGAAATCATTATCTGAAGGAAATGTTTTCACTCGGGGATGCACCCTTGTCAGCTCCAGATTACAGGTGCCTGTTAGCTTTTGGGCATCCAGGAGCTCGTTTGCATTTCTGAGAGTTATCGAACCACGTCTCATTAAAATCTGAACAGGCCAAGATGTCAGCGGCATGTCAATATCACTACAAGTTCTTCCTTTTTTTTCTTTTTTTTTGTTTTTTTCACCAAATGCTACATTTTTCACGGGCGTTCCGCCGTTCCACCGCCGTCGATATTTCTGGGGTTGGGGGGTTGGGGGGTTGGGGGGTGGGCCGCCGCTGTGGACGGTATACACAGCGGTGCACTGGGCTCATGTAGTAATGAAAGGGATGACATGATGGTGCTGCTAGCTCGCTTGTAGCGTGGATTTATGGCTCGCTGGAGTCGGGGTGTCCTGCCGCTCTCCTCCTCCTCCTCCTCCTCCTTCTCCTCCTCCTCCTCCTCTTCGCCTCCATCCCATCCTCGGCCCCGGCTCCCTTTCTTACCATCATAACGCCGACCATTAAGTAAATGCTTCCTTATGCTGTAATCATGTGTAAAAGGCGTACAATTACCATGCTATAAATCCCGGGCGCTGGGGCTACTCCTGGAGACATAAATATTCCCCTATAGGCTTCTTATGATCGTGGGAACGGCCTCTAATCATGATGTATGCCCCTGTCTCGTGTTGCTGAAACGTGATCGAAAGCCCTTTCCCTACCCCCCGGCGTCTCAACCTACACCACCCACCCCCCCCAAGCCAGAACAGCCCCCCCCCCTCCTCCCTCCCGCTCCACCCTCAACACCCCCCACCCCGCAGCCCCCAGCCCACCCCCTGCTGATTTCTTGGGCCAGGGGCTGATAGAAATTATTGATTAAATCTGTGCAGCTCAGACTCCTCGACCCACAGAGGCTGGTTAACCCCTTCAGCGCCGGAGTGGGGGGAGCTGCAAGAGCTAGATAAAAAAAACCAAAAAGGAAACAACAGAAAAAACAAAAAAAAACTACAACCCTGTTTGTTAGGTGTCGACCACGTCGGCCTGTTTGCAAATTCCTGCTATGCAAATGGCATCGGCTTTGACCTTTGAGCCTCGCTAGCTGTATGTGAACTGTACGCAGCGAGAGGTGGACGAGGCTCTGTGGCTTTCATTACTGTGGGGGTGTTGCAGGCTGGAGCCGACACGTAAACCGCATTGACCTTTCTTATTCATTTAGACCTTTAGTCAAGGGCTTCGGCCATCATCTTTAAAGTTATAGTCTCTGATCCCCCGCCCGCCCGCCCCCCCTCCAACACCACCCAACCCTCCTTGACTTTAAGTGTCGGAGCACGGCTGTGTGGTCTTTATCCTGCCTTCGTCTCCGACTAAATCCTGATTGCCTCCTCCACAGCCTGAGGTTGGGCGAGAGATGCATCTCATATACAGCGCAGTAATCCATAGAGCATACACACACACACACACACACACACACACACACACACACACGAGATACTGCGGATAAATCCGAGGGACCACCTCCTCCGTGTTTAGCAAAACGTCTCTGCAGAAAACAATTATTTGAAAGAAAAAAGAAAAAAAAGACAAAATGGCAGCAAGCTACATTTCCAAATTTACTGTGCACCCGGACACGGAGAGCTCGGCAGCCCCTCCGTATATATATATCAGAGGCATGGTTATGGAAATAACACAGCGCCGCTGGCTGACACTGAAGGGCCTTCTATGTATTTAAGCGAGTGCTGCATTAAGGAGGATCATCTTAAAACTTGAGGCGTGAAGCAGAGAGCACTTGAGCTATCTTCAGACCGGAGCGCAGGGCACCACGCATTCTAATTCCAGTCTCGATTCGCCGATGCGGCCGAGGTGTGTGTGGGCAAGGCGTGCTGCTCTTTCCCATGGAAATCAATAGAGGCTTGTAATTAAACAAAAGGGGGTTGGCCAGAAGGGGGGTGGCGGTGGAGGGGAGGGGGTGTGGGGTGGGGGGGGAGAAAAAAAAACAACAACCCCCTTCGGAAAGTAGGTTATGTAGAAAAAGTGCCGAGCTGTCCAAATCGTGGCTTTGCCAAGAACTAAATATGCAATTTCAGAGTGTGTGGGAGCAGCGTTGTCAAACATTAGCACACTTCTTCTGTGAAGGGGACTTTAATTTTTTATGAGCCCGATTGATCGGCTGCTCGGACTCCGGAGCGACCGACTCGTTAGGAGAAATAATGTTTGTGTTTTGTGAAAGACGAGGAAACGAAAAGGCAGAGTGATCGGGTGATTGGGAAGGAGAAAGAAAAGAGGAACAAAGAGCTGTTTTTATCACGGGGGAGATTAGCTTCTTTCTTTCTGTCTCTGTCTCCGCGGTGACAGGAAGAGGCACTCTGCATACAAAGCGTCGGCACGCGTCACGGGATTAGATCCATCAAAAGCAAACGTTTCTGTCAAATTGCAGAACAAAAATAGGAAAATAAATTCAAAATAGACCCCGCGGATAACTCATCTTTGGATAAGAGGTTCGGGTGCGACGTACACATGTGCTCTCAGAGCCGAACAATCAAAGATCAATAATTGTGAAGGGATCGCAAGAGTGCACAATCATTACCTATGAACTCTATTGTGTTGTTGGGCTTAATCAGCAGAGCTGCTGACGGAGAGCGAAAACGCAGTGATCAACTGGGCCGGCTCACACACACGTCCTCCGCACAGACCCCCGCAGTGAGCAGACCACTTGCAGACACACACACACACACACACACACACACACTCGTCTGTGCTCGGCTCACATTACTGTGTTCACTTGGATCTGTCTCTGTGCTCCGTGTATCAGATGGGCCCTCGGTCCCTGTGGAGGGACAACACTGTAACGCGGCACTGTACAGCGCGTGCTGTCGTGTCTTCAAATCCGCATCCCCGAAGAATATTAAATGTCAAGCAGCAGATTACAATGTGCCTTTCAAAAAAATAAATAAAAAAAAGAATAAATCGTTACCTTGTCGAAATCTGTATAAATATTACGAGGCTCGCGAAGAATTTGGACCGTCGATTCTTTTCTTTATTATTATTTTTTCCAAATAATCCCATATGTATAAAATGTCAGAACAATTTGAAAAAATAAAAAAATTCTAAGTGTCTGACCAACCGTTCAAATAACCCCCCCCACCTCCCATGTATTTAATTTGTAAATAATATAAAAACAAAAAAAAGGCAGTAAATTCTCACACTTTAGTAGCATTAAGTGACTTTTATTGATTATCAAAATAGATGTCAATTATTTTTTCTCCCCCACGCACTAATCGATGCAGCACCTTGCGCCTCCAGTTGAGCAATAAGCGCTTGTTTTTCCAGATATGAAGACTCTAGCATGACCACGTTCGTAGTTAGCCTCGCGGTAATTGCCCCCGGTGACGACGTTGATAAAAGACGTCTGGCGGGGGCTCAAGTCTCATTTGCATCGGCCCGCCTTGCCAAACTCAACTTCAGCCGCACACCGGGGCCGACATAAATCACTGCTCGGATTAATCAATCGCTCCAGAATGGCATATCTGCACAAATTATTTCGTGGGCTTCAGAAGCGATTAAATTGCCAACCGCTGCTCGCGCTGATCTTCACGGTTCATTTAAGAGGAGGGCAAATGTCTGTGGCTTTTTTTTTTTTTTTTTTTTTTTTTTTTTGTAGCTACTGTACAAATCAATAAGAGCTGTTTGGGAGCAAAGTAAACAAAGGAATGGCACATATGGCCCTCTCCGGCTCAAACTGTCCTCAATGTGCCGATAAGTCCTCGTTGTCCAAGCTGTTGGAGACAATGGACAAACCAGTGGTGCATTCACAGTGGTGTGAAGAGGAGGAAACATCAGTATGATGCTTTTGCTTTTCCTCATGTCTCGACCTGAGCTGCATACTGATTGCTGGAGAGGAGAATTTTGTGTGTGTGTATGTGTGTGTGTGTGTGTGTGTGTGTGTGTGTGTGTGTGTGTGTGTGTGTGTGTGTGTTTGGAAGACATGGAGAAGGAAGGTGTTTGGGGGAAACAAGGAGAGAGAGAGAGAGAGAGAGTGTCTGTTTGTTGTTGTGGTTTCTGTGTGTGTGTGTGTGTGTGTGTGTGTGTGTGTGTGTGTGTGTGTGTGTGTGTGTGTGTGTGTGTGAGGCAGATAGAGAGCAAAGCCAGATCTTACCCTCCAGCCGGAGCGAGGCCATTCTTTGAAACTCGGGCTCCTGCAGCCAGCGGGACATCCTCTTAAAGGTCTCGCGGCCGGACTTGAGCTTGCCCCAGGGCTTGGGGTTCCTCAGGAGGTCAGACAGCGTGCCCTGTGACCTACACAGGACCCTCTCGGCGAAGATGGCCTGGGGGATGCTGTACCTCTTCAGCTCGGTGATGATCCTCTGGGCCACGTCTCTGGTGTTGATCTCCTCCCCGCCGCCGCCGCCCTGCGAGCCCGGCAGCATGCCCTCGCCGGGCGAGGACAGGGCGGACGACGAGGAGTGCAGGTGCTCGCCCATCTTGGAGGCCTGCTGGCTCGGGTGATGGTGGGGCTGGTAGTGCTGGCTGTAGATGGGGTGAGGGTGGTGGCCCTGGGCGTGCTGGTGAGCCTCCATCTTGTTCAGCTGGTGCCCCACCGACACGTCGCCTCCGCCCAGGCCCGGCGGCGACATCTCGCGGCCGAAATCCGACGTCCGGCAGAAGAGGCTCCCCCCGTGGACGTCGTAGCCGGCGTGGAGCATCTGGCCGCCGTTGCCGTTGGGGCTGTTGCCCAAGCTGCCGTAGCCGTGCATGGAGGAGGCCAGGCCCGAGCCCGTGGACGGGGGCGACAGGCTCTGGGTCATGGCCAGGTCCTTGCCGTACGGGTTGTAGAAGTTGGTGCCGAGGCCCCGGTCCTCGCGCATGAGGGTGAAGCTGCCGATGACGTTGCTGACGGGGAGGCAGGGGTGGTGGTGGTGGTGGTGGTGGTGGAACTTGTCGTCGAAGGGCTGCAAGGGGGTCAGGGTGGTGTAGGTGCTGCCGGAGCTGGACGGGGAGTCGCCGCTGTAGCCCAGCGCCGACATGGAGTGGTCAAAGCCCGGCGGACGGGGCTCGGGCTCCAGGGACATGGAGGGGCCCCCGAGGGAGGGCCTGGGGAAGGCGGCCGAGAGGTCCCGCGAGTGCAGCATGGCCCGGCCGTCCTGGCTGTGAGCCAGATCGGGGTGACCGTGGAGGGACATCTCCCCTAGACTCCCATCCATCTTCAAAACCTCGACAAATAAACTGTGTATTTCCTGCGCGCACACACACACACACACACACACACCCCACCCCCCCTGTGTGTCGTCGCTCTCCTCTTCTTGTTATTGTTGTTCAGCAGCCGGGGCTAACAGTCTGGAAGGTCTCTCGTTACACCAGACTATGGATTTATTGATTTGTGAATTAATTGATTTCCGGGCTTATGGGGTGTCTAATTAATTATCTGATAACGTTAAGTACTGTCTTCAAACTCCCTCAAACTCCCAGAAAACGAGTTTGAAAATTGCATCAGGAGCTAAAACTGTGATTTTATTCTCTCTTGTGCATCCGCGCTGGGCTCTCTCTCTCTCGCTCTCTCTCTCTCTCTCTCTCTCTCTCTCTCTCTCTCTGTGTCTCTCTCTCGTGTCTCTTTGGTGCTCAGCTGCGGTCCTCCCTCGGCAGAAGCCTCTCTTTTTGTGCCTGCTGTTGAGACAAGACAGGCGCTGTTATACTCCGGCTGCATTTTAAAACTTTAACCGTCACAGAGAAGGAAAATAAATAAACAGCCGAATAACGTTTCGTCTCATCGGCCTCAAAACGCCAAAAATAACACTCGTGCATCCCAGACAAAAATAAAACAATAACAGAGATATTTCAGCTCACACGATAATTTTTTTTTTTTTTTAAAAAAACACTTGGATGTTCTAATCACTCATTTTAAAGAATTTTTATTTTTTTTCTTCTTAGGCAAAGTTATGAATACAGAAGTAGCGCGCATGCGAAGCGCCGGACATTACGGTGCGTATTAGGGTGCGTATTTACGCCATATGTAATGAATCTGAACGATGCGTTAACTAACTACCAAACATGATGGCGATCCAGACACACACACACACACACACACACACACACACACACAGACACACACACAGACACACACAGACACACGCGCAAAAAAAAAAAACCCAAAAAAAACATCGACATGTGTCGAGGTACAGGTCCGAAATCCTACCTTTTTTTATGATCCACTTCTCAGAGCGCGTCCGCGGCCGTTGTCCGTCCTGTGCATGTCTCCGATCGTGTCGCCGAGCAGCCCTGCAGATTCACACAATTGGTCCGTCCGCTGCGCCCCGGGGTGCTACATTCACCGAAACCAGAGTGCAAAAAAAAAAAAACCCATCTGCGGTTACAGACGAAAATCTATGTCTCTCGCGCGCGCTCTTCGGTCCCGATTCTCGGGTCTTTGTTTTCCACTCCAAAAAATCTCCGGGTCTAGCCTCGTGTGTTTTTTTTTTTTTCCTTCCTTGCTCTACACTAGCAGCTCTCCTCTTTTTCTTTCATTATCTCGTGAGATTTTCCTCCTCCCTCCCTCCCTCCCTCTGCCTGCCACTTCATCGATCTCACCACCAACTCTTTCTCCTTCTCCTCCTCCTCCTCCTCCCCCTTGCTCACATTGACTCTCCGCTTTCAGTGCGTCACGGCCTTAAAAATCTGACAGATGTGCGATGAAATTCCTACTCCAATTAACCCTTTCTCTCCCGGGGGGAGTGGAGGAGGGAGGGGTGACGGGGCAGGAGGGGTTGGGTGGGTGGAGGTGGAGATGCTCCCTTTCTCATAACCCCACAGGTTAAGCCTACTTCAGCTGATTGCATGCACAACTTATGAATTATGTGCGCACATCCTGGTCATTGTGCTGCGCTCGGCTGTTTATTGGATCTGATCAATGGGGTTTCACGAGCTGCGGCTAATGTCGTTTTGTTCCTTCTTTATTTTTTATGTAACAAGCGAAGCTGCTGCTACTTATTGTCACTGTGAATAATCACCTGCAACATGGAGATGGAATGCCACATAACATATACATTTCAGGAGGGGGGGGGCTGTTCTTATAGATATGATTTTTATAATTTGTAGAATGTGTTGCACTAGCTTTTGTGTTTATTTTTTTATTCCTCGTATCAGTGCAGGACTAGATTTGGAAGGCCCTGTGGTGATTAATAAAATAAATTAAGGGTGAATATTATGTAAATCGCCTCACTGACTTATTGACTCGAATTTTTTTTTTTTTTTTTTTTAAATCCATCCATTTCCACTCTGCTGTGCTCCATCTCCTCACCACACCACGTCCTGTATTCAGACATGATCTCTTTCTATTTATTTGTAGTTTTCCTGACTCTTGTGCAACCTTTCAGGAATAAATGCTGTCAAGTGACGCTCGTGTTTAGCCCAGCTCTTAATCAGCACTCAGCACGCGCCTCCATCCACTCAAGCAGCCAACACTTCAGTCTGGAAAGTCCCTCAACAAGATCAATGCCCCCCCCCCCCAACCCTCCACCACCCCCCTCCCAAAAAAAAGGACCCTCGACCTGCTGCTGCATCAGCGTGCGCGTGTGCACACGCAAGAGCGTCCAATGACTGTAATTGCGTGTACATTTAGCGTGCCATATGTCTTCACGCTTGGATTTGTGTGCGTGTGTCGTGCATGTGTGTGAGCCCAAATTTGCCTGTGAGAGCGTGCGTGCGCGCGCGCGTGCAGCCCTGCACTTGTGTGCACTTTTGCTTGTTGTATGCGCGCGTTCACGTGAGATTAGTGTCCATGCGTGTGTGTGTGTGTGTGTGTGTGTGTGTGTGTGCTGGCCCCAGTGTGTGCATGTAAGAAGCATAAATATATACATCTAGTCTGCATTGGTCAGGCCTGTGCGTGCATGTTTGAGCGCGCGCGCGCGCCGGAGAGAACCACACAGACAAGACAGAAGCAGGGAGGCAGAGCGCATACTAATCATTTCTGTCTGTCAGTTTAATTTTCAGAGATGAGCAGTTCTGGCGTTTGGAGAGCAGCACATGGAGCGGGCTGCGCGGTGTGGGACCGCCGGCTTCCCGGAGCAGATGCTGCCCTATCGATCCGCCCCGCGCGCATGCAGCCAGCACGGAGGGATGCGCGTATGGATGGCGAGTATAGCTGGAGGAAAAAATGGTCAACGGCTACAGAGCGAAAATAATAATAATAATAATAATAAAAAAAAAAAAGGTCCTTTTGGAGGTCGGGGTGAGAGTTCACCTTCTGTGGCTGGAAAATTCGAGAAGGGAGGCTGACACCAGAGCTGCAAGGCCCCCCAACTTTCTGCGGCCCTGAAGGGAAACCGACACCCGGAGGGGCCTTCAGGGTCTGGGGTTGTCAACAGCCAAGAGACACTTATAGGCCTAATCTAATACTGGAAGAAGAACAAAAACCCACACATCCCCCTGCGCAATGCGCATGTTGTGATTAAAATATATATTCCCAAAACTGATGGTTTCGCCTCCACAAAAGGTCTCAGACAGCATTGAGGCCATTTCCATCTCTCTCTCTCTCTCTCTCTCATGGAGACATTTACATCTCAGCCATTTAGCTGACGCTCTCAGAGGCACGTGCAGCGGGAGCTCCATCACCACACGGGCCGCGGACTCACCGAGAGGAAACATCCCGACAGTTAGCCGCAGCTCAGAGAGACGTCCGGTGTGTGTCCAGTAAGCTGTTAATCTAAAGCCAATATCGAGCGCGTTTTAGATTTTAACCATTTAGCTGATGCCTCCACCCTGAGGGACGTGCTTCAAAATCCCGCATCGCCAATATTACAAGCGGCCAATAGCGAGGAGGTCAGGGGTCAGGTGGCATCGCTGTGACCGTGAAATGACCATGCATGTGTGCTGGGAAATAAACAGAATATACAAGCCATGCAGAGAAGGGGGTTTACGTGCTGGTGTTGCAAGGGGAGGGAGGGGGGGGGGGGGGGCAATGGCTGCTCCCAGCCTGCGAATGAAAAGGGACTCGTCGATATTCATAAATTCATATTTTATTAGTAGAAAATAGAAAATAAATAAATAAGCAGAAGCGTGGTGTTTTCTGCAGCGATGGACGTGCTGTGCATGCCCCCCCCCCCCCCCCCCCCCCCATCCAAAAGGCCTGCACAGCCCCCCGAGCTGCAGCAGCAACAGGACGGAGGAGAAATACCCAGCGCGACATTATTCATCCTGCTTTTCCTCCCGCTCCCCCAAATCTGCTGTTTAATCACCGAGTAAACGTGATCACTTATTGGCAAATGATAATGGATGGAGCGCACGCGCGGGGTTTGCAGTTTTGAATGAGATATTGACTCTCTTGTTTGCAGCGACCAGAAAAAAAGGGGGAGAAAAAATCTAAATGACGTTTTCTTTTTCTTTTTTTTTTTGATCGCAGCGTCCATCAGGGAAGAAGAATCTCATCTGAAGGACTCAAAGAGGAAGCAAACGTTTCCTTCTGTTTCTCAGCTGTAATATAATTAATATTATACAATCATCACATTTATATTTAGCTTCCAAATATATAATAATAACCGTCACGTTGTGATGATGACAGGGTTTTTGATTCTGACTCTAAATGAGTCGTTTTGTTTTCATCTAATCTAGATATCCCATGCATTATTTAATCACACACACACACACACACACACACACACACACACACACACACACACACACATTGTAATGACTGGTAAACATGACACCTGAAACTGAAATCATGCACGTTCACACTGCTTTTCTTCCTCTGTATGTGTGTGTGTGTGTGTGTGTGTGAACAGAACATTGGTAAACACACACACACTCACACATATATAATATAATACATAATACATAGAAAACAATGTATATCCCCACGTTATTTATTGTCATATTATTATACTAATACTAATACTAATAATACAACAGAACGTTTGGGTCAGTATGTTCATCTTTTATTTTGAAAAGGAAACAAAAAGTTGAAGCTGGTAAAAAAAAGAACAAAAATCACAAGAAGTTATTCAACACTTATTGACAAAAATCAATTTACACAAACAACTGAAAACAACCTTCAGAATGAATTAATTTAAGTTAATGTCCCTGTCATCACCATGGTAACCTTATTAACTGTCCGCTTTAAGCCGAATGGGAGAAATTGTTTTCTTTCCCAGAATTTCTGAATCTAAAGTGAATTAATTTCAGTGAAGTTTTCGTGATAACTTTTGGTAAAAACGTGACGCAGCCTGTTCCGGGTTTCCTTTTTAACTTCCTCCACCTGTTAGTGAGCGCAGCGCACGCGCATCCGTCTTGTCCACGTGGTGATGGTTAAAGAATGTAAATGTCATTTCTGCTTGTTAGAAGTCATCACATTTTAATCTATTTTTTTTTTTTACTTCAGAATACATTTTATTTACAAGCAAAAGTCATCATGAAATCCAGTTTCTCGCAGTGTCTCTAAAGTTTTATTTATTTATGTATTTACTTTATTTAATAAAGTTGACTTGCTCAGCTTGTGGTTCAGTGAGTGATATTTTATTCTCTTTTTTTTTTTTTTTTTTTTTTTAAATAAAAGTTTTACAGCAGAGGACGTCCCAGTGAAGATTTAGAGATGCAATAACACTTCATATATGCATCTGCAGTTAAACTACAAACTACAAACATGAGCATTACACATTATATTTAACTCTCATGAAATCTATTAAATACCTGTATAACAATATAACAGTCGTTATTACCATAACAATTACTATTATTGTTCATTTATATTTATTTCTAGCTTCATTTAGAATACAATGTTGAAAGTGACTCAGCACTTAAATCCATATTTCATAGCTATAAAATAGTAGACTATATTATTTTATAAAAAACATGTATTTGTAAATAATATATATTTTAACTTTAAGCTATTGGATATGTGTTTTTTGCAGTATAGATACCACACTGATGATACAAATTCAATTATCAGAATATATATATACATATATATATACATACATACATATATACATACATGTATATATATATATATATATATATATATATATATATATATATATATATATATATATATATATATATATATATATATATATATATATATATACATACATACATATATATACATATATATATGTATATATATTTTTATATATATATTTCGATTTCAAAAACAAAAGGAAAATGTATCAATACATTTTTGTATCAATCCTATAATCATATAATCAATCAACATAAATCTAATTTGAAATAAATAATTGTACAATAGGAGACAATGCTCTGTTTCTCACTTCCTCTTTTTCTTGTTGTCAACTCCCTTTTTTTATTTCCCCCTCTCCCTCAGCCAATCGATGAAATCAATTATTACCACGTGACCTGGCGTTACACAGATCGCAATGTGAATAATCGATAACTGAATTAATTTGACCGGATTAGATCTGAAAGAGAAAAAAACAATAATAATAATAATAATAATAATAGAAATTATCCATATTGACTCCAACATTGAGGCTCACGTGAACATGCAAGACGGATTCCGTGTAACATAAAATATTGATGATTATGTGGTTGAAACGCGTCTCAGCTCATATGGAACATAACAAAATAGAATTATAAAACAAAAATGTCCTCTTTACCTTTTAAAGGGCTTGATGTGAACACACGTGACATGCAGGCCTTCAGTTTATCTGCATTCACAGCGCGTGGCCTGCTGCCCAAACACACACACACACACACACACACACACCTGAGTATATTTCTCACAGA
>JACSYO010001107.1:7500-40000 GCA_016806645.1 Ophiodon elongatus | reverse complement strand
TCTCTCTCTCTCTCCATCTCTCTCTCTCTCTCTCTCTCTCTCTCCCCCACCACCACCACCCCCCAATATTATTAATAGATAGGAGGGAGGAAAATACACAAGCGCACACTGAGACACATAAGTCCTCCCTCCTCGGGATATGGAACTCCAACAGACATGAAGCCGCTCGGCTCCTTCTGAGGAGGACATGAGAGGCATGGCACGGGATGAAGGGAAATCCTTCATACAGGAAGAACACAAGCAGCAGCCGCAATGCAAGGTGGCCTTTCAGGGCCGACTGGATGGGTTTCTCCCCGTGACCCTCACCCAGACACACACACACACACACACACACACACACACACACACACGAAACCTCCCACCCCCTTCTGTGCTGCTTCTTTTTTTTTTTTTTGCCTTCTGGTAACTTCTCTCAGTGCACAGCTTACAGTGTGATGTAGATCCTT
Organism: Ophiodon elongatus; assembly: GCA_016806645.1. NCBI lineage: Eukaryota > Metazoa > Chordata > Actinopteri > Perciformes > Hexagrammidae > Ophiodon > Ophiodon elongatus. The sequence goes on along the minus strand of JACSYO010001107.1, from coordinate 39,554 downwards.
TTACATTTGTCTCCCAGTTTATATCCACCCCCCCTCCCCTCTTCTTCTTTTCCTCCTCCTCATCCTCATCCTCCTCCTCCTCCTCCTCCTCCTCCTGCTTCTTCTTCCACTTCTCTCTTGCCCTCCGTATCATTTTTCACTCGCGCAGTGGAGCGATCGATATGTAGAAAAGCGCTACGGTATCATGTATCATTGTGGAATATGTGATGTAGATTATGGCCAGTTCATGTTTACAGTATTTTTCTTTTGTGCGGCGTCCGATGGCGGAGGGTTTGTGAGACGCCTGCAAGCTTTAGATTGAAGGCTTTCTCTGGTCGATCATAAAAAAAAAAAAAAAAAAAAGATTATATGAGTGAAAATAATTTTATTTTATGAGAGGTCTTGTCATGAGTCATACTTCAATAAAAAAAAAAAAAAGCTGTAAAATGTTCTACTTGCATGCCTGAGTCAAGATGTCATTTTTATAAATGTGTAGAGATTTATAAGAATAAAGCACTTTCACTCGCATACATGAACAATCTCCTTTAGAACTATATGTAGAATATTTATTTTGACTGAATTTATGACAATTATGTCTTGACCTCTTGTGTGATTTAGTCAGTTGTACATCTGATTGCTTCGGTCCTGTGATGAGAACGTGTGTGTGTGTGTGTGTGTGTGTTTTATTACTGTGATTGTAAAAAACACAATATCCCTCATCTTTCAAATTTAGGCAATTTGTTTTGGACAATGACTATTTGAATTGCCCTTTGTTTGTCAAATCAATATTTTCATATATGGTCAACGGCCCCTTTGAAATCACACCGCTGTCGTAAAAGGTTTTTCAAAAGGATCTAATTTTTTGCAGGAAAACTCGACGGACGCCGTGAAACCTGAAACCTCACGCGATCTCCATAAACGCGATCTCCATAAACGCGATCTCCATAAACACGATCTCCATAAACACGATCTCCATAAACACGATCTCCATAAACACGATCTCCATAAGCGCTTTCCATCTCGACGTTTGTCATAAACACGGCGGCAGTCGCGGACAAAGATGACGAGGGAGAACAAAGATGGTGGACGACGAGGGCGCGCTGCTCTCCGATGTTGTCTTCCTTACATCTCTGCTTGGCTCGTCTCCCCCCCCCCCCCCCTCCTCCCCCCCCTCCCTCCGAGCCGAGGTCCAGTTTCATTGCATTATCTGCATGTCCGGAGCGTCCCAGAGGGGCTGCAGAATGACCAGTGGCCCCGCTGACCCTCAGAGCTGCTGTCACCCTTCATCACCCCGCTCTCCATCTTGGATGGTGCGGTCACCTAGCAACCAGGGCCAGGGTTCGCCGCTCATGGACCAGAGGCTATTGGGAAATCAATCGATACGCCTCGGCCCAACCTAGCGAGCTGCCTGCCTGGCTGGCTGGCTGGCTGGCTGGCTGGCTGGCCGACTCCCCCTCCTCTCCTGCTCCCTACACCTCCTTCCTCCCCCCCTTCTCACTCTCCCTTGTTATGGCCAAATGAAGACGATGCAGTTCTCACTTTTCCACACCTCGCGTGCATGTGGATATCCTGTTACAGGATAAGAAATGCCTCTGCTCCTCCAGGCTGATGTATCTGTCCTGTCAACCGGCCTCCATTTCCACCAATGTTTGGATTGAGAGGCGGAGAAACGGCAATTAATCAAATTTCAGAAGAGGATTTCTTTTCCTATCACGGTATCGGCCGGGAAGAAGTGCTGACCAAAAGATTACAGCGGTGCACAACTGCAGCGCAGCCCGCCCCGCCGCCACGTTTATGAATTTTTCTTTCAGCACTCCGGTGTTTCGGAGAGCAATAACTCCGCCGTCCCCACTCCTCGCATGGCTCATCCTTTGGATCATTTCCACACGGGTCTATGTGAATCTAATTAGGAACCTATCAGACATGAACGCAAAGATCACTTTCATTAGCGGAACAATGAGAAATGTTAAAGGGATTACAGAATCCAGCCCCAAAAAATAAAAGATAGAGATTTTTAAGCTCATAAAAAACATCGAGAAGGTCACGTCGGTTTAGTGGGGGTCCTCCGCAACCTTTTACAATCAGGCCGGGGGTCAGCAACCCTTGAACCCGCCCCCTCGGACCACATCGGGAGGAGGATGGGCCAGCAAAAAAAATTCGATCACCTTAAACAGTTTAAGACAGAAGGCTCGGGGAGAAGGAAGGGGACGATGAAAGGATGGGGGAGGACGGCGGGTGGAGGAGGAAGAAAGGAGGAGGAAAAGGGGGAGGAGGGCTGAGGGCCAGCACTGACAACAAACCCGTGCTAATCTGTTCACCGATCAGAGCCATCAAACTGAACGGCTCAGCTAAAAGAGAATCTGGTGGTCCATCTGGACTGCTGAGTCCCCCCCCCCTCTCCACCTCCCCCCAAACACTCTTCTGCACTTTGGAGGAGAGATTTAAAACACCTTTAACCTTTCAGGGATTCCACCTCAGTGGTGCAGTCCAACAGACACAGAAACTATGGTCTCTTTACACTTTATAGACGGATGGAAAGAAGTGTCTGTGAGATTGACACTACACAGCAATTTTCATATTCAATGAAGAAGCAAAAGTGGCGAAACGCACTCCGGAGGCAGCTTCTCAAATGTGAGATTTTGCCACTTTTCATTGTTTCTGATCATATCGAGGGGGGGGGTCGGACTGATGGCAGTTTTAAGACTTAAAATCTTGATCTCTGTAAAATATCTCTGTAAAAAAGGCCATGAATTCCCAAACGATTAATACAAACAAATATATATACCGAAAATAATCCTCAGCAGCCCCAAAAAAGTGAATGTACAGCAGAACGTCACAGGGGGAGATGTGCTTTTATATATCTGCACTCAATCACCAAGCCAGAGCCCTTCTGAGGTGCTAACACGGCACCGCATTGCATTAAACAGCAGATGCGCGTCGCACTTGATGCCAAGCAACAACAGGCAGCTGCAGCCCCCCCCTCCCTGCCCCCCCCCCTCTTCTTGCCCCCCCCCCCCTTCTCCAGATCAAGCTGACAGATTTCTTGACTTTTGTTGTTGGTCATCCTTGCAACTAAGAAGATGAAGCTACCTCTGTCGTGGGGGGTGCTTGGCAGATCCCCAGATGGTCATCCAGCACGTGGCTGGAGGTGGGCCGTGAAATGACCCCCCAGCTGGACACTGTGGCCAGGTCACTGATCTCTGAGCCTCCCCTGACCCCCCCTCCTCCTCCTCCTCCTTCTTTTTTTAGGGCCAGCTGCCATCGTAGCAGTCCTATCCTAATGGTACTGAACCCCCCCCCCATTACTACCCCAACATCAGCGGCTAGCCAGGCCACGGGGAGTGTCCAGCTGCCCTTACCCCTCCTCTCGCTGCATCCACTGGCCTTTCACTGGACACAGGAGAGCCTTGGGGAGGGGAGGTGGGGGCAGAGTGTAAAAGGATGGGCTTGTCTGATTCACACCCCCACCCCTGTAAAAAATAGGAAGAGGAGGGGGGTGAGGGGGGGCAATAGCCACGAGGATGGACCATGGCCACAGAGGCATGACATTGACACGGACGAAAGAAAAGAACCTCTTAACCATAAAAGTGGAATAGTCGCCTCTGGAAATCTGGGGCGGCCGCAAATGTGTTGTGAGTGCCGGGGTGTCTCGCTCATTGTCCCCATTACATGTCCCATGGAGTGCAGGAGAGGGGGGGCAGGCAGAAACTAGATGGGCAGGGAGGCAGGGAGGGAGGGAGGGAGGCACGGAGGGGGGGAGGGGGGGGTTTGATGCTTAAAAGCATTCTCGGGGACATACGCAGACATGCATCCACACATGAAAATTACTGCTCGGCTGTGTGCAGCTAATGCGCTGCTGCTTCCAGAGAGACTGGTACAGTTGGATGACTTGGCATGGGCCCACCCGGGCGCAGGGGGGGGGTACGCCTCCGCTGGGCTGGAGCCCGGCTGCCTACTGAGAGAGGGGGCTTCTGGGTTCGCTTGCCTGGAGTAATGTCGATAAATCAATAGGACACACGTCACTGCAGGCCCAGAGAAGCCACATGAAACTGTCATTGATCGGCAAGAGGTGGAGTGTGTGTGTGTGTGTGTGTGTGTGCAGGGGGGGATGAAGGGGGGAGGGATGGATGGAGGTGTAGGGATGGGAGGGGTGAGGCTGTGGGGGAGGGAGAATCCAAACGCAAGGAGCCCAAGGGTCATCTATTCCCCACTCTCCTCCCTCTTCCTCCTGCTCCTCTTTCTTCCTCCTCCTCCCCCTAACAATGAAGGCCAGCGCATGGATGTTGGTGTCAAAGGTCAGCGCAGTGGCCAGTGGCCCTCTGAACAACACCGCAGAGCCACACGTGCCCCGTCTATAGCTCACGGTCACAGCTCACAGAGCTCAGAGCGCCTCTGGTGTGGGAGAGGACGACCGCTGCCTCGTCCGGCGAGCAAACCCACTGCGGCTTGTGATCCGCCATTCGTGACCGGCTGTATCAGCGAGAACAGACCCGAATCCACCACTACAGGACGGAGGGGGGAGGAGGGGGGGGGGGGACCCCTCAAAGAAATGCATGCAAAGCTGGTTTGCGTTGCACGACACTCTACGAAACCGCCATTTCCTCCTCTGCAGCAGCGTTGGCAACCACAGCAGCCACTGACCGTAGCGAGGAAAGCCACAGCTGATTGCCTTCCCTCCCACACTCGCTCTCTCTCGTTCCCTCTCTTTCTCTCGTTCCCTCTCTCTCTCTCTCGTTCCCTCGCTCTCTCTCTCATCCCCTCTCTCGCTCTCTCTCACGCTCCCTCCCCGCTCAATCCTGCGTTTTCAGCAGTAGTTTCGATTGGCGATCAATACGGCACATGATCAACACAGGCCCCCGGATCATGATATCCATCCCCTTCACTTAGGGCCGAACCCGGCTTCAGCGCCCGGTGCTGTGGAGCCGATGAGCCTCCGGTTCAGAAGGGAGGGGGGGGGGCTGCAGGTTCAATGCCCACCACGGTCAAGACAGACGGAGACGCGGTGATTGTCTGGGTGTCAAGTTCTCCTGACAGTCTGTCTGGCTCGGCCTGCTGGGTTCTGATCTGAAGGAAAGGCTTCGTCCCTCGACCCGACAGCGCCGCTCGCTCTCCCTCTCTCTCTCCATCCCTCCCTCCCTCCCGCTCGGCCTCCCGCTCGCCCGCCTTCGTTCCTCGCTCCCCCTCTGTATCCGCCCTGCTGTATTCCTGTGCTCCTGTGCCTATACGGTTGCTCATGGTGAGCTAATGGCCGGCACATTGATCATGCTTGCTCGACCTCCAAATTGGGGTCAACCACAAAAGAGGCCCACGTCTCCCACTGCCAGGAAACAACTGCCGATTTCAAACTGTCATCTGTGCGTGTTTTTTCTGGAAATAACCCAGAAACCCAGGCACCCGGATTTGCGCCCGACTTCCTGCAACCTAGTTTGCCTTCGAGCGTCCTTCAACCCACATCAGGGAGACGAGGAGGTCACCAAATCCCCCCCCACCCCCCCCACCACCACCACCACCAGAACCCCCCTGCCGCCGCTTCCATTTCTCACCTCTCTTCTCCGGCAAGCTATTAACCTTTATGTAATTTCTTTAATTGTGGAAGTTGACGCTGGGCTGGAGCCCCGCGTCACCTTTGCATTCGTTTCCCTGACACTTTCATTATCACAATAGGTATATGAAATAGACAGGTGCAAAATGCATGGCAGCCCTCTGTCCTTGCTCGGCCGGTTGCCATGGAAACGGCTGATAGAGTAGGTTATCGATCGCTGTGTCCAGTCCCCCTCCGTTCCCCCACTCCCCTGAACCGACTTTTTTTCTGCAGTGATGGGCGTGGATCAATAGGCTGTATATTGTATGCCTTTTCTCGCCATTCGTCCTCCGTAATAGGAAAAATGGAGAGGAGAGAATTGTGAAAAATGTAAGCGATAGTATTTAACGAGAAAGAAGAAGATTTGAGCGAATAAATGAGATGAGGATTGAACGGGAAAACGCCTGGAGTCTGATGACATGCAAATACAGTAAAGGTGTTTTTGTGTTTGGAGCACTGGGATTCCCTTCTAATGTAGGGAGAGGAGATAGGAAGGGAAGAGAGGAAAGGAAGAAAGGGAGAGAAGGAAGGAAGGGAAGAGAGGAAAGGAAGAAAGGGAGAGAAGAGAGGAAGGAAAGAGAGGAAAGAAAGAAAGTGAGAGAAGATAGGAAGGAAAGAGAGGAAAGAAAGAAAGTGAGAGAAGATAGGAAGGGAAGAGAGGAAAGAAAGAAAGGGAGAGAAGATAGGAAGGGAAGAAAGGAAAGAAAGAAAGGGAGAGAAGAGAGGAAGAGAAGAGAGGAAAGAAAGAAAGGGAGAGAAGGAAGGAAGGAAAGAGAGGAAATAAAGAAAGGGAGAGAAGGAAGGAAGGAAAGGAAATGAAAAAGGGAGAGAAAGAAGGAAAGAGAGGACATAAAGAAAGGGAGAACAAGAAGGAATGAAGGAAAGGAAATGAAAATGGAGAGAAAGAAGGAAAGAGAGGACATGAAGAAAGGGAGAGAAGGAAGGAAGGAAAGGAAATGAAAAAGGGAGAGAAAGAAGGAAAGAGAGGACATGAAGGAAAGAGAGGACATAAAGAAAGGGAGAGAAGATAGGAAGGAAAGAGAGGACATGAAGAAAGGGAGAGAAGGAAGGAAGGAAAGGAAATGAAAAAGGGAGAGAAAGAAGGAAAGAGAGGACATAAAGAAAGGGAGAAAAAGAAGGAAGGAAGGAAAGGAAAAGGGAGAGAAAGAAGGAAAGAGAGGAAATAAAGAAAAGGAGAGAAGGAAGGAAGGAAAGGAAATGAAAAGGGTGTCTGAGGGGCCCTCAGCATTCTTTCTGTCTGTCTCAGAATCAGAATCAGAATCAGCCCTTTTCTTCTCAGTTTACACATTCATGTCACGGCACATTTACCCACATATGTACGATTCTACATCAATTTATCCAAATCTTCTCGTTTATATATATGTATATATATATATATATACATATATATACATATATATATATATATATATATATATATATATATGTATATATATATAAATATTTATATATATATATATATATATATATATATATGTATATATATATATATATATATACACATACATTTTATAATCAAGCATCAGAGAGGGCCAATTCATGTCTTAAAAAATAAATAAAAAGAATCTGCGACGGTGGACGAGGAGCCGCTGCGGACCTGGGGGAGCTCGTTTAAATCTCGCCTGAGGGATCCCTCCGAGCGAGGGGTCATGGTTGAAGTCATGGAGCGGCGGATTTAAAGGTGGGCAGCTCCTCAAGGTGTCTCTGTCGCCCCGAGGCACGGTCATCACAATTCCAAGAGAGGTGGAAATAAAAGTGCACTGAGGACACAAAGGCTTTTGGGCACTTCTGGAGAAATTAGCCGGCCAGCTCACTGATGGTCAACAACCTTGGCTTATAGCTACAAACAGCCCCCCCCCCCCTCCCCCTGGTCTGTACCCATCTAAACGACTTGGTCCCATACATCACCATTCACCTGGCCTTTTCCACACACAGCACCGACATCCCTCTGGACAGTGGACGTGAAACAGACGGGAGAAAAGAGGACGTCGCGTACGTTTTTTTTTTCTTACTCCGACCCCTGCAGAACACACGCATCACCTCGGGGGGGCGCTCACGTGCTCAGGTCCTACCGCCCGATTCACGGAGAAGAGAACGAGAGCCGCTCAGCATGGAGAGTCCGGTCACATTGTCCAGGCTCCTCTCCTCTCAGGCTGATACCGTGTACGCTCTCCCCCCCTACACACAGATGTCAATATGTTTGCTCTTCACTGGGAGGAATGTGCCCTGAGGCTCCCATATAAAATTAGCAGACCATTCCCATGTTGGCTCCCTTTCATGCCCCCACTTGCAAAGCGGCCGACGCCACTGTATCAATAATTCAGCCACAATTTAGTTGTAGTTGGGCCACATGTTACGGGTCAGTTGCAACGGCTGCTGTTGCCACAGGATGCCGGATCTGCCTGATGGGCTTGTTGGAGAGAGGGGAGGGGAGGAAAGAGAGGAGGGGGGGTTGTGGTCAAATGGTCTGATGTCCTGCCATTGTGGTTCCACTAATAGGCCGGTGCATGGCTGTGAGGAGCTTTGTTCACAGGCGTCATTCTGTATTTAAGATTAAACTTGTGCATCATTCTCAGAGACGAGGCAATAACTTAAAGGGCCAGTTCACCCAAATGTGTTCGTTGTGCTCAAAAGACAATGCTGTTAAAATCCTCTTGACCCCATGTTCAGTGGATTATGCAGAGCGACGGGGGGATGATGCCTTTAAAGAAAAATAAATAACATTATTTCAGTGCATTCAGCAACAATAATGAAACCTAAAGCCGTAGAATATTTTACCTTCGGCTTAAAGCAATGTTCGTTTTCTGATGTGTGTAGAGCTCCGGTTCATTCAGAACGATTAGGATGAGGAAGAAGAAGAGGAAGAGGAAGAGGAAGAGGAAGAAGAAGAGGAAGAGGAAGAGGAAGAAGAAGAGGAAGAGGAAGAAGAAGAAGAAGAAGAAGAAGAAGAAGAAGGGAAACCTCCATTCTTGAAAGGACAAAGAAAGTTATTGTCATATGTACATATATGTGTATATTCCGCATTTACATATGTACCTATATCACTATTGAAATGCAGAATAAGGGCATTTCTGAGTTGCCTAATCTTTCCTTAACATAGCAATAAGAGCCTGGAAATAAAAAAAAGGAGCAAAAGAGTCGTGGATCCCCGAGTTTCAACCTCATAAAACATTATTGACGGTTAAAACTTTAAAAAGCACGCAGATTTTAACTTTACTTTCTTCTTTAAATATGCCCCCCCCCCTCCCCCACCCCCCGTGTGTGTGTGTGTGTGTGTGTGTGTGTGTGTGTGTGTGTGTGTGTGTGAGGCCATCCAGTTGACAACACGGCTCATCCTAAAAAACCTCCACATGTGTGTTTCTGAGGATTCATCCACAGAATCAGGTCTGTGGGGGGTTCCTCTCCCCCGCACACATCCCAGCAGCCCGCTGGATGCCGGCCTCCCGTCTGAAGCCTTCAGGGTGCTGGAGCTGCTAACCTCACGCGCTATACGGCGAACATGGAAATGTGTACGTGTGTGTGAGGAAGGGGCTGGGAGAGGAGGGAAGTGGCTGCCCTTGCACCTTGGCGAGATGAAAAGCCCTCAAAGCCCGGAGAGGAGGAGAAGACTGGAAGGGCAGAGGTCAAGCTCCCAAGGCCCAAAGAGAGAGAGGGAGAGAGGGAGAGAGAGGGGGAGAGAGACTAAGACAAACTTTTTCTTTTGCCCCGCGGCGGATTGTGTACGTGGTCAAACCGAAGACCCGATGAGGAAACTCTGGAGTTACTGTATATGAAATGTACATCCAAACTTCCTGGCAACTTTAGTCAGAGGCCGGCCGGCTGCCGTGACCTGGTTCACTGGTTTGTTCGCGGCTTCCTCACAGACGCCATTTTACTTGCCTGATTAAATTCCTCGCCTAAGGTACTGCAGCCATGCAGTACTTTATTTTGCATTATTGTTTCATTTTAATCAAGCTGATTATGAAATGTCACCGCGCTCGATGCGGGGGATGAATCCGTGTGCACCAAAAGGAAACAAGACTTTTTTTGTGTGTGTGTTTTTTTTAGGAAAGTGTGAACTAAAAGTTCTGGTTATAATAACCCACACAGCAACGCGTTTCAAAATGTGTTTCCTATATCTGCTTCCTGTAGCTGTTCATGAACACAACACAACTTCTATATCGGTTATTTGATAAGAGTTTCCCAAAGAGATCTCTGTGTTTTCATGTTGTTTTTTCTCTCTCTCTGAAATGAGGCGGATGGAAATAGGTGAAGGGAGGTTCACGCGCAATATTACAGTCAAAATCATATTCATCAGGTTGTTTGCTCGCGTTGCCGAGGAGACCGCACACAAATAATCTGATCAAACACACTCACTCCCACAGTGCGGCTGTCGAGCGTTAAACTATTATTAATTCATGGCTGACAAACTTGGTTGCTCACTTGATCACACGGAGTTGCGGAGAAGCACTTAAAGTCTTCCTCCGCTCACGAGCGTGTTCGCCTCATTGTTCCTCGCGTGTTCGACCTTCGTCGAACAGCGTGATGGATGAGCCGAGTTTGACACGTTGTTTATTGAATGTTTTCACATCCATCTGCCGAAAGGGGGGAAAGGCTTCTTGGTAACGCGGTTGTTTGGAGGCCGCGCGAGTTGGAGACGTGAAACCTCCAGCAGGTCGACTTTTGAAATAAACCAAAATAAAATAATTGTACGTGCGTAGAGTCTGGGATTTTCAAAGAGGCACGAGGTCGGTGTAACACCGGTGTACTGGCGATGGGGGAGGAGTCTATCGCCCGGTGGTAGCAGGTTTCCCATCATGTACATTGTGTTAGTTCTAAGTTTGTAGCCACTTATTGAATCCATAGATGGAGCGGCAACTCAAAGGAGAAGGCAACAAGAGACTTATTGCACATGCGTAGAGTCTGCAATTGTCAAAGAGCTTGATGGAGGTGAAATTATTTTTTGAGAAACAAATGACATCAGAGCCAAATTATTATTTGAAGAAGAGTATTTTTTCCCGTGTCTTTGGACCAAGATTTGATTTATTCTGAAACGGCCACAAAGCTGCAAACAGCTGAGAGGCTCGAGGTCCACGGCGTCACGGAGGACGTTCAGTGACTCCGAAGCATCGATACCATATCACAGGAGAGGACGCCATGACATATCGCATTATTGATTATTTGTCACACCCCTTTGGTAATTAAGGTTAAAGACACCAAAGTGAAAGTTGAACATTTGCCCTCCTTAATGGGCTCATTGCTTTTTTTTGTGGCATACTCATACTATTTACAAATATGTATATTAAATGTATATATATATATATATATAATAATAATCATAATAATAATAATAATAATAATACTTTAATTTTATGTAGCGCTTTTCTGAGTACTCAAAGACGCTTTAAATTACCAGCGGTTGCTCAGCTACGAGGTCCAGAGCTACCAGCGGGTCTCCTGGTTGCAACCAAACCAACTGCAGTGCAAAACATCTGCTTCCTGTTTACATCTACTTCCTGTTTACAGCGTCACGCACACGCCCAGTGGACGAGAACGGTCACGTGACATGCGTTTTCAAACATTGCCGTGTGGACGGAGATCGTTCACGTATTAGTGTGGACGTCGCTTTAGTCTTCAGTGGGAAAAGTTACAATCGTCATTTGTTCCCGAAACAAAATGACTCTGCAGTAGTTCCGAATACTTATTAATAATAATAATAATAATAATAACAACAATATATTTTGTATAGCGCTTTAAAAAAGTACTCAAGGCACTTTACATGGTTAAAACAGAAAGAACAGAAGCAATAAGAGAGATTACATCACAGTAATGTGTCGCAGTGATGGGAACGCTAACGCTAACGCTAACGCTAACGCTATGAGACGCGTGTTGAAGTCAATATGTAAAAACAACAGAAGCCAACTGGGATTTGGTCAATTATTATGACTTATTAACGTGCAAAACATGCATATATATATATATATATATATATATATATATAAATAAAAAGAAACCAATGGAACATTTGAACAATGGAAACGGAGTCTATCGCCATCATTTAAGAAAACCTGCATATACGCAGTAGTTTGGGTGGAGAAGCCACTAATGGATCCTGGAAACTCAAACCAGAATGCACAGAGAAGTTCTCTGATCTAGTTTGTGAGATAAGTTCTTGGGACGTCGTTTGGTCAAAAAGGGCCGTTATGTTGCCAGAAGAAAGGTCTAAAACACGAGGAAGCCAGACGTCCCCTCATCCTGTGGATCCTCCATGAATACTTCACCTCTAATCCCCTCAGTCTCAGCGTTAAAAACCCCGAAACATTCGCGCCTGCAGCTCTGGTGCTGTTGACCGCAATCATTTCTTTTGTCTTTGCAGAAACTACAGTAAATTCACCCATTTTACAAAGATCAATACAGAGAGAGAAAAACACACACACACACACACACACACACACACACACACACACACACACACACTGCAGATGCCCAAACAGCTGATGCTGGAGGTTAAGTGTTCACATCGAGGTATGCGCGCTCAGAAAAAGAAGAGTGTAAAGCCCAGAAGTGATCTATGTCCTTAAGCACCTCGCCGTGCTTTGGGCCGGGGCCTCCTTGATGAGTTGCCGCCGTGATTGGGTGGAAAAACAAGTATAAGGGATGTGGCCCTCCAGTCACCTGACCGTCAGCGCGGCGCGGGGGGACGTATCGCGCAGGTATACGACAGTCGGCCGTTATTCATCGTCCATAATGTTAACGATTACAGCATGTCGATAGCAAACCCAGGAGTTAAATGAGTTTGTGCACTCAGCTACGCCTGCGCCTGTTGGCGGTTCAAGGTCACTCCCTTCCCTCTCCTGACAGGAGGGATGGTTCCCGGGGCCCGGGGGCTGCGAAAGCACACACATCTCGGGCTCAAGGTCAAGCGTGCCACTATTTAGAACAAATAGATACATAAAGCACTCCATCTCGCGGGTCGGTTAAGTACGGGCCGGGACCTTGGGCTGGGATAAAAAAAGAAAAAAAAGTTGGCCCCGGCAGCTCGTATATTTCGTCCTGTACTTGTATTTCAGCTCGACACTTTGTCATCCCCCCCCTCTCTTCCCTCCACTCTTCCTCCCGCCCCCCCTCCCCCTCACTCTAACGCTTTGAAGTCCCTCTTATGTGACTGAACGCACAAAAAGTTAGCATTGATTTTTGGGCACGTACGAGCTCACCGGAGTGCAATGTGGACGATTTCGTGGAGCGCCGTGTTTCATCACTCGGCTGAATTTACCTCCGTTTAAGCCGCTCTGTCGGACATACCATGACCAGAGCTGCCATCGCCTGTGGATGGTTTTGGGGGGGGTGGGGGGGAAACAAAACCCCCCCCCAAAAAAAAACGCCACAGCGGGCCTTTGTGTTTGGGCGAGAGCAGGACAAGGCCGGGCGCGTGGCGAGAGGACACACTTGATTTGGAGTCAGTTAGCAGCTCATGCCTATCGTAGTGGACAATGGGTGCAAGGGGCAAGTGTCTCCCTCCCCTTAGCTTTACACTCTCTCTCCCTGTCTCTTGGCGTGCTGCCCCCCCCCCCCCACACACACACAACCCCCCCTAGGAGACACGAGCCGGGGGCTGGGCGCACTGATGGCCAAGCGTGACATTTAAACCCCTGCCCTCCGGTAGCTTTAGGGGGGCTTTGTGGAGGAGATAGGGGCGGTGTGGGTGGGTGGGTGGGTGGGGGGGGGGAGAGGTCCATCTGAGCACAGAGAAAGGAAAAAAGGGGGTACGGACAGCGGCTCGCCCTATAAACCCCCCGTCCCTCGATGCACACGCTCCCCCCCCCCACCCCCTCCTGCAGAAATCCTCAGTGTGTCAGTGCGGTGGGGGCCCCCATTGTGCGCGGGGGCCTGCCGCTGAAGAAAAGGGCCCTTTGGTGGTAAACAATTCAGCTGTCCACTCTGATCACGACGGGGGCACATCCCATTGCTCTGAGCATCTGTCTCGTGGTCGGTGCTGGTCCCCCTCCGCTCCGCCGCTGACCATACACACCCGGTGAGCGGCTAAACCCCTGAATCTGCAGGCCCACTGCCACCTGCTCTCCCCCCCTTCCTCCCTTCCTCCCCCTTCTTTCTTTTTTTTTTTTTTATCATCCACGTATTGGGATCAATACTGTTGACTCCGCCGCGTTGTCTCTGAGAAGACGGGTTGAATATCCCCACGTTGGCTGTTTGCTGGGGAGCGCATGCTTTTTAAAGTGCGTACAGTGCGGAGGCCAACTGTACGAGCTGACTAAGGCATGCATGGGAGAGAAGGTGCTCTCTTTCTCTCTCTCTCTCTCTCTCTCTCTCTCTCACACAGCTCGTTTCCATGGCTACTCATCGCCCCCTTGTGGTCGTTCAGGATATTTCCTTCCTGCTTGTAAATTCATCCACCTGCTTTTTTCTTTTTACAGTACGAGGTTCTTCCGCTCCGTGTCCACACACACACACAGTGGTGGAGTACGTTTAGACAGAAGAGATAAATAATAAAACCACACTGTAAAATGACTCCACTGCAAGTACAAGTTAACTTAAACTGCTCCAACTCTCAGGTCTTTTCAATAAAGGCTTAAAAGTTTTCTTGTTGCACACTGACTTTCATCAATTCACATTTTAAATGTGTATTTTTACTCTCCTGCTCGCTTCATTAATTTTTTTTTCATCCTATTGATGTCTTTCATACGATGTTTTAATGCAATTTTATGTAAAAATAAGTAATTATGCAGAATGAACGGTTTCACGGCGTTATGCTATTGTGTATTGTGTCGTCATGGAAACGCGTCATCTTTCAGGAGTCAAAGTCTGATCTGCAAAGTTACTATAGCTGCCAAATAAAGTAAGATATCTCCCTCTGAAATGCAGTCAAGCAGAAGTATAAAGGAAAAATATTGAACTTAAATACTTAGTTCCCTCTAACCTGTTAACACACGGTGCTTTGCCATTGATATGTAAATGCATAACCGTATAAGAATGTTTGATAAAAAAGAAACCGGACTGCACTTGAGTGACATATTTCCTGGATCATTGGGCCTGATTCCAAAGGGTTAACGGTGAGCGGGGAAGCGCTAATCAGCTCGGAAACATTTGCTGCCCTTCTGGCAAGGTCAGAGGGGTCACGGTCCCTGGGCTGGACGTCCACTCCCCCCCCCCCCCCCCCTCCCCTCCCCCGCTGCTGTAGAGCCCGGCCCTCACCCTTGGGGCCCACAGGCCCTGCAGGCACAATCACCACAGCGCCACTATAGACCCACAGAAGCCGGCTTTAATCTGCGGATGGGCCGCGGCTGTCTGTCCATCAGTCTGTCAGGGTGTCTCGCTTGCCCCCCCCCCCACCCCCCCACCCCCCCCACTGCTGTTTGGCCAGCTGATTGATCTGTCAACACTGACCGCTGGACGTGTGTCCCTGAATTTAATTTCAGAATTCATTTCTGGGAGACGTGTGCGTACAGAAATGATGTAGAGGGATCGGAGAGCGGGTTCGAGGGAGGAGGCGAAATAAAACGCCAATTTAGATTCCTTTACCCCCCCACACACACACACACACACACACACACACTCTCTCTCCTACGTCAAACACATGGTCGACCCTTAAAACGTGTCGTTTTTTCGATTATTTAAAGTGGCCTCCAACTTTCTAATCGCCGAGGGCGACACATTTCTCTAATATGTGTGTTTTCCAGTTTTCTTTCTATTTTTCCGTGCGGTTGGATTCATTTTGCCTTTTGGGCGCCGTTCATCGGTTCACTTCCTGTGACGCAGTGCTGTTGCAACGTCTATAACCGAGATGCGGGTTATCTACAAGACACGACGAGGCCTGCAAAAAGGTGCCGTTACCCACGTTGCATTTCATCACTTATCAATACCCAGAGAATCCCCCCCTCCTCCTCCCCCCCCTCGGCAAAATAATAAAAAAAGAAAAGAAAAGGGTTGAAAAATGCCAGTGGAGGCTGGGCGGTGAGGAGGTTAGCTAACCCTGATTCATTTCACAGCCCATAAAGCGCTGTCAATGCGTGCTGCTGTGTGTGTGTGTGTGTGTGTGTGTGTGTGTGTGTGTTTCCCCGTCCATTCTGTTATCAGAAATACCCATAAAAAGAACGCACAGACAATGAAATGAATGCGATGGCCGAGACAATGCCCCGTGTAAGGAAGTGAGGGCTGATTTGATGGAGTCCCCCCCCCCGCCCCCCCCCTCTCAGACACAGATAGGCGGGGGCTGCTTGGATATGCATCACAAAGGCTTCCTGCAGTATTGATCCGCAGTGGGTTAAGGCAGTCTATCAGCAAATGTCCCTCTCTCTGGGAAAAACAATAGGAGATTAAAAACACACAGCTTGTCCGGGCGGGAGGTTGCTGATGGGGGGGGGGGGGTGAGAGGGGGGGGCCTTATCTGGGCCCAAAGGTCACTGTGTACAGATATAATCCACTTTCACTTAACAGCTTCATTTAAAGCACCTCGCACGCAAATGCGTGGCATTTCCTGAGTCTAGTCTGAAGACGGAGGGTTTGGTTTTTTTCTCCCCTCGAGAGGAGAAGTTGAGTTTCCGTCCCCAAGACGTTTCTTTTTGTTTTTTTTAAACTGGCAGGAAGCTGAAACCGTTGAATCTTTAAACGGTAGACGACTGTATTTCCTCTTCAGGACGTGAGCACGCGCAGGTGTCTGTCACAGCTCACGTCGTCACGTCTCTATAATTATGACTTATGACTTTATTACGTAACGCTATCACTGACATTCACGCTTTTCTAATCACCGATTCTGTCTATAACACATTTTCAGGCTCCGTTTGAGTACAACCTCCTGATTTTGTAAGACTTATTATTTCATATTTATTTATTTATCGTCATATTTGGTATAGTTTAATTATCTTGTTGTTATTTTAGTTTTTCGTTAAATGTTTTATCTAATTGTGCGTGTATTTTATTATTATTGTTTAGGACTCCCTTGGTACATCTCAAGGGGTTATTCCTAATAAAGAATTTCCATATATTCCAGTCCGCAGGGCCAGAATAAAAAATAAAATAAACACACACACTTAATAAAGAGTAAAATCTGACCCATCTTTAAGATGGACACAAAGACTCCTGCAGCAGAGGAGTCGTGCGTAATGTGTGCGGAGTGGTTTCTCTACATTTATAGCTGCCAGCGTACAGCTAATAACAATATGACTCACATAAAATCCTGACGCGCACCACAGCGGCCTCCTGCTTCGTCTCCGCTCTGTCTCTCCATCGCGAGTACAGGAGCTTCTACAGTGAGTCGCTTCCTTAAGAACATGTTGCTCTAAATATCTCTTTTCATAAACTAGTCATCCGTAAAATGATGACCAGGACATTTGACCTAACTGCTGACTAACTTACTTTTTATTTCTTTTATATATCTAACTTTAAAAGTTATATATATATATATATATATATAATTTTTAATTATAAAAGTAATAATATAATAATAATATTATATATATATATATATATATAATTTTTAATTATAAAAGTAATAATATAATAATAATGTTATATATATATATATAAAGGGCGTTAATAGTAAAACATTTACGGTGGTTACTTCTTTTTTATTTATTGTTATGATTACTTATTATTATATTATTACTTTTATAATTAAAATGATATATATGTATATATATTTTTTAATTATAAAAGTAATAATATAATAATAATATTATATATATATATAAATATATATATATATATAAAGGCAGGGGTGTGAAATAGTAAAAATGTTACGGTGGTTACTTATTCTTTTTTTATAATGATTACTTATTATTATTATTATTATAATCTCCACCGGGAGGATCATGCAATTGGTTGACTGCGTGTGTGTGTGTGTGTGTGTGTGTGTGTGTGTGTGTGTGTCTGTTCTTCTGCAGAAAGCTGCACAATAGTTTGGCAGCCCGGAGACTCACTTTGTTAAA
This sequence comes from Ophiodon elongatus, assembly GCA_016806645.1. Classification (NCBI taxonomy): domain Eukaryota; kingdom Metazoa; phylum Chordata; class Actinopteri; order Perciformes; family Hexagrammidae; genus Ophiodon; species Ophiodon elongatus. The sequence goes on along the minus strand of JACSYO010001107.1, from coordinate 22,052 downwards.
ACACCTGTTTGTACTGCCATCGACTTCTAACTCACTCCTCGTAACCGTGGCGATACAACTATGTTGTGAAGAAGATCTCACGGGAATTTGTCAACGGTTCCATTTTCAATGGAAAAGGCAAAGCGACGGTTCTCTCAGTTGTTTTTTCTTCTTTTTTTGACAAAACTAGACGCTTCTTCTACATAAACTATATATATAAAAAAATTCTCAATTAAATAATGTCTTATTTTCTTTGGTATTTTTTGTCAAAAAACAGATGTGTAATGATGATTGCCGGGTAACACAATACACGTTGATATTGTCCAATGTCACATCCCTCTTTGATCATGTGACGTGAGGATGCATTAGGGCCCGTCATGGCCACCTGACACTGCTCAAATAAGTCCTCCAAATATAATCCTCTCCTTCTAACTAACTGCACCACCCTGCACCACCCTGCACGCGCTGACAGACCTTCTGCTGCTCCTAAAAGTACCCAAGTGTCATGAGCGGATGTCACTTTTCTTTTTTCTTTTTTCATTTTATTCAAGTATGAAGTCATGGGTAGCAAACGAGTAAACAGTGAAACAAACCGTTAAAATTCAACCGTGTTAATGAAAACATTTGTTCATCACCACGTTTCAGATGTGCGTTACACTCAAGTAAACTGCAACCAAACTTGTATCACAACAACCAAAGTGAATGCAGTAAGGAGTGGAAACCCTTTAAAAAGAAAAACAAACGCCTATGTAACTGGTTGTATAGTCAAAATAGACATTTTTAAAAAAAACGTGTAATGTAAATGGATACTTGGGCGGCGGCGAGGCGTGAGGTCAGAAGTGTTCCTTGGGCTCGCTGAATTTGCGGCGCTTCTGCGGCGCGGAGGAGGACGGCGTCTCCTGGCTGGTGGGGATTTCGTACTGCGAGACCTGAAGGCAGCAGAAGACACACCCGGCTGGTAAACAAACAAAAACAAAGAAAGAAAAAAAAACAAACACAAGTCCAACCACAGGATCGTGTGCGTCGACTGACTGACACGTCATCCCACTCCCAGAAACACAAGCAGGGCGCCCGGCGCTGACTCATCGCTGGAGCGAGCGGGGCTCCTACGCACTTTTCCATTTTCAAGAATCCAGCCTGTCTTATGTGAAAGTGCAGCTCTGCTTCTGCCACAGGTTTATAGACATTTATACATTATTATCTACATTTAACCAGGGTCAGGGGTCAGAGGTCACAGGGGAGAGTTTAGAGCTTCTCACTCTTTTGTCCTTCATCGTTGTCACCTCCTTGTTGTTCACAGTCAGCTTGGTCTCCTACACACACACACACACACACAGATTATAGGAGAGAGTTTCTCTTCTATATTGTTCATTTCTTATAATTTTTCACCAACATTTTTAAGCAACAAATAAATCTTCGACTTATTTAAGAGAAATTATTATTTATTTATTTTTTTAACCCGAGTAATTCATCATATTTAACTGTGGGAGAAACCCGGTTGAGAGGGCTGGCCTTAGAGTCTTAAGAGACATTCTGATTGGTTCTCTTTGCGTCGTTGATAAGCCAATCACAGAGGACCACAGGTATCTGTAGAGGCCGACTCACCGTGGTGGACCTGATGATCCGTCCGCTCCGGGTCCTCCTCGGGCCCCCGGCGTCGGGGGACTTCTTCACCTCAGTGTCCATCTGAGAGGGGACAGATGGCCGACCGTCTGTTAAGTGCACTCACAGTGGCCCCTTTACGCTGACAACTCTCAAACCCTTGACGTTTTTTTTTTGGGGGGGGTGGGGGGGATCTCATTTTGAATGACTGGTTGTGTTGAGAGACATTTGTCTCAAAATGAGCTCTGAAAATATTTGACTTGTCATTTCATCGTGTCTCTGCTCCCACCGGATGTGACAGAAACGGTCCTCCCACTTCTCAATAATGGCCCTGAGAAGCTTTTCTGTGGCTCTTATGTTTCCCATCAGACAGGGAACACTGATGGATCCGGCTCATAGGAATTATTTGGGGGGGGGGTTTTGTGCCTTCTGCAGCAGAAGCTTGAAATGATTTGATTTGTGTCGGTGGAGTTAAGAAGTCACACGTACCTCTGTAGCTTCCTCGCAGCTCTCCATCTTCTCATGACAGCTCATCTGGATCTCTTGGGTTCATGAATAAAAAAAAAAAGATAATGTTCATATCGTTTAATTTGTCTTGTCCAATAATATGAATTATGATTTCTAGCTAATGAGGATCTCTGTACGTTTAACTGTTGTTTTTTTTTTAATGAGAACTTCCAACGTAAATGATGTGAAATCAACAAGACCTCTGCAGCTGAATCTAAACCTCCATCTCCCGGTTTACAGTGACGTTCATCACGAATGAGAATGAAGGACTTTAATAAAGTGCACCTCCTCCAGAGGTTGTGTGTGTGTGTGTGTGTGTGTGTGTGTGTGTGTGCGTGTGTGAACACAGTCGAGGTGAACTGGAAGGAGGACTTACCAGTGTGGTTCAGCTCCGCGTCCTCGTTGTCGGGCTCCTCCCCGTCTTCAATCACGTGGGCCTGAAGGTTAAAACATGTTATCTGCGATCACAGAGTGTCGACACGCCGTGACCACGCACATTGCAACATTCAGACATTTCCCCAAATTATTGGTCGATGTCGCAGCCGACCCCGCGTTGCACAGCGTCCTGTGTTACTACAAACATCGTGACACGGATGTTAGAGCGGTTGGGTTTTTTCCCCTCCGGTCGAGAGTTCGCTCGCATTTCTCTTTCTTAGTGTTGCAGTTCAACATTACAAAAAGACGATTGGGACACGGGGACGTGAGGACAAGTAGAGAACTCTTCAAGTTTGTGTTGAAGCGGGAGGGGGAGGTCGGTCAGTGTTCGGAGCACGGTCCACAGGGTCCACCATGATTTTATTATAAAACAAGAGAAGGAAAGTGGTTGTTTTATGGGAGCCCCCCCACCCCCCGCCCCGTGGGAGGGACCCTGTTCAATAACGGTTTGAGGAGTTGTTGTTATTTGTTGCCTTTCTTCCCCCTTCCCCTAATCTTTTCCTCCTCTGGGTTTAGGATCTTAAATTTTTTTTGACTGATGGTTTGAAAATGGTTAATTTGAGAATAAACTGAATTACTATGAATATCTTATTGAAGAGTTAAAAAGCATTACATCTTTAACTCCCAAACCCACTTGGGTCATCATTATCTGTGTGTGTCTCAGCCTTTTAGTGATCGTTGATCACAGGACTTCGTCCTGCTGAGTGAGAACAAGCCGTCTGCGTGCCGACCTGCGTCATGACGCCCTCGTCCATCTGCAGGACCCACTTCTCCGTCACGTGAACGCTCTCCTCCACCTGCAGACGTTCGACAACACGCACAGCTGTCAATCACAGAGCCTCGCTGTCCACGACGGTGGGGATTCAACTTTGACTTCACTTCCTCTCCGTCACCTGCTCCAGCCTCCGTCTCTCTGTGGTCATGTCCAGCTTCAGAGTGTGGAAGGGCGTGACCACCTCGCCCATGGTGAGCTTCACCGGCTCCCTCTCGAACTCCATGGTGTCGCCGTCGGCGTCCTTGAAGCCGGGCGGCTGGTAGTCCTGAGGAGTGACTGGAAGACGGACGGACAGTGAGACCAACGGAACTAGAAAGAAGTCGCATGTCGGGGAATATTCGTTCTGATATGTATTTTTTTGCATTGTGAGACTTTTGTAATGGGGCTAATGATATCACATTTTAACGTTATTAATGTTTTTACAATTAAATATTATTATAATCAATTATCTTATTTTAAGAGTTTTTTTTTTTAAACATTTCAGTTCATTAAATTCCTGCAGCGATCCCGCGACAGCACAAACGATGAGTCACGAGGCGCGGCAATGTAAATTCTATTATATATTTGATTATTTAAATCTCAGGTTTTCTCTTGTGTATTTTAAAAAAATAACACACATGGGAGCTTTATTTATTTATTGTCCACGACACAACGGTCATCCCTGCATCCCACAATAAATAAGTGGACAACCCCTGTGATACGCTTCAGTTAGCACCAACTCTCTGAAGACGCTAACGGTTTCACTGCGAGCGGCTACCGGTGCTGGTTTTAGGGAACCACACTGTTTTTGCAGTGAGGCTCATTTGCATATAGGAACTGGGTCAATTTTGTGCGAAAGTTTTTAAATAGGTGATTTAAATACGTGCAAATAGCACGGGAGCATCGAGATGCTATTTGCTTGGCAGTGCAGTTGCGGGTGCTTTGAGAATTTGTTTATTTTTTCTCATTTGTGCAGGTTAAGGCGAATTCGGCCCTGAACCTCAAGTCAGACGAGAGCATCAGCTAAATAATGTGACACAGAAGCAAAAAAGCTTTCAGAGCTTAAAGCTGCAGCTCATGAGATGAGGGTTTTGGAACAAGCAAATCTATATATTAAAAATATTATATATTATATTAAACGTTTTGGCTCAATTCAACTGATCCTGCGCCTGTTGAAATAACGATGACTGTGAGTTACCGTTTTCGTAGTAAGCCAGCTTCATGTTGAGGCAGACGTTGTCCGGCAGAGGACCCAGGTTCTGCATCAGAGTGTAGAGCTTCCTCACCAGCAGGGTGCTGGCCTTCTTCGTGTTGCTGCACGACATCGCCGACACCTGGTTGTCATTGTTGCTGATGAAGACGAGGAGGCAGGAGGAGAAATGAGAAACAGGACAGGTTGCCACGCAACTGTTATGCTAACTGGGTTTTTGGGATGTTCTGAGGTGAACCAGCCACTGTGTGTGCGTGCGTGCGTGCGTGCGTGCGTGCGTGTGTGTGTGTTGTTGGTCACACGTTAAAAGTGCTAGGGTGGCAGGAGCCTGTTTATGACTGGAGACTGAAGTTACTCTGACTTTTAACACACTTAAAACTTGTCTTAAAGCTGCATTCTCTCCCCTGACCATCAGGGGGCGACTCCTCTGGTTGTATAGAAGTCAAAGCTTCATGTGTTAAAGCTGCATTCTCTCTCCTGACCACCAGGGGGCGACTCCTCTGGTTGTATAGAAGTCAAAGCTTCATGTGTTAAAGCTGCATTCTCTCCTGACCACCAGGGGGCGACTCCTCTGGTTGTATAGAAGTCTATAGAAAATGACTCTACTTCTCTCTTGATTTATTCCCTCAGTAAACATTGTAAACATGAGTTTATGTCTCAATCTCTAGTTTCAAGTCTTCTTCAATACAGCATGATGTTCATTTAGTAAATTATGGTTCATTCAGAGTCAAACAGACCATAAAGCAGGGGATGCTTTAGGGCGGGGCTACTGTGATTGACACCAGAGACGTATACAGCGTCTCTACGTCACTCCTCCACATTCCAAATATGGTAACTTCCATTCATCGGTGGCAAAACGCCAAGATGGCGACCGCAAAATCACCGAACTCAAGGCTTCAAAACGTCAGTCCACAAACCAACGGGTGACGTCATGACGACGACGTCCACTTCTTATAAACAGCCTGTGTTTTCAAGTCTGTCAGGTGCTTCATTCTTTTAAGTATTATTCCAAACAACTTTTTTTGTATATAGTTAAGAACATACATACACCATAATGACATCTGTAGAAATGTGTATTCAATGATGTTCAAACATTTAGATTATCTTTTTCTCATTTTAAGTAATAGCGCAGTAATGAAAATAGCAGCAAGTGTTTCCCTCATATCTAGGTCTGAAAAAGTGACAGAATCTGCTTATTTTGTTCTCTACTCTCCGATAGTATAGAGTACTTATTAACATCTTACGTCACATGTGAATTTAAGGGGTTAATTCATGCACTGATTAGACAGAAAATCAAGTTACTTCCTTGTAGGTGAGTGTAAAGTCAAAGCCAGAGATGATGCCAACTTGTATTTTTCCTTTTGTTAGTTTCTTGCATGAATATGAGGTTTATTTAATGTGTGATGAACTTCATATGAAGATAGAAAAAAAACACCTTTCAAAGTCCATCTGCGCTCCTTCTGCTGTGTAGTGGATCCTGAACTGGTAAAATTCAGTCACTTTCTGAAAGACAGGTGCTGTATATGAGAATATGCAATAATCCTATGAACGGCTTGTTATCTGTCTGGTAGTTTAGCATTGTTAAACATTAACAAAGAGGACAGCCTGTACATTACCTGAGGGTTCTCTGGGTCAGTGTAGATCTAAGGGCCAAATGAAAACAAGACGTCGTGACTATTTCAGGCTTGATAGAAAAGACTAAATGTTGCACAACATCAGCTCAAAAAGTTGCCAGTATCTTCCGGCTTATCTCGTTGCCGCTGTGACTCTCCCCAGAGAGCATCCTCGCCCCGATGTGTTCCTCACAATAAAACGTTCAAAAAGACCACACGGAAGAAGTCATTAACAAAATACTCACAGACAAAATGACAATCCGCAGCTGGTGGGGAGAAAAAAAACAACAATAAGTTTGACCACATGATGAGACACGGGGAAAAAAATAATAATATGAATAAGGACTTAGGAACGAAACAAATCTTCTGATATATGGAAAAAGGTTGAATGTGACTTACATACTTCTTCTGGATGGCCTCGAAGCATCCCTGCATCCTGGAGGAAAATGTAAATAACACACATCTGAATATCACACACACACAGTGGATATTGTTTTCCTGAGACTTTGGCCAGCAGGTGTCCAGGTTGTCGTCATTCACCATTGAACCATCTGACTGGCACCGGGACAGCTGCGCTCCTCTTTGATGATCATCACTTGCTGATCTGCGGTAAAGAAAAAACACTTCTTTGCAGCTACTTTCCAAACGGTAAACAGACCTGGATGAGCTCAGCGCGATGAGCTCAGCGCGATGAGCAGACGAATGACTTTCCGCGTGCATTTTCTGACCTGCCATATATTTGCTGCCGTAGGCTTTCTCTGGGAAAAGGCCCCGGAGGTAGGTGATGCCAGACACCGCGATGGCCAAAAGCTTCTTCATGACGACCAGGGACTGCTGCTCGGTGACGATCTGATTGGGCAACAGCTGGGTCTCCTGCATGAGCGAAACAAGTCGGTCGCATAGTGAGTGCTGCCTACTCGTCCCAGTCAACGCAAAACTCTCTGAAGTCTGAGATAATTCAAATATATGAGCAAAATATGAACGATAAGAATTTCATCACATGGTCCTTGGGATTTTCATAGACTTAAATATTGGTGTCGATCATCATATTACAAAAAACTGTTGTGGGAGATTTTTTAAAAAGACTGTATGAAATAAAATATTTGGCAACTAATAATAAATAATGAATTGGTGTTCGAAGATGCAAAGCAGAAGATAATTACCGGTGAAAACACCAGACAATCTTTCCTTTCATCCACAAACCAAGTGGTCTCAACAGTAGCTTATGAATGCACCATGAAAATAAGTCAAATAAATAATAAATCTGAGTAAGTACTTCAAGCAATCAAAAACATTGTCGTTAAGTGGCGGCATGAGGCAGCATTAAATGGACACACTAAAAAGTGCACGTGCCTCATTATTCTAGTACACCAGTACATGTACTTATTGTTGTAACAACGTTATTGCTGCACAGGCTCAAACTTAAGCTATCATTTTGGGTATTTAAATGCATCATTATGTACATTTTCAAGGACAGATACAGGAGAACATTCCTTCCCACTGCAATAAGACCATATAATAAAGACTATAACACTGTTACACTGTTGTTTGTTTGGTTGGCTACATCTTTGCAATATTGTCTTGTTGGTTAATTTAATATTATTCTATTTTTTGTATATATTGTGCATTTTTATGTTTAATATTGCTTTACCTGTATGTATAAATGCTGCAAGAACAAAACAACTTCCCCTTGCAGGATTAATAAAGTATCTACCTATCTATCTATCTGTCTATCTATCGAGCGTATATACACAAATCTTCATTATACATTTGGTATCTTTACAAACGACACTGACGAACAATAAAATGCAATGTTTTGTGATTTTGAGTCCATGGGTGTTAGGAGGCCCAGAGTTATTTAAGTTGGACAGTAAATACAATTCACTATGACTTAAAGCATTAAAATGATATATATTGTGCTGTTTGTTCCTGGCTGTGTCACAAAACACTGAATCTACCTGAGGGTGTCAGTGAGAAGCGGTTTTACCTGTGAAGTTCTGACTTGCTGAACACAGGAGGTCATCGTGGAGGCGAGAGGACTCAAAATTAGAGCTGAAACAAAAAAGAAAACACAGAGAATAACCATGTGAGGCGGATCAAAGATGATCAGGGGATTTCTTTAGCTAATTTAGTACCATTAAACTACATTAAACTATAGCTAGCAAGTTAGCTAGCTAGCTAGCTAGCTAGCTAATCATCATGTTACATTTGCCTTCAACAGCCTTCAAAGTTTCTGAAATGTGATGTTACTTACATGTTAAGGGATGAAATAGTATTTTACCAAAACGACAATATAATACAATCAGTACACCTTTTTTATATATTTATATATATATATAACTTATATATAAAGATTTGGAAGCAAGTTGGCTAAAGTTAGTTCGTTGTTCACGAGTGTTCCCGCTAATTGTTTGATTGACAGGTGGTAACCAACGGTTATAGCCATGAAGCTTCTCCCAAGTTTAATGGACAAATACACACAACGCGTAACAACATGGCTGCCGATCTTAACTTTACACTTATTGTGCTGTATTTATTTATTAATTCACACACTACGGAGTATATTAACATTTAAAACCAGCATTTTATAGAGATAATATATATTTTGTGTTGATGCAGTGCGTAGCTAATGCCCCGCCCCCTAGTCGCCACTTCGTACGCTCATTGGGCGACGGGCTGTCAATCACAGAGAACGACCCGCTTAATGACACGCCATTGGCTGCGCTCGAACCATTACCGCGCTCCTATTGGCTACTGTATATGTCGATGAGAAGCAGGGGAACCCACCCCCTCGTCGGTGATGTCACATCTCGTTACGCCATTTTTGTTGGGGAGCAGTCGTGTCCAGAGAAGGAGGATTAGACCCAGTACAGGTACACCGAAACGGTAGCGCTGTCTTCGGAGTTGTCTGGCGAACGGGACACTTCTGCTCGTCCTTTCACACTCACACAATGTCGTCAGAAAACCTGGACTCGGACACTCAGGTGGACTACGAGGACGAAAAACAGGTGGGTTATCTTGGCTGCTGCCTCGGTGTTGTTGGCTAACCACCGCTAGCTAGAAGTGGCGAACATCAGCTAGCTAGCACGAGTGAAGTGTGCACGTTGCTGCATCAGGAGAGAGAGAGGGGGGGGGGGTCCTGGGAGACGTGGGGGGCTAATCATCAGCTCGGTGTGTTGGAAATGTTTATTTGTATGTATCATAGCTGTCCCACCTGACAAAGCACCCCTTGCCAGTGTGCCACTTTGTTGTGTCCCTTGTCTTTGTGCCCATTGGCTGGCGAGTCCACAGCAGCTCGGGGCCTCATTGGTCTGTCCTGCAGGGTCCCCCCCAAACATGCCACGGAGCGCGTCTCCAAATGTGAAGACGCGTTTTGTTTTTTTGGTGGGTTTTACTTGATGTGACTGTCTTCGTCCCGACGTGCACATGGCTGGAGATCTTCTCCTGACAGTGACAACACCTGCAGTGTGACAGTGCTTCCGCATTGGTACCGAGACAGCGAGGTGCTGGTGGCTCAACACCTGGAGCATCTGTTGACATGAGTTTCGGTCAGAGCAAGCATCCAGCTCAGCTTCCAAGGCTTTTTTTTTCCTTCTTCTTTTTGCACTGCTTTAGTCTGTTGACGTTTGATTTTTTTATTTATTTTTTATATATAAAGCAGTGCAAAAAAAATAAGAAAAAAAATACATATACACACACACACACACACACACACACACACACATATATATATATATATATATATATATATATATATATATATATATATATATATATATTATACAGATATAACCATGTCACGAACTTGACCAAAGGGAGAAATCTGATTTTGCAGTTTGATTTTTGCTTTCATAATTCCGATGTCTAAATTGTTAATGATTTATCATTTTTTATAAACAGTACAAGAAATATAATTTTACTGTTTTAAGTCATTTTTGACACAGCGATACTAATGTATTTACTGTCGAAATTAAATAACTCTCATACATTCTGAGCAGAATTAGGGACACATTAGGGCCTCCTAACACCCTTGGACCCAAAATCACAGCACTGCATTTTATTTTTCGTCAAAATAGTTTGTAAAGATACCAAATGTATAATGATGACTTGTATGTATGATGATGCATTTATATACCCTATTTTTTTTTTTTAACAGTCTTATTGAATAATAATGCAATTTCTCCACTCGTTGGAGTGTGATACAGCTTCTATGAAGCACTGGAACAAGCAGATGCAACATATATATATATATATATATATATATATATATATATATATATATATATATATATATATATATATATATATATATATATTGTCAAACCTTTACACCATCTAACATGTTCGACATGTTACAGTCCTGCTCATAGCTGTTAAAAACTTTGCACAAAGAATCAGTTTCTGCAGTTCCCCTGCATCAGGGCCGAATATAGTAGCTCATAAATTTCTCCTCATAGCCCCTAATGAATCAGCACAGTCGGTGCCACACGTCCCCCGACCCCCCTCCTTCCTCCTCCTGAGGGAATGTGTTCATCGGCTTCTGTGTCCTGAGTCACATTTTATCCCTGTCCCAGCAAGCTTTGCAGGCTGAGTGCCCCATCTTGTCTACATAGTGGAAGTAGGTCTCAGCGGTGTGCTGCTCGCTCATGGTATACGCCTATGTGCAGGGAGTGCATAAACGGCCTTTGGAGTTTGTCCGCCGTTGTCCTTCGTGCACTTTCACCGACTGTTTCCTGAGACCGTTTAGCCCGCAGTGGTTATTGCTATGAGCACAAACAAGGTGTGCTCTGGTGGCCCACATTTCTGACCTCAATATCTGCCTGACAGGGACTTGAATGACTGGTATCTGACCAGTTTGTAAGAGCTGGGAAAGCATCGTCATCGTATTGTTTCTTGACCTCGATTCCCACAATTCTACACTATAAGATGATATTTACTGTCAACATGTTATGTATGGCAGCCAAAGCGTGACCCCCCCCCCCCCATAGGAAGCAAAAAACAAAATTTGTTATGTACACATTAATTGAAAATAACAGCATGGTAAACACATTCACAGCAACACCTTATTATCATGCTTGAAGGGAAGTTTCTGAAGTGGACTGTAAACACAAATTGTGTGTTTAATTATCTAATGTGGAAGACCTTATTTACAGTTACAGTTTAACATGAGTAGATTTGTTGAACAAGACGCGTATGGACTTGTGAGTTAATTCTTCATCAACTAGTTTTGTCTTTCACAGATGCATACATGATGCTCTTGTGCACACAATCCTTGTAAACATGACAACCAAGGAGGGTGTTTGTTGTTAGTTAACAATCTAAGCTTATCAAAATCCTTTCAAGCTCTTTTATTTTATTTTTTTTAAATGTGTGATTGTACAAAGCTTTGTCCTCATCTTGAGTTATTTCTTCTCAATTATGATGGTAATATGAGAGGCTGTAATAGAAGAACATTCATGTTGGGACTCATACTACCTTGAAGTATCTTCAGTTGACGGTAGTCAAAGTTTTTTTAGTACACTTCATAGAACAGGGTTTTCAAGAAGAGTGAGGAGGCCCTGTTTATTACAGTAGGCTTTACTTTAGGTGTTTGTGTAGTTGCAGCATTTTTGGAATGGTTGGGTGACCATGACTGAGTGTCTGTCCCATAAACAGCTGTTCCAGTTGTACTTAAAAGAAAAAATGTCTGAAGATGGATCGGCTGACCCTTTGAAGGAGCCCAGTTTTCTGCAGAGGAGGAGTGTTGACGTCCGTTTGTTCTTGTCTCCACAGGACTCCCAGGAGAAGAATGCGAACCCTGTGAAGGCAGAGGAGGCCAAGCTGCAGGCCAAGTACCCCGGCCTGGGCCAGAAGCCCGGAGGCTCAGACTTCCTGATGAAGAGACTACAGAAAGGGGTAGGCGGCCGTGGTCTATTTACCACCTGCTCAGAGACGACTGAAATTCTACCTACTCGTCAACCAGGGAAAAATAAAAAACTGAGTGCACTCTACCTGGTAGCCTAAATGAATTATAAATAAAAAGCGATTTGCAGCATATCAAATAGTTCTTAACCTAATCATGTTATACTTAAATGAACACACACTCAGACCTGACTGCTTCTCAGGGTTTTTCTTTAATGCCTGTACCCACCCGACCTGTTATGAGAGCCCAACCTGCAAAAACATGCATTACCTGCAAACCACCGACTTCCTGCATTACAGGGACACGATCTTAAGGACTGTGGGAAGAGCGTAAGCGTCCTCTAACCTCAAGGGTGGTGGTACGATCCTCCTACTGTCCGCAAGTCAAAGAGTCCTTGAGTGAGACTCTGAATCCCAAGTTGCTTCGCAGCAGCCCACTGCTCCTAATGCTTAAGAGGGTTAAATGCTGATGTCAAATTTAATGTTATTACCTGTACGTATATGACCATTCTGATAGAGGTACATTTTTAAGGTCTGAGAGAAAAGGACCGAGACAATTAGCTCTTGTTCTCCAGAGCGCTCTCTTTCCGCCCCGCCTACAGTAATGGGAAGATCTAGGGCTAAACAATTGTTACGTTCATGTTCTTCATAACAATAAAGAATAGCAGCAAAACAAGTAGCCCAACCCCTCATTTAAGACATGAACTCTGTGTGTGTCTCTCTCTCTCTCTCTCTCTCTCTCTCTCTCTCTCTCTCTCTCTCTCTCTCTCTCTCTCTCTCCCCAGGCCATTACACTAAGTATGGCTCGCTTGCCCGGGGCAAGTAAAATGCCACATCTTACTTGCCCTAGTAAAAAATAAATAATGAAACAAATTGTTTTCTTCGGAGGTAATGATGCAATTAGCGATCTAGCTTCCTCCTCAATAATTACACATGAAGATTAAACATGACAATTAGGGGGGCAAGTACAAATTGACTTCAGGCAAGTAGATTTGGAAAGTAGTGTGAAACAAAAACCATTAATGTTGCTTCTATCTCCAGCTGCCATTTTGTAGTCCATTCAACACCCTTAAAGGGCTAAGAGAGAAATATAAGTTCTCCATCAACTGAACGTCAGTAGCCCAGAATGCAATGCAGCCACGTTGGTGGCAGATGAAATAAAACGGCCTGTCAGACAAATTAGTTTGTAATCACAAAGGCATCGTTCCCTCTCCTCTCTCGCTTTTCCTCGTGTGGATAAAGTGTTGCTCTCTCCACCTCCACGCCCCGTGTACGGTACAGAGAACTTCCCCCTCTGGAGATTGTTGAAAGTCATTCTGGGAAATCACTGACTGGGAGTAGGAGTGGCCGAGATATTCTGAGGGGAAAGCCAAAGGCTAGATTGCGGTACTTAATCATAAAATAACTTTCCAGATTGAACATCATCAGAGACTATGAGGTAACGTTAGTGATGTCACACATCAGGTAACGTTAGTGATGTCACACATCAGGTAACGTTAGTGATGTCATCAGGTAACGTTAGTGATGTCACACATCAGGTAACGTTAGTGATGTCATCAGGTAACGTTAGTGATGTCATCAGGTAACGTTAGTGATGTCACACATCAGGTAACGTTAGTGATGTCATCAGGTAACGTTAGTGATGTCACACATCAGGTAACGTTAGTGATGTCATACATAAGGTAACGTTAGTGATGTCATACGTAAGGTAACGTTAGTGATGTCATACAGAGTCTGATCACAAGCTATAAGGGCTAATCACTGAGATCATTGTTCATCTACAAGTATAATAAAGCAACGTTGATTATTTTCTTAATTAATTGCTCTTTTTTTTTCTCACAGAATAATCAAAAAGAGTATCGATAAAGAACCGAACCGATAAGCAGTATCAATAAGAGTACTAGTGTCGATGCAATCCTAATTCAGAAGGGTCCTGCATAGGACCAGTACGGACAGGAAGTCTTTGAATGCTCACTCGGGGCGTGAGTGTTAACGCGCTGACGTCTGAGTCTCATCCACGTTGTCTTGATGAAAACGCACCGCTTGTTTCCTCCGCATGTCTCTAAAGCCGCGGCGGCGCCTCTCGTCTCTTCTCTCACGCAGCAAAAGTACTTCGACTCAGGCGACTACAACATGGCCAAGGCCAAGATGAAGAAGCTTCCCGTGGCGGGGCCCGACAAGAACCTGGTGACCGGCGACCACATTCCCACGCCGCAGGACCTGCCCCAGCGGAAGTCCTCCTTGGTGACGAGCAAGCTAGCCGGCTAGCCTCCATCCTCCTAGAAGCACCCTCACCTCCCCCTGGGGGCTCCCGTCAAATCTTACCCGTGTCCCTCCCCGTGTCCGCCCCCTCCCCTCCCGTACCCCTTTTCTCATCCCCAGGCACCACTGGCTTTACCATGTCGGGCAGAGTTGTATGAGTTGAAACTCCATTTTGCTTGTATGTGGGTGGGGTGGGGTGGGAGGGTTGGAGGTTTTTAGGCGGCCCCGCGAGGTCGCGGCCTTCTCTGCCCTCCCACCGCGCACAGCTCTGCCCCGTCTGCGCACACTC
>JACSYO010001106.1:7500-95417 GCA_016806645.1 Ophiodon elongatus | reverse complement strand
ACGCTAGCTCACACCGTCGATCTGCCTACCTCCGGTGTCGGGCCACGGGACTTCACACTGTCGATCCGGCCACTTCCTGTGTAGGACCACGGGCTCCACACATTCCTGTCCTCTCGTTTGGGTTGAAATAAATCTGTATACCGGATACTGTCTCCTGTGGTATTGCTATTGGGTCCTAGCCTTGAACTCCCGTGACAAAACACATTTTACCTCCATCTTCCATCTTCCATCCTCCTTCCTCTATCCTCCATCCTCCATCTTCTTTGTGCTTTCTCTCCTCACATGTTTACATGGATCGTGGTTTTATCTGGACCCTGGTCCTGCCCGACACCTACCGCTGTTATCATTATTAGTTGCAATGCTATTACCAATACCAGTACTGCTTTTATTATTATACTATACACTGTTGCTGTTATTTTTGGTAGTCGTAACTTTTTCATCATGTCTACTCATTATATGAATTAGTCATATGCATTGAATGTGTTGTAACTCTGTTATGTTGTTCATTCTGTACACATGACATCTATTGTACTTCTGTCCATCCTGGGAGAGGGATCCTCCTCTGGTGCTCTCCTAAAGGTTTCTTCCCTTAGAGAGGGATCCTCCTCTGTTGCTCTCCTAAAGGTTTCTTCCCTTAGAGAGGGATCCTCCTCTGTTGCTCTCCTAAAGGTTTCTTCCTTTTAAAGTTTTTTTTGGGGGAGTTTTTCCTGTTCTGATGTGAGGTCCCGGGAAAGAGGATGTTGTATGTGTACAGATTGTAAAGCCCTCTGAGGCAAATTTATAATTTGTGGCGATACAAAATAAATTGAATTCATACAGCGAGAAAATCAACACTCTTACTTAACTTAAAGCTAAATCCCCGTGCCAAGTTCTTAACTTTTACAGAGAAGCAATAAAAAGCACCGTGACTGCAAACATAACAAACTGACATGTGATGTGCACGGCTCAGGTACCCATCTCCTGAGGTGCCTGAGCAGAGCCCAAAGGATGGTGAAAGACAACACCCACCCAACCACAATGTCTTCACCCTGCTGCCGTGTGGCGCAGAGGACAGAAAGCGGAAGACAGAAAGAAGACAACAACAAACTGTAGAACACAGAAGTACTCGCTTGCAAAATGCAGCCACACAACTGCATTTTGTTGCGTAACCCTGAGTTATACAAGGACAATGAATAAAACAATGTAAGTGAATCCTTGATAGTGACAAAATGCTTAAGTTAAGCAGGTAGTGACCATGTTCACCATCTTAGGTGTGTGTGTTAGCATGCTCACACTTGATAATTAGCACTAAACACAAAGTGCATCTGAGGCCGATGACGATGTAAGACAAGATAATCCTTTATTAGTCCCGCAGTGGGGTAATTTATGGATTTACAGAAGCAGAAGGTAAAAAAAAGAAACAAGATCAAAACAAGTATTATAAATAAGCAAATAAGCATCAAAAACCGTAATAAAAAACAGTAAAGAATCCACAATAACAAATGAAATATTATATATACACAGACAGAATAACTATTATAACTATTATTGCACCGTGTATTTGTATTGGACATGTTTAAGTGTTTTGTGGTCTACTGGGGGCTCAGCTGGTTGTGCAGCCTGACAGCAGCATGAAGGAAGGACCTGCAGTACCTCTGCTTCACACCGGGGGGAAGCAGCCGGTATGTGAAGGAGCTGTACAGAGCTGCAGGGCGTCCTGCATGGGGAGGGAGGTGTTGTCCATCAGGGATGATAGTTTGCCATCATGCTCCTGTCTCCCACCACTTCCAGTGTCCAGTGGACACCCCAGCACACTGCTGGCCTTCTTTACCAGTTTGTTTAGTCTCTTTCTGTCAGCTGTCGAGATGCTGCTGCTCTAGCAGACCACCGGGCCACCGACGGGAAATGGGACTCCGGTGTCGGCCGGGACGCCGACGGGAAGACCGGGGCCCGCTGCGGCCAGAATGGTCGAGGAAGCCGCGGGGGAGGGTCGAGACCGCCGGAGATGTCAGCCAGGCCGAGCCATGTGGGAGGCCATGTTACACGACTCCAATCGTGCCTTGTTCCGGGAATTAACAGCGTCTGTATTTTGCCGTATCAGGATACTCAGGCTGGCCAAAAGGGTGTAATTTGCTAGGTCCATGTTGTGGCTAGATCGTGCTGTAACGGGGGGGGGGGGGAGGTGGCAAGGACCCAGACGCAATATGACAGAAACCGTGAATCGTTGCAGGCTTTATTTATTTGCTTAACTTAAGAAAGCTAAATCCCCGTGCTGTCAGGCTTGGCGTAGCGACGAAGGCAGGACCCAAATGCAGACTCGAGAGACAGGGTGGTTGAGTGCAAAAAGGTATTTTAATGATTCCAGTGACACGGGACACAGGATCGGAAAATCAGACATGGGACACGGGAACCAAGAACAGGAACAGGAACACAGCCAAACACGGGAAACACTATGATCAAAACAGGCAAAGAAAACAGACAAACGGACCAGGAGGCACAAGACAAACAGGGCTTAAATACACAGGGGAGGTGCAGGTGCAGGGGATCAGACACAGGAGGATTCAATTAGACAATCACAAGGACAGGAAGTGAAGGGATCCGGGCAAACACAAGACAGGGAACTTTTCAAAATAAGACAGGAAGTCACACCTAAAACCCCAAACCGTGACACGTGCCAAGTTCTTGTTAACTTTTACAGAGAAGCAATAAAAAGCACCGTGACTGCAAACATAACAAACTGACATGGGATGTGCACGGCTCAGGTACCCATCTCCTGAGGTGCCTGAGCAGAGCCCAAAGGATGGTGAAAGACAACACCCACCCAACCACAATGTCTTCACCCTGCTGCCGTGTGGCGCAGAGGACAAAAAGCGGAAGACAGAAAGAAGACAACAACAAACTGTAGAACACAGAAGTACTCGCTTGCAAAATGCAGCCACACAACTGCATTTTGTTGCGTAACCCTGAGTTGACCTCAGTCTCCTCAGCAGATAGTCTGCTCTGTCCCTTTTCATACAGTGCATGAGTGTGATCCAACCAGTCCAGTTCATTGTTCAAGTGAACACCCAGGTACTTATAAGATTTCACAATCTCAATGTCCATTCCCTGGATGTTCACTGGTTCCGGACGAGAGTGTTTACCCCGGCGGAAGTCCATCACCAGCTCTTTGGTTTTACCAGAGTTGATCTGGAGGCGGTCCGCTGCTTTTGCAGGTATTTGGGCAACAACCAAAATATAGGACAAATACAAATGTTGACATGATGGTGGGTGACGGAGGAAAAGTTAAGGAGTCGCTACATTTCATCAGATAGTTGAGATATTTTAGTCCAGACCAAAGCGACAGGCCGACCGACCAGCTGAGACTACGTCATGTTTACAGGTCAAGACCAACCGGAACAGATTTGGTTGAAACTGAAACATTTTGGATTCGTTAAAGGATCTTTGTCTGACAAACAGTAACTTTATATTTGATTAGAAGTTATGTTAGTTGAGTCAACATTAAACCACACTTTCTAAGACTCAAGACATAGCTCTAAAAAGAACAAAATAATAAAATAAAGGAGAAGTGGCATCAGTCTTGTTTCTGCAGAAGGGAGATTACAGGTCTAAAGTTGTTGCAACTGTATATTTCTGTGTTACTTTCAACATATTGAACTAACGGCTCACTAACGGCCAACGCACCATCGTTTCATCATTTTAAGGCTTCTTGCCAAACCAACAGGTCTCACACGTCTAAACATCCTCATGTCCGTGTTGTGTACTGTGGATCATTTAGAGACAGTTGCATTCAATGTACATCACTGTTGTTTAGAAATTCAATTCATTAATATGCTCCACCTACATTACAAAAAATGAGGAAGACTATGAGAAGTTAATTCCCTCTTAACCAGAACTCATATCTACTGCTTTCCTCTGTAAGAAGCACCATTAGAGAGACTTGGACAGTTTAGAGCATCAGAACATCGGAGACAAGAGATGGAGAGGAACGATGGCTGAATTCAGATGGATTAAAACCTCTTTGTTTCTGATTCTGGTGCTTCAGTTTACAGGTAAGGATACATATAATGTGTATATGACTACAGAATAATTAAAGAAGCTCATTTATTAATATCATTAATGTTACTTTATGTCCTAACCTTCATTTAAAGGAGACAGACAAGTAGTCTGTTTGTTTCCCATCGAGGTGAATAGTGAGTTTAATGAACTCTTAGAAACCAACGATGAGGCTCATTCTCAAACTGTTGTTGTATCTAAAATGATCTTCACTCTGACATTAATACTCATGTTTTATTTCTCTTTATTCTTTTTATTTCTCTCTCATCTTCTCAGCGGCAGCAACAGGACAACTTGCCCTCTTCATCGCTGTCAAAGATGGAGATGAAGTCACTTTGCCTTGTAACAACGTGAGAGAAGGTCAGACGAACTGTGACTCTACTACGTGGCTCTACAGTGGTTCAATAACCAGACCAGCATTAGTTCTGGTTACAGATGGGAAGATTGATGAAGAAGCCAAAGATAAATCAGACAGATTGAGTGTTTTAGAGAATTGTTCTCTGGTTATAAAGAAGGTCACAGATGAAGATGTTGGTCAATATGACTGCAGACAGATCAGATCAGGACAACAACAACAACAAGGTCCAGATGCTGTGGTTTATCTGTCTGTTGTTACCAGTGAGTATTTACATCATCATGTTTTCAAACTGTCTGATCAGAACAATAAACTGAAACATTATAATAATAATGATCATAGTGATGAAGTTACTCTTCTTTCTCTCACAATGTCTCCATCTTCACCAGTGACTGAACACAAGGACAATGATGAGGTGACGGTAAACTGCTCTGTGTGGACATATGGACGATGTGGACACACAGTGAAGTGGCTGTTTAAGGGTAAAGATGTGGACAAAGACAACAAAGACATGATGACATCACAGTCTTCCTGCTCCGCCTCTCTGAAGTTCATGACTTCTCATTTCGTTTACACATCGATGTTTAATTCATTTATGTGTGAAGTGACTGTTGATGGCAAAGTGCAGAAGTTTCCTTTCAGAAATTCACCCTCAGGTGATAAAACAGGTGAGAATATTTTGAAGTTATTCATATTAATTATTTTCATTTTCATTGCAAGTTTTATATTTTGTTGAGTTGTGTTCATCTGTTCAGGTGAAGACACAACAACAACAACAACAACTAAGTCAACAACAACAACAACAACTGAAGACGACACAAAAGCAGGTAAAACCACGACAACTTCTGCAACCAGTGACGATTCACCAGAACTACAAAGTAGTGACTCAACATTTTTATGTCTTTATCTAATCTCACATTTAACAAATTTATTTTATTTAAATTATTTCAGTGATTTATTTGTTACCGTCCAGGTTTTTCTTTTTTGATGAAGAAAGAGAAAGTTTTTCTTAATAATTAAAGACATGGACGAGTTTAAACTGCATTTTTGTCTCATTTGTTGATGAATTAAATCTATTTTGGTGAGAACATTTTTGTACTGATTTAAAGGAACATTTCAGAAATGTTATGTAATTAAATGTGAAAAAAGCGTATTTTAATTCTAAAAGCTTAAATTAAATATTTATTTAATGTTTTCATTCTCGTTCCAGGCTGGTGGAGGTTCATCTTTGTGTCTGTTGGATTAGCAGCACTCATAATTACAGTTGTGGCCGTCAACATCTGGAAAAAAATTAAAGGTGAAGAACATCCCACATATTAAAGTTCATAAAAGAGGATTTTTACTGAAACTAAAGTCGACTCTTTCTTTTGTCTCCTCAGAGAAGAAAACTCAGATGGATGAAATCGCTGTGAGTTTTTTACAACCTCATAGTGAAATGTTGTTTTTATAGTTGGTTCTTGCACTCTTCATTACATTCTTATCTACAATATTTTCTCACTTAAACATTCGTGGCTTTAAAGGTCCTTTATGGTCTGAAGAGCATTTTTATTGGCTCCACTATTTCAAGGATTAACGTCTACGTTACTCTGGATAATGTACAGAATGAAATCTAGTTCCAATGCAAACTGTCCAGCATTAAGATCAGATCAGACAGAAGCTAATGGTGCGTTCAGGGTCTGCTGACTCAACTGTGAACTGTGTTCACTTTCAAACCATCAACAGTAATGAGTAAAGAAAATGTGGGTGTTTGGGAGGCTTTTGGGTGCTAAAACCAAGTGAGGGTTTGAGCCATTGAACTCTTCTGCCTCTGGACCACCGGCAGCCCCGTCACACCCAGGACCCTGAACTCATCTCAGTTAAGGCTCTTCTCTGCTCGGGCCCTACAGCGGTGGAATAAAGTCCCCACTGAAGTCCGCCTGGCTGCAGGCTGAAAGCCCATCGACGCCCCTCACTAGCACTTCCATCTCACAGTCACTCCTTTAAAATACACAAGAGAAGTCGTGATGTGGTTGTGTAGCTGTTCATTCAGGAGAGCTGCACTTCCAGGTCTTGATGACAAAGCTTGCCTTACTTTTATCTTTGAATTCACTTATTGTGAGCAGCTTTGGACAAAAGCGTCTCCCACGTGAGTGTAAGTTAATCTACTGTGTCTTTACTTTACTTCTCATTTCCTCGTGATAAGTGTGGAGCAGTGGACGCCTACAGATCAGAGAAGTGGGATCAGAAAGTGATGGTTTGATTGTGTTGTTTCTCACAGGTGCGTTATAATGCAGAAGATGAAACAGTGAACTATGAAAACATCGGCCCTCCTGATGGAGTTTGACCAACACGTCTGCCTCCATCAGACTCCACCGATCTGCTCGTCATGTTTTACATGAGCGCTGACAGACTGGAAACAAGCAAAAGAAAATTTGTCACAAAAATCTTTAACTTTAACGTTAACTACGCAATGCATGACCTCATCGGACTCTAAATGTGATGCTAACGCTAGCTGTTCTGCTTAGCTCTGTTCTGTGACCAACATATAATGTTTGCAAGTGCAGATCAGCTTCATCACCATCTTCATCGTATCCCAGCTGCTGCTGATCTCATATATTCTCCTTTATTGGGTCGTTGAGGTCGTCGCTGTGTTTCTGGTACAGTATTGGGTGTTGAGAAACCAAATTGATGAGACATTCCCTCTTATGGCAGCAAGCTACATGGAGCTGGTGGTGCGGCGTCTCTTGGAACAAAGGATTTCATTGGTCAAACATATTTCAACAGGCAGAAATCATCTGAAATCGAGGTCCTTCTGAATATGTTCCACAGGGGTGATGAAGCCTTCATGAGAACCACAAACAAAATCAGTTTTTGTACATTTCTGTGAATATTTTTCAGATGAAAATCTGCGCTTGTTGTGAAAATAGTTTTATTGTTCTGTTTCAGTCCGGTGTGTTTTCCTGCATGAGTTGTAAACATGTTTCTCACCTGCAGCCCGTTCAGAACACAGCAGCTGGATTTTAACTTCATTTAACAGGAAAGAACATTTAACTCTTATTAACTTCCTTTATTTGTCTTCCAGCTGAACATTTCACAGCTGATTTTAACATTTACTGTTTTATTTTTTAAAGCTACAGCAGCTTGAGCTCAGTTTCATGTCTCTGTGTGCAGAAGAACTCATTTTAATCCACTTTCATTCAGCATTAACATATTTGTGAGGATGTGAATGTGTTTCAATGGGTTTTCAGCCTCAATGGAGTCAGTGACTGTCTTCTCTTTATTATATCTGTTAACAATATAATCTGCAAATAAAGAAAGTTGTATTCTACACTGTGTTTTGTGATTCCTCCATGTAGTAACAGTGTCATAATGCTAATTGAATGTCCTGCCTCTACTAGTATACAACCTCCCTTACAGAAATATAATATTAACACCCTTTTAAAAAAGGAACCAAAACCTTAATGTAAAAATACTCCATTACAAGTAGAAGTAATTCATTGAATATGTTACTTAAGTAAAAGTACAGAAGTATTATCAGCAAAAGTACTCCTTAATGCTGATGGATCAAAGCATCAGTAGCGTCTCATTGTGGAGCTTCTTTTAATACTTCATGTTCAGTGTACATCACTGGAGTAGAAGTAGAAAGTGTTGTTAAATGGAAATACTCTAGTAAAGTACAACACAAAGGTGAGACACAAAGTCCTCACAACGTAAACTGAAGAGCATTGAATGTAATTCATAACTCACGTATTTAACGTGTTTCTTCATTTTATTATCGATTCTCTGAGCTCCTCACAGTCATCGCTGGCCCCAACAAGACATGACAACATGCTGTGTTTACTAGTGTAGAAGTAAAGATTATTTTTAAGCAATCAATTAAACTAATGGAAACACAACACACTCTTATTTAGGGCCCGAGCACCGACAAAGTCGGGCCAGCGAAGGCCCTTTTGAAACTGTTTTTCTTCTTTTTGTTATTCTCATTCTGCCAATTGAATTGCCTTTTTGGGGGATTTATCACATCCCAAAACTCCCCATATCTGACATGGATATCAGGATTGGTGAAAAATTTGATATTTTGGGGGTCTAGCTTTTGGGTAAAAACGAAATGTCTCTATAGCGCCCCCTAGAATTGTTTTTTGTCACACCCATCAACCCCAATAAACCAATTGAATTTAAATTTGACATAAATGTCCAGTTCAGTCAATAGTTAAGTCAATAAGAGCATTAAGCTCCGCCTACTTCGATTTCCCGCCATTTTGAATTCTGTGAAAAACATATTTCTGCAAACTCCTCCTACACGCTTGGTCTGATTCATACCAAATTGGCTGTTGATCACTTTTGGATCAATGTCATCAAAATGTATCAAAAGCTTGTTGATACCTCATTGTGTTTAGAAGATATGGACCAATGAACCTCTAAGGGGCGTGGCTTAGTACATCAATACACATAACTTAAAAAATACTTGGCATATCATCAGCAAATTTATAGCATATGTTCACATCACATCCTATAACTTACCCTGTTATTTTCATTATATTCAAACACTAGAGGGTGCTTAAGTTAATCGCCCAATTCTGGCATTTTTAGCAATTTTTCATAATTTTTAGGCGTTATACTTTAACGAACTCCTCTTACAAAAATTTAGCAATCAACTTCATATTTGGTCAGGATGATCTGAAGACCTTTATGATGAAAAGTTATCAAAATGGTGAGTTGGCATTGAACGGCCTTGACGTGGCGTGGCGTGGCGGCCATCACACACCAATTTTGTGCAGATTGCGAAGAAAGAGGAAGTTGTTGTAACTCCAAGGTACATTATCCAATCTGCCCCAAATTTATTTTGCTTGATACTAGTTCAGGCCTGAACACAATTCCATGCAATTCTTTTCACATAGTCATAGCGCCACCTACTGGCAAAAGGAATTTAAACGTTTTATATTTCAATGTACTACTCCTAGCCAGTTGACCAGATCAGTCTCACATTTAAGTAAAGTCTGAACACATTCATGATACTTATTCATGAATATTGTGACTTCTAGTTGAATGCTGTTGCCATGGCAACGCATCATTCACCATGCAAAAAGAAGCTGATTTCTCTGTGGCTTGGGATGGTCAAAACCTCATGGGACTTTTAACACATGTGAAAGGTGATGGAAATAAATATTTTATATGGGTTTTGGCCGTACATCGCTTCTTGCAGCTATAATTAGGGTCCGATCACTGACGTACTCGGTCCGGGAGGACCCTATTGAAATTCTAAGGACGCATATTTGGGGTACTTGTCATGCTCGAAAACTCACAAAATTTGGCACGCTTGTCCAACTTGGTGAAAATAACCATCTGATATATAGTAGGTGTCATATTTTTTTATGAAGAAGTTGTAAAGGCGACGCCCTTCAGCCAGTATTTCCGATTGACTTGAAATTTGACACATCAAAATCGTTAGTTTTTTTTCAACGACCTTGACGTGGCGTGGCGCCCACTTCACACCCATTTTGTGCGGTTCACTATGTTAGAGAAAGTTGTTGTAACTCCAAGGTACATCATCCAATCCACCCGAAATGTCTCATGCATGATGCCGGTCGAGGCCTGAGCACATTTCCATGAAGAAATGTTCACATTGTCATAGCGCCACCTACTGGCAAAAGGAATTGACTCATACTTTGTGTACTCCTTTGAGCCAGTTTACCAGATTGACCTCAAATTTGGTATGGAAAGCCTTAATACATTACTCATGCAATATCATGAATATTGTGAGTTTTCATGAATCTCCGTTGCCGTGACTACGCATCATTGCCACATAAAATGAAGCTGATTGTTTAGTGGCTTAGGATTCTCAAAAACTCATGCAACACATGTGTCATAGTTGATGGAATTAATTATTTCACGTCGGTTTTTGGCTTCACTGTTAAAAATCACCTGAATAGCGCCCCCTACACATTTTCTACACATTTTCAAAAGAGCAGCCCTAGCACTACGTTATCCCTACATATGTGAAATTTGGTAGGTACATGTATCACATGGATACTTAAAGAAAGGTCTCTTCGCACCATGCTCTAAACCATACTGGAAGTTGGCCATTTGTATTTTTGTGTGATTTTTTAATTCTTTTTTGCCCCTTTTCTAAGCGCTTTACTTTTACAAACTCCTCCTCGGGAGTTACTCAGATCCACTTCAAATTTGGTCAGTATGATCTGAAGACCGTTGTGAATAAAATTTATCAAAAGCGTTATGTTTCACAGAACGGCGTGACCGTGACCGTGGCGGCCATTTTACCTGAATCCTCATTAGACAAGCTCATGTAACTCAAATGGACTTGCTCGAATCTGCCCCAAACTTGTCATGCTTGATAAAAGTAAGGGCCTGAGGATATCGATGAGTCTATTTTCACTCAAAGTCAAAGCGCCACCAACTGGCGAAAGGAAATCAGCGTTACGTGACAAACGGAATCAGATTTAAATTACATTTACTTGACGTGGTCTACACTTTACATAAAGAGATATGATGCAGGTCGTTGAATGTGTCATCTAGCGCCACACATCAGTTACAGGAACTGGTGAAGTATTTTCAAAGTAATTTCCTGTGTCATGCACTCCACGTGGGAAAAAAACATCTGACTGGCGGGCGAACAGTCTCGGCCGATTAAGCCGGCGTCCTGCCAGCGCCCTCGATGCGCACAAAGGTGCTCGGACCCGTTACATAAAAACAAGACTGAAAGCTCAGTTAACAGCACCTACAGGCTGGTATGGTCGTTACACATCACAGTATAAAACTGTAGTGAAGTCCGGTATGAGGAGCAACTGTTGGTTTTGTTGCCTGAACCTAATTGTAAGTAGTTTTGTTGCCTAAACCCTAATTTAAGTGGTTTTGTTGCCTGAACCTGTTAGTTTTGTTGCCTAAAACTAACTTTTGGTTCCATTGCCTAAAGCTAACTGTTGGTTTTGTTGCCTGAACCTAACTATAAGTGTTTTTGTTGCCTAAACCTAACTGTAAGTGTTTTTGTTGCCTAAACCTAATTGTTGGTTTTATTGCCTCAACCTAACTGTTGGGTTTGTTGCCTCAACCTAACTGTTGGTTTTGTTGCCTAAACCTAACTTTAAGTGGTTGTGTTGCCTAAACTTAACTTTTGATTTTGTTGCCTAAACCTAACTGTTGGGTTTGTTGCCTAAACCAAACAAAGAAGAAATTTGACAATGCATGCCGTTTTCCAGGCAACCTATGGATTGCATATCGTGACTACATCTCAAATTGCCGTGAGTCTGCGGGTCGTCCTTTAACCACGAGGTTGGCGGTTCAATCCCCGGCTCCTACTGTCCATATATGTCAAAGTGTCTTTGAGCGAGACATTGAACCCCAAGTTGCTCCCCGGGTTTGTCAAATTTCAGCGGTCAGATTTCTGACTACGTAAATATGAACATTTTAAGAATAAAATGATATGTTGTATCCTGACCGTCCTCCCGAAAAAATGGTTGTATAAGTTGTGAGATCAAGCAGCTTATCACGACCCATATTTGCATTTATTGGGAGGCGGCGACCTTTAGGTCAAAGGAGGAAGTCAGGTGACGCAGTGTTAATGTGTTAATGTGTTAAAATTAAGTGTATCCACCACGGAGACAATGTAAAATCAATTAAGATCCTTATTTTTTACAGTGGGCGCACGAATTAGGAAAAGACAGGAAACAGTGTATTTATACACACAGTATTTAAAGTACCTGATATATATATGTATAAACACACAGGAGGGTGAAACTGTTAACAGCATGATGCATTTCTGGTTTTCTCCTTTGTGGACAGTGTGCATAGATTCACACAGAAGATAATTACCTGCAGAGTGCTGCCACCTAGTGGCCGAACACATGATTACATGTAAATATGAGACATCTGTTATTGAAGAGCAACAAAGATTTGAGGTACTTTACTCTATACTTCTACTCCACTCCATCTCAGAGACAAGTATTGTCCTTTTTACTTCACTACATTTTATTGACGGACAAGTTACTTCTCCTTTTGATATTGTTAATAAACAACTACTCCAGTAAAATCCTGCTTTTACATTAATGAGAGACACTACAGGTGAATAGGATAAAGAGTGTATTCGACATCTATCATCATGAAACTTCCCCAGTTGACTCCTCCCATTAAGGAAATCATTTTTCTGTTTTACAAGTTTTATAAATATGCAAATGAGGCATTATTTTCTTAAATATGCGCTAATATGCATACATGTTAAAGTCAGGTTCCAAATTATTGTTTAATTTTGTTGACCCTAACCCCTGTGGACTGTCCTCGTGTGTTGCTGGTGTTTATCTGGTCCTCATCAGAGGGTCAAACCTCCGTAGCTCTGCTGCTGCTGCTGTTGACCACATTCTCATCAAAACACTTCCCCTTCAGTTCTCAGAAAAGCTGCAAAGATAGAAGGAGGAACCAACAGGTCTCAGACCAGTGAAACGTCATCTTATCTGTGTGGTTTCCCAGCTGCTGCAGTATCACCGTACTGCACCACGGACATCAAGAGGGAACCTGTGGTGGTTTGACTCTTCACCTGTGTGTTCATGCTGTCAATCATCACCATGACTCCTGTCTGTTCTCTGATAAACACCATCTGAAGAAAACTAGTTGCTTTTACTGCAAACATTTATCTGAAGCAACAATCTTCACACCCTCGACTTCCTCAGTCTTGGTCTTCTTCTTTTTGACCGTGGGACTGAACATGATGTGCCCTTGTTGGTTTGCTTGTATGTCAACGTGAGTCTTAATACAGTTTGTTTGTTGCTGCATCAGATTGGATCATTGGATGCAGAAGATACTTGATGTCAGTGTGAACTTCACACCTGCTCATGTCGGCCATAAGTGCATAAAAAAAGCAACAAGTGACGTATGGGAGAACAGAGGGAGGAGGAAGTGACACGTCACTAATTAGAGGAAGTAGATTCAACATTCGTATTTAAGACGGAACAAGTTCAGAGACGAGTAGAAGAAGCAGAGAGACAAGAGACGGAGAGGAACGATGGCTGAATTCAGATGGATTAAAACCTCTTTGTTTCTGATTCTGGTGCTTCAGTTTACAGGTAAGGATACATATAATGTGTATATGACTACATAAACATTAAAGAAGCTAATTTATTATTATCATTAATGTTACTTTATGACCTAACCTTCATTTAAAGGAGACAGACAAGTAGTCTGTTTGTTTCCCATCGAGGTGAATAGTGAGTTTAATGAACTCTTAGAAACCAACGATGAGGCTCATTCTCAAACTGTTGTTGTATCTAAAATGATCTTCACTCTGACATTAATACTCATGTTTTATTTCTCTTTATTCTTTTTTATTTCTCTCTCATCTTCTCAGCAGCAGCAACAGGACAACTTGTCCTCTCCATCGCTGTCAAAGATGGAGATGAAGTCACTTTGCCTTGTAACAACGTGATAGAAGGTCAGAAGAACTGTGACTCTACTACGTGGCTCTTCACTGATTCAAGTAGCAAACCAGCATTAGTTCTGATTAGAGATGGGAAGATTGGTGAAGAAGCCAAAGATAAATCAGACAGACTGAGTGTTTCAGAGAATTGTTCTCTGGTTATAAAGAAGGTCACAGATGAAGATGTTGGTCAATATACCTGCAGACAGATCAGATCAGGACAACAACAACAACAAGGTCGAGATGCTGTGGTTTATCTGTCTGTTGTTACCAGTGAGTATTTACATCATCATGTTTTCAAACTGTCTGATCAGAACAATAAACTGAAACATTATAATAATAATGATCATAGTGATGAAGTTACTCTTCTTTCTCTCACAATGTCTCCATCTTCACCAGTGACTGAACACAAGGACAATGATGAGGTGACGGTAAACTGCTCTGTGTGGACATATGGACGATGTGGACACACAGTGAAGTGGCTGTTTAAGGGTAAAGATGTGGACAAAGACAACAAAGACATGATGACATCACAGTCTTCCTGCTCCGCCTCTCTGAAGTTCATGACTTCTCATTTCGTTTACACATCGATGTTTAATTCATTTATGTGTGAAGTGACTGTTGATGGCAAAGTGCAGAAGTTTCCTTTCAGAAATTCACCCTCAGGTGATAAAACAGGTGAGAATATTTTGAAGTTATTCATATTAATTATTTTCATTTTCATTGCAAGTTTTATATTTTGTTGAGTTGTGTTCATCTGTTCAGGTGAAGACACAACAACAACAACAACAACTAAGTCAACAACAACAACAACAACTGAAGACGACACAAAAGCAGGTAAAACCACGACAACTTCTGCAACCAGTGACGATTCAACAGAACTACAAAGTAGTGACTCAACATTTTTATGTCTTTATCTAATCTCACATTTAACAAATTTATTTTATTTAAATTATTTCAGTGATTTATTTGTTACCGTCCAGGTTTTTCTTTTTTGATGAAGAAAGAGAAAGTTTTTCTTAATAATTAAAGACATGGACGAGTTTAAACTGCATTTTTGTCTCATTTGTTGATGAATTAAATCTATTTTGGTGAGAACATTTTTGTACTGATTTAAAGGAACATTTCAGAAATGTTATGTAATTAAATGTGAAAAAAGCGTATTTTAATTCTAAAAGCTTAAATTAAATATTTATTTAATGTTTTCATTCTCGTTCCAGGCTGGTGGAGGTTCATCTTTGTGTCTGTTGGATTAGCAGCACTCATAATTACAGTTGTGGCCGTCAACATCTGGAAAAAAATTAAAGGTGAAGAACATCCCACATATTAAAGTTCATAAAAGAGGATTTTTACTGAAACTAAAGTCGACTCTTTCTTTTGTCTCCTCAGAGAAGAAAACTCAGATGGATGAAATCGCTGTGAGTTTTTTACAACCTCATAGTGAAATGTTGTTTTTATAGTTGGTTCTTGCACTCTTCATTACATTCTTATCTACAATATTTTCTCACTTAAACATTCGTGGCTTTAAAGGTCCTTTATGGTCTGAAGAGCATTTTTATTGGCTCCACTATTTCAAGGATTAACGTCTACGTTACTCTGGATAATGTACAGAATGAAATCTAGTTCCAATGCAAACTGTCCAGCATTAAGATCAGATCAGACAGAAGCTAATGGTGCGTTCAGGGTCTGCTGACTCAACTGTGAACTGTGTTCACTTTCAAACCATCAACAGTAATGAGTAAAGAAAATGTGGGTGTTTGGGAGGCTTTTGGGTGCTAAAACCAAGTGAGGGTTTGAGCCATTGAACTCTTCTGCCTCTGGACCACCGGCAGCCCCGTCACACCCAGGACCCTGAACTCATCTCAGTTAAGGCTCTTCTCTGCTCGGGCCCTACAGCGGTGGAATAAAGTCCCCACTGAAGTCCGCCTGGCTGCAGGCTGAAAGCCCATCGACGCCCCTCACTAGCACTTCCATCTCACAGTCACTCCTTTAAAATACACAAGAGAAGTCGTGATGTGGTTGTGTAGCTGTTCATTCAGGAGAGCTGCACTTCCAGGTCTTGATGACAAAGCTTGCCTTACTTTTATCTTTGAATTCACTTATTGTGAGCAGCTTTGGACAAAAGCGTCTCCCACGTGAGTGTAAGTTAATCTACTGTGTCTTTACTTTACTTCTCATTTCCTCGTGATAAGTGTGGAGCAGTGGACGCCTACAGATCAGAGAAGTGGGATCAGAAAGTGATGGTTTGATTGTGTTGTTTCTCACAGGTGCATTATGATGCAGAAGATGAAACGGTGAACTATGAAAACATCGGCCCTCCTGATGGAGTTTGACCAACACGTCTGCCTCCATCAGACTCCACCGATCTGCTCGTCATGTTTTACATGAGCGCTGACAGACTAGAAACAAGCAAAAGAAAATTTGTCAAAAAATCTTTATCTTTAACGTTAACTACGCAATGCATGACCTCATCGGACTCTAAATGTGATGCTAACGCTAGCTGTTGTGCTTAGCTCTGTTCTGTGACCAACATATAACGTTTGCAAGTGCAGATCAGCTTCATCACCATCTTCATCGTATCCCAGCTGCTGCTGATCTCATATATTCTCCTTTATTGGGCCGTTGAGGTCGTCGCTGTGTTTCTGGTACAGTATTGGGTGTTGAGAAACCAAATTGATGAGACATTCCCTCTTATGGCAGCAAGCTACATGGAGCTGGTGGTGTGGCGTCTCTTGGAACAAAGGATTTCATTGGTCAAACATATTTCAACAGGCGGAAATCATCTGAAATCGAGGTCCTTCTGAATATGTTCCACAGGGGTGATGAAGCCTTCATGAGAACCACAAACAAAATCTGTTTTTGTACATTTCTGTGAATATTTTTCAGATGAAAATCTGCGCTTGTTGTGAAAATAGTTTGATTGTTCTGTTTCAGTCCGATGTGTTTTCCTGCATGAGTTGTAAACATGTTTCTCACCTGCAGCCCGTTCAGAACACAGCAGCTGGATTTTAACTTCATTTAACAGGAAAGAACATTTAACTCTTATTAACTTCCTTTATTTGTCTTCCAGCTGAACATTTCACAGCTGATTTTAACATTTACTGTTTTATTTTTTAAAGCTACAGCCGCTTGAGCTCAGTTTCATGTCTCTGTGTGCAGAAGAACTCATTTTAATCCACTTTCATTCAGCATTAACATATTTGTGAGGATGTGAATGTGTTTCAATGGGTTTTCAGCCTCAATGGAGTCAGTGACTGTCTTCTCTTTATTATATCTGTTAACAATATAATCTGCAAATAAAGAAATTTGTATTCTACACTGTGTTTTGTGATTCCTCCATGTAGTAACAGTGTCATAATGCTAATTGAATGTCCTGCCTCTACTAGTATACAACCTCCCTTACAGAAATATAATATTAACACCCTTTTAAAAAAGGAACCAAAACCTTAATGTAAAAATACTCCATTACAAGTCGAAGTAATTCATTGAATATGTTAGTTAAGTAAAAGTACAGAAGTATTATCAGCAAAAGTACTCCTTAATGCTGATGGATCAAAGCATCAGTGGCGTCTCATTGTGGAGCTTCTTTTAATACTTCATGTTCAGTGTACATCACTGGAGTAGAAGTAGAAAGTGTCATTAAATGGAAATACTCTAGTAAAGTACAACCACCAGAGTAACTCAGGCTCCTTTCGGACGTTTTGGATGCACACGACCACCTGCTGTGACCTAATATGAACGTAAACACATTTCACAGACATTAAAACGTCCGACTCGTCGTCTCTGCAGAGCGTCACATTCTGCATCTCCAGCCACAGTGAATCCTCATTTTTTGTGTTTTTTCCTCCAAAAGTACAGCAACACTTTAATTTCTTTTACCCTGTCATTTTCATTCTATTGAAACACTAGGGGCGCTGCAGTTAATCTCCCAATTTCTGCATTTTTAGCCATTTTTCATCATTCTCAGGTGTTATATTTTAACGAACTCCTCCCACAAAAGTTTTGCCATCAACTTCGAATTCGTTCAGGATGATCTGAAAACCTTTATGATGAAAAGTTATCAAAATGGTGAGTTGTCATTAAACGGGGTTGACGTGGCGTGGCGGCCATCACACACAGTTCGGCAAGAAAGAGGAAGTGTTTGTAACTCCAAGGTACGTTATGAAATCTGCCTCACATTTCTTTTGCATGATACTAGTTCAGGCTTGAACACAATTCCATGCAAACATTTTCACACAGTCATAGCGCCACCTACTGGCAAAAGGAAATGACACGTTTTATACTTTGATGTACTACTCCTAGCCAGTTGACCAGATCAGTCTCAAATTGTGTAAGTAAAGTCTGAACACATTCATGATACTTATTCATGAATATTGTGACTTCTCGTTGAACGCTGTTACCACGGCAACGCATCATTCGCCATGAAAAAATAAGCTGATATCTCTGTGGCTTGGGATGGTCAAAACCTCATGGGACTTTCCACACATGTCAAAGGTGATGGAAATAAATATTTGATATGGGTTTTGGCCGTACATCGCTGCTTGCAGCTATAATTAGGGTCCGAGCACTGACATAGTCAGTCCGGAGGACTGTCACGGTCGGACAAAAGGCGAAGGCAGGACCCAAACGCAGACTCATCAGGACAGGTAGTTTACAGCAAAATATGGCTTTAATTACTCAAGAAACAGGCAAGATCGACACGGGGAACAGGATCCAGAAAAACAGGCGAACGCACAAGGAGGGACAAGACAAACAGGGCTTAAATACACAGGGGAGGTGCAGGTGCATGTGATCAGACACAGGAGGATTCAATTAGACAATCATAAGGATAGGAAGTGAAGGGACCCGGGGAAACACGAGACAGGGAACTTTTAAAAATAAAACAGGAAGTCCACACTTAAAACCCCAAACTGTGACAGTACACCCCCCCCCCCCTCAAGGGACGGATCCCAGACGTCCATTCAGTCCGCGGTCCTAGGGTGGGCGGAGGGGAGCCAGCAGGAGGGACCGAGGACAGGACAGAACACGCTCCGGGGGGAGGGTCGGCGGGCGACCATGGGACAGGGACTCTGGTGAGCGAGACAGGGACTCTGGAGAGCGAGAGCGGGACAGGGGCTCTGGAGAGCGGGACAGGGACTCTGGTGAGCGAGAGCGAGAGCGGGACAGGGACTCTGGGGAGCGAGACAGGGACTCTGGTGAGCAAGAGCGAGAGCGGGACAGGGCCTCTGACGAGCGAGAGCGGGACAGGGGCTCTGGAGAGCAAGAGCGGGACAGGGACTCTGGCGAGGGGAACCGGGGGAACCGGGGGAATCGGGACCGGGACTCTAGCGAGGGGAACATATATGAAATTTGGTAGGCACATGTATCACATGGATACTTAAAGAAAGGTCTCTTCGCACCATGCTCTAAACCATACTGGAAGTTGGCCATTTGTATTTTTGTGTGATTTTGTCATTATTTTTTGCCCCTTTTCTAAGCGCTTTACTTTTACGAACTCCTTCTAGGGAGTTCGTCAGATCCACTTCAAATTTGGTCAGTATGATCTAAAGGCCTTTGTGAATAAAATTTATCAAAAACTTTATGTTTCACAGAACGGCGTGACCGTGGCGTGGCGGCCATTTTACCTGAATCCTCATTAAACAAGCTCATGTAACTCAACTGGACTTGCTCGAATCTGCCCCAAACTTGTCATGCTTGATAAGAGTAAGGGCCTGAGGATATTGACAAGCCTATTTTCACTCAAAGTCAAAGCGCCACCTACTGGCGAAAGGATACCAGCATTACGTGACAAACAGCATCAGATTTACATGACATTTACATGACGTGGTCTACATTTCACATAAAGAGACATGATGCATGTTGTTGAGCGTGTCGTCTAGCGCCACACAGCGGATACAGGAACTGGGGAAGTATTTGCAAAGCGTAATTTCCTGCGTCACGTACTCCACGCAGGAAAAAAACGTCTGACTGGAGGGCGAACAGTCTCGTCCAAGCGAGCCGCCGTCCGGCCAGCGCCCTCAACGCATGCAAAGGTGGTCGGACCGATTCATCGCTGCTTGCAGCTTTAATTATCATTATTATTCTACTATATCCACTGTTGCTGTTATTATTGGTAGTCGTAACTTTTTCATCATGTCTACTACTCTCATTAAATGAATAATTTCTGTTATATGCATTGAATGTGTTGTAACTCTGTTATGATGTTCATTCTGTACACATGACATCTATTGTACTTCCGTCCATCCGAGGAGAGGGATCCTCCTCTGTTGATCTCCCTGAGGTTTCTTCCCTTGGAGAGGGATCCTCCTCTGTTGCTTTCCCTGAGGTTTCTTCCCTTTTTCTCCCCGTTAAAGTTTTTTTTGGAGGGAGTTTTTCCTTTGCCGATGTGAGGTCCAGGGACAGAGGATGTCGTATGTGTACAGATTGTAAAGCCCTCTGAGGCAAATTTGTAATTTGTGATTTTGGGCGATTTTATTTAATCTAATTAAATTGAATTCATACAGTGAGAAAATCAACAATCTTACTTAACTTCAGAAAGTCAAATCCCCGTGCCAAGTTCTTGTTAACTTTTACAGAGAAGCAATAAAAAGCACCGTGACTGCAAACATAACAAACTGACATGTGATGTGCACGGCTCAGGTACTCATCTCCTGAGGTGCCTGAGCAGAGCCCAAAGGATGGTGAAAGACAACACCCACCCAACCACAATGTCTTCACCCTGCTGCCGTGTGGCGCAGAGGACAAAAAGCGGAAGACAGAAAGAAGAAGACAACAAACTGTAGAACACAGAAGTTCTCGCTTGCAAAATGCGGCTACCAACTGTATTTTGTTGTGTAACCCTGAGTTGTACAAGGACAATGAATAAAACAATGTAAGTGAATCCTTGATAGTGATAAAATGCTAAAGTTAAGCAGGTAGTGACCATGTTCACCATCTTAGGTGTGTGTGTTAGCATGCTCACACTTGATAATTAGCACTAAACACAAAGTGCATCTGAGGCCGATGACGATGTCATTGCTTTTGCAGGTATTTGGGCAACAACCAAAATATAGGACAAATACAAATGTTGACATGATGGTGGGTGACGGCGGAAAAGTTAAGGGGTCGCTAGATTTCATCATCTTCAGTCCGGACCAAAGCGACAGGCCGACCGACCAGCTGAGACTACGTCATGTTTACAGGTCAAGACCAACCGGAACAGATTTGGTTGAAACTGAAACATTTTGGATTCGTTAAAGGATCTTTGTCTGACAAACAGTAACTTTATATTTGATTTGAAGTTATGTTAGTTGAGTCAACATTAAACCACACTTTCTAAGACTTGAGACATAGCTCTAAAAAGAACAAAATAATAAAATAAAGAAGAAGTGGCATCAGTCTTGTTTCTGCAGAAGGAAAATTACAGGTCTAAAGTTGTTGCGTAGAATGTAACAAGCAGATATTGAAAACGTGTTGCTGGACTTTAATAGGAAAACACAGGAAAAGTGAGCAGTAACTTTTTAGTAAGATATCATACGAAGCATGATGAGGATACGTTGCCTTGAACCATGACTATGGTCTTCCCATGTCCTTTTCTTGCCTATGTTTTACCATACCTATCAGAAAATGGTCATATGAGTATAATGTATTTGTGTTGTTTAGTTCAGAGAACCTTTACTGTGTCGGTGTCTGTTTTCAAACCACCACTGGGGGGCGCCAGTCTTTAAATTATTCATTTTTATAAATAGTGGCTTTAATCTAAAAGTGTCTCTGTCATTGAAGAAAACTCTTTAACTCTTTATTGAAGCTACACGTGATTCGTTTTTTATAAAATTCGACTTGACATAATTGGTATTATTTAGAAACTTTGGGTTTTGAGTGGAATTTAAAACACCGGTCCAATGGGTCCATGGGAGTTGACGGCAGACCCTCAGCGAGGATGAAGAAGGTGAAGAATCAGTGATGAATACAGCAGGAGAAAAAATAATTCTGGGTTTGTACTCGACCAGAACCAGACCGCACAGTCCAGTCAGCAACACAAATACCTTCGCCTCAGACCCACATGGAGACACCTCCCACTGTATGTTTTCATTGGCCGCCGAGCGTACCGGGCTGGGGGTGGTTCACATCACGTTCCCTCTGGATCTATTTAATGTATTTACTCAAAAAGCCCACAAAAGCAGCAACTGAGTGAAATGTTCCGAACACGAAACTGGACGAGCGAACCGAGTCATTTATCTTCTTTGTGCAGACGCTGACCTCAACGGACCCGAGGAGGGTTTTTACGATTATTATTCCAGCCGAACATCAGCGCTTCTGTCCGGTTTGTGAGTCGGGCCCAGGGCCTTTCTGACATACTGGGACCTCAGTTAGTGATGAGAAGGAAAACGTGCCAAGAAGAGATTTGGATGTGACGATGTGTCATTAAAGGGTTATATTGTCTTTTTTGGGGGGATTTATTGCATCTCTTAGTGACAAAAAGAGGGTTTTAAAAATAGAACTTTCAGTGTTTTCTTTGTCATTTAAGTTATTGTTGTTGTTGTGTTTTACGGTTAATGGCGCAAAATTATTTTACTGATTCAGCCCCTCCCTCCACCCAATTAACTTAATTGTTGATGGAATTTCTAAATATTTGTGACCCAAATTACCGACAGCTCCAAGCGGTCGTCTGCACAGGTGGCAATTTTATGATATCTTAGACTCAGCATTATTTTTTAATATCCTCATATTAGAATTCAGCTTCCACACGGTTTCATCTCTTGATTCTTTTTGAATGACTTTTCCCACCACTAAAAACATAAAATTATATGTTTTCTTTGGTGTTTAATCACCTGAAACTAATAATCATTGCGTGTTTGTTATCTTAGAAGGAGTTGTTTGTATCTAAATACGGAATCATGTTCTACGGTAGCCCAGGACGGACAAACCAAACACTGGCTCTTCATATGGCCTTTTGTGCTTTTAATGTCGGCCACGATAGTTCTCCTACACGCTTGGCGCGCGGGAGAAGTTTCAGTTGGTTGCAATCTGCAACCTCACCACTAGATGCCGCCAGATCCTACACACTGCACCTTTAAATAACTCTTTCTTAATTGGGTTAGCTATTGTGACTAGCGCAATAGCTCGCTAGCATTTACCAGGCTTTCTGACGTGATAGTGGTTAGGTCAAGTTTATAGTGTAAATTTAACATCGTACATTTAAAAAAAATCCTCTGTATCCATCTGTGTATTTTCCTTTTGGGGATTTATTTTTCTTTCTTTTTTTTTGGTGTTTGGTAAACTTTTTTATTTCAGCCCGAATAATGTATTCACATTGCAGTAATCTGGATTGTCTGAATTGTTGCGCTTTAGTTCTGTCTCAATTTTGTATTCATTTTAAGCCAAACCATGATGGTTTATTTTTACTAAACCTAACTAATTAGTTTTGTAGAGTTTTTTGTTAACCACGTGTTTAAAACTGTTTCAAACTGCGACCGGACAGAAAATACGTTTCCCTCAAAACTTAAGTGAGCGTGCAGTTGATGTCAACCTCTGTTATATTTAGTTTTTTCTTGTATTGCACATATGGTCACGGCGGCTTAGCATGGCGAGAAGAGCTTTACAGAAGCTTTACTCGCTCTGGCAAAAAAAAAAAAAAGAAAAAAGAAGATGACTCGCAGGCTTTCGAACATTAAGACTCCATTTTGGAAGTCTGACACAGCAGCTGGCCGTTGTAACGAGCCGCCTCACCCCGCGATCACTTCTCAGGGTTTTCCGACTTAAAGGGATTTCTCTCCCAGATTCCCATTTGGAAGGAGGCAGACAGCAGCATCGTGCTGCTGAATGCAGAATGAGACTGAGGGTCTGATCTGTTTCCCTTCAAATGATTCCTTATCTCCTTTCCTTAGTTCTACTTTTACAGCAGCTTTAAGATCTCCTTGAGGAGGAAACATGCAGGTATTCGATCACCT
This sequence comes from Ophiodon elongatus, assembly GCA_016806645.1. Classification (NCBI taxonomy): domain Eukaryota; kingdom Metazoa; phylum Chordata; class Actinopteri; order Perciformes; family Hexagrammidae; genus Ophiodon; species Ophiodon elongatus. The sequence goes on along the minus strand of JACSYO010001106.1, from coordinate 71,701 downwards.
GTTCAAGGCACCCTGTGGAGCTTCCAGATCTCTTATTTACGTAACATATAATGTTTAGAAAAGGTTCTGCATTTAAATTGTTACGTAAGTAAAAGTATTTCAGTATTATTAATATTAGTGGAAAAATGTTCCCTGCCACTGTTAAGCTATTACTTATTATATTTTTAGATTATTATTAATCGTGGATTTAATTTTTCCTGCAAAACAAGAATAAATGTGAATGAGAGATTTACTGAGGCTTCAAACTTCGAGGCAAAAGACAAAATTTTAATTCAATTCTAATCCTGAATATTCTGGGATTTGCAGGCATCCTGTACTCGTCATATTTTCTTCATTGAATCACTGACCTTAAATATACAGATAAAAAGAAACGAGAATTTGTCTTTTGACTTTTTCCAGCTAAATACCTTTTTAAATAAAGGTTTCAAAAGAAAAAGCAGGACATAAAAAAAAAAATCTTAATCCCCACTGATTTGGAGAAATCTACACGAGAATAAAAACTTCCATCTCTTGTACTACTCATGTGAAAATAACAGGACTATTTGTAAAAGTATTCTGTGATGTTCTCGGTGCAGTAAAACTGTGTTATTGTGTCCCGGCCTGTAGGTGGCGCCACTCGTCTGCTCTTCAGCCTGTTGCGCCTTAAGACTGAAGCTCTTCACTGTTGAATATGTTAATATAACTCTATGGTTTGATTTCATGTGAACACATATATTATTATTATTATTATTATCATTATTATTATTTGAGCCCCTTTCTTTCTCAGAAAAGCTGTTTTGAACAGTTTAAGAAAGACGGAAATAAACAAAAACAAGGACAAAAAAAAAAACTAAAGAAAGAGGCAAAAAAATTATAGTGAAAATAAACAGTTAACAACCACATACAATATCTATATGCAAGAGTTTCTGTACATTTTAAACAAATACAAATAGTGCAAAAGAGTAAATATTAAATAGTTAATGTAAGAGATTGCTTTATATTCATGAAGTGCATGATTATGATCAGTATTTACAGCGTTAAGGAGGTGAGTAGACGAAGAATAGAACATCAGGTCTAAAACAATAACAACAACAATAATAATATAAACTTAGAGTGAAAACCAAATGAAACCTAAAATAACATTGTAATAAAATTGAATAAATTATCCAACAATAACATAAAATGAAAAACAATCATATTATAATAAAACAGATGAGGAATGTTGGTAATAAAACCAAGTGCTAGCATTAATAAAAAGCTTTTTAAAGGAAGACTTAAAGAGGTTTACATTAGTAATTTATTCCTCCGTTTACAGATTGCAACTCAGCAGAGTGTTCGTTAGCTTGCTGTTAGCTAGCTTGCTCTGTTAGTTGGCTATCAGTCTCTGCTAGCATGCTGTGCTATTTAGCTTGCTTTATTAGTTAGCATCCTGTTTTATCTGGCATGTTGTGTTTGTTAGCTTGCTGTAGTAGTTAACATACTGTGTTAGCTATCATGCTATGTTCTGCAGCTTGCTGTGTTACTTAGCATGCTGTGTTAGCTAGCATGCTGTATTAGGTAACATGCTGACTTTTACAGCTTGCCGTGTCAGTTAGCATGATGTGTTAGTTAGCATGTTGTGTTAGCTATGATGCTATGTTCTATAGCTTGACGTGTCAGTTAGCATGCTGTGTCAGCTAACATGCTGTATCAACTAGCATGTTGTGTCAGTTAGCATGCTGTGTCAGCTAACATGCTGTATCAACTAGCATGTTGTATCAGTTAGCATGCTGTGTCAGCTAGCATGCCGTGTTAGTTAGCATGCTGTGTCGGTTAGCATGCCATGTCAGTTAGCATGCTGTGTCAGCTAGCATGCCGTGACCTTTAGCATGCTGTCACAATTAGCATGCTGTGTTAGCTAGCATGCTGTGTTACCACTGAAGCCTTCCTGCTGTTTGCTGCAGACACACAAAATGTGAGACGAAGAAATGTGGATTTCCAGATGAGCGGCGGCTCACTGAGCCACAACAAACAGTCTGTTTATCTGCTGCTGACGCGCACACACACACACACACACACACACACACACACACACACACACACACACACACACACCGTCATGTTTCCATCACTTTAGAGGACATTAAATTGACTTACATTAATTTCCTGGAGACTTGCCCCAACCATAACCGCTATGATTTATTCAGCTCACTGTGTCCTAAACCTAAGCTTACCTTATCCAAACCTTAGTCTCATCCTGAAATGTTCTGCTTTACGTTATGGGGACTTTCATTTTGAGCCCAGAAGGAAGACGAGTCCCCGCAACGTGACTGTGTGAACAGATGTATGTCCCCACAACACAAGTAATACACAACCAATGAACTTCAAAGTTCCCAGTAAAGTCCAAGTTATTGATTTCCTGTATTATTCAAATATTCAATATTTAAAATTTGACTCCTAAAAGAGAATTTAAATAAATGTGTTTATCTAAGGATCATATATTTACAATGTTCATCTGTTTTAAACAATATTTTACAGAAAAAATATGTAAAATTCTGATTTAGTTGAGGATTGTTTAGTTTTGGTTATAGGTAGGAAACGTTTGTTTACATTTGTATAATAATAATGTTAATAATAATGATGATGATGATGATGATAAAAATACTAATAAGCAAAATAATCAATAACCTCTAACTAATCCCTGTCTTAGCTTTTATAAGCAGCATGTGAACTTTGAATAGTTGTAATAAAAATTATTTATAACACACTATAACGCAGACTACAGGACATTTATTAAATTATATATTTTTCAATAACTGTGACTCATCATATGAAGCATCCATGATGGCTTGTTAGCAGTGCACTGTAAAAATAAATATACTCCACTACAAGTAAAAGTCCTGCATTTAAAACCTTGCTGAAGTAAAAGTGTGTATGTTTTATCAGCAAAATGCACTTAAAGTTAAATTAAAGTGTTTTACTATTATATCTGATGTTTTCGGATGAATATTCCTGCAGCATTAATATGTTGCATTGTAACTCCTTTATATCCGATTGGCTGGTTTGATCTACAGCGATGCATCATATTCTATAAAATCATCATGTTTGTGGCGTCGCTGTCCTGTGAGAACGTATCGTATCTCTAAAAAGAACAAAGCTTTGTGACAATGCTTGTTTCAGCTGATCCAAGAGGCTTTTTAAGGAGTTTATTTAGCTGAAAAAGTAGGAGGATTTTCTCAACACATAAAGGAAACACTTCATCTTTCAGTTTATCACAAACATTCATCATCAACACATCTGGAGATACAAGATTTTAACTGGACAGGAAAGGGATGTAAAACTAAAGCTGTCAGATAAATGTAGTAAAAAGTACAATATGTACCTCTGAGAAGTAGTACAGTAAAAAGTACTATATGTACCCCTGAGATGTAGTGCAGTAAAAAGTACTATATGTACCTCTGAGATGTAGTACAGTAAAAAGTACTATATGTACCCCTGAGATGTAGTACAGTAAAAAGTACAATATCTACCTCTGAGATGTAGTACAGTAAAAAGTACAATATGTACCTCTGAGATGTAGTACAGTAAAAAGTACCATATTTACCTCTGAGATGTAGTACAGTAAAAAGTACAATATATACCTCTGAGATGTAGTACAGTAAAAAGTACAATATGTACCTCTGAGATGTAGTACAGTAAAAAGTACAATATGTACCTCTGAGATGTAGTACAGTAAAAAGTACAATATCTACCTCTGAGATGTAGTACAGTAAAAAGTACAATATGTACCTCTGAGATGTAGTACAGTAAAAAGTACCATATTTACCTCTGAGATGTAGTACAGTAAAAAGTACAATATATACCTCTGAGATGTAGTACAGTAAAAAGTACAATATGTACCTCTGAGATGTAGTACAGTAAAAAGTACAATATCTACCTCTGAGATGTAGTAGAGTAAAAAGTACAATATGTACCTCTGAGATGTAGTACAGTAAAAAGTACAATATGTACCTCTGAGATGTAGTACAGTAAAAAGTACAATATCTACCTCTGAGATGTAGTATAGTAAAAAGTACTATATGTACCTCTGAGATGTAGTACAGTAAAAAGTACAATATGTACCTCTGAGATGTAGTACAGTGGAGAAGAAGTAGAAAGCAGAACATGCAAAACTCAAGTAAAGTAGAAGTACCTTGAATTTGTACTTCGTAAACAGTATTTCAGAAGACGAAATCATGTCGTTAGCAAAGTTGTTTAAAATAGTTTTGTACATAATTACACGTCATATTTTATTTCACAGGAAGAAAAGATACTTACATTTTAATATAAAAATACTTTTTTTTTTTTTTTTTTTTTTGCACAATTTGACCGAGGACGTGATCTCACAGGGTTGAAAATGCATTTTATTTTTAATTGCACCTCAACTTTAAAGTGAACTCAACATCATCTGGAGTCTTACTGACATGTCACCTGCTGGATTCATGAGATAAAAAGCTGGTTTTCTGTCATTCATGGAGACAGCTGGAAAGATGTTTCCCTGAAGATTTTAAGATTTTCAAGGTTAAACCGGAGAAGATGCATCGCGTATGTTCTCAGTGAGCGCCTCGTTCTGCCTGTGTGAGTCTCACCGTCTCATTTGAGCTTAACTACGTCACTTTTTCTTTTTCACCACCAGACTCCAGTCGTATTCTGATAATTTTTCATTTATTTATTCACATTCATTTATATTGACTTAGTCAACCAGTATTTCTTTAGACTTTTACAGAGGTACGGAAGATTTAATTAGCATAATTATTTTGACTATTTTGCTTTTTTTAGATATATTTTATAAATATATATATATATATATATATATAAATATGTATATATTTTTTCAGCCGGTGTTTGGTTTATTTGTAAAGTAATTGCATTCGGCTCACCGTAAGACAACTTGGTCTTGAATAATTCTATTTTTAAGAGCCATGTTGCAAAGATACCACCAGACTCCAGTCATATTCTGCTCATTTAATCATCTCTGTCCAGTGAGTTCGTCTACCATTATTTCTTTAAACCACTGGCAGTAAAACTGTGGAAATCTGGTGACTTTCATCCAACAATTAACCCTTTAAAGATATTTTTTACAAACAGATTTTGCCAGCGTTTACCGGCCATCATTCGGTTTATTGGTAAAGTCGTCGCATTCGATATACCGAGAGATTTGGGTTTGAATAATACTGTTTCTACGAACCGGGATGCAAAATCACCACCAGACTCCAGTCATGTTCTCGTGAGTTGGTCTGCCATTGTTTCTTCCTGTTGGCTGTAAAACTGTGTAAATTAGGTGAATTATTTTAGATTTATTCAGCACAGTGGACAGTTGTTGGTCCCTTTATATAGGGCTTCTTTCCCCAAACAGATTTAGTCAGCATTTACAAGCTGGCTTGGAGCGCTGAGGGAATTATTTGATTTATTCAGCTCACTGTGAGACGACATGGTCTTGAATAATGCTATTTTTGAGAGCCCGCGATGCAAAATTACCACCAGACTCCAGTCACATTCTGCTCATTTTTAATCTACGTATAGTGAATTAAGTCTACTATTATGTCTTAAAACTTGTTGGCTGTAAAACTGTGGAATTTGGGTGATTTTAAAGACTAATTCAGCATACATTTGTCCAACAATGAACCCATATATATAGATATCTATATAGATATCTATATAGATATATGTATATTGTCAGCGTTCAGCAGCTGGTCATTGCATTCACTCTGAGAACAGTTAGACGTTGTCTTCAAAAATGCGGTTTTAAGAACCAGAATGCAAAACTACCACCAGACTCCATTTAAAAAATTGTCATTTTTTTGTTTCTGTTGGTGAAAACAGTTCATTTATAGATAATCTGGAGTCCTACAAAAAAATAAAAAAATAAATAAATAAATAAAAAATCATCAGCTTCTTAGAAAGAGAATTGTGTTTGCTTCTCTTTACGGAGACAAACTTAAATATATCTGCTTTTAATATTTAACCCCGGAGGATGCACGTTTATCCTCTGCTCTCTCAGATGCTTTGTTCGGGAGTTTTGATAGCTCACTCTGTGTTTGCAGCCTCGTTAACAAAGAGCCACTAATCTGCTGATAACACACAGCACAGATGTGTTTATCAGTCCGCCGTGTGCTTTACATTGAATGACCCAGCTCGTGGATGTTAAGTGGAGATCAGAAACATGGCAGCGGGGATTCTTTTAGAACGAGGTGGTTTTTTAATGAGAAGGTCTTTGTGTGCAGAATGAGCTCTCGTGTGTTACGCTCGCTGTCCTCGTCCACCTGAGGGAGGACTGAGCGTGCAGTTTGAGTTTTTGGGGCGTTTACTGAGACGTGTTTTTCATTCTTGGGAGGACAGTCGTTGTTTACCGTTGCATTATGGGAAGTGTAGGATCCACGGACTAAACCTTGTGTGCTTCAATTACAATCCATATTCTTTTATTAACCCGCCTTCTGAGTACCCCCCCCAATAAGTCACCCTTTAACGATGCTATTAAAACTGAAGCCAGTTATTTGGGGAACTTTGAAATGACAAAAAAATATAGATTTTCATGCTAAAATCAATGGCAATCAATGGCTGCATGACGTTGGATGCTGTTATGTGAAGTAAATGGACATTGATGTGGTCTTTCTCCACTATATGTTCAGTTTCTTGTGCACCTGGCTCTCTCTGGAGGAAGGACACAACTAAAATAATCTTTAGGCTTAAAAATCTGTTGACTAACAGAAAGCAACAACATCCACGATTATTTTCCCTGAAAATGATTCAGAATCATAAATTAAAGGCCGGACTCTTCGCCACCGGCCGATATTTGTACACCTTGTGTAGCGGGAAAGCTTTAATAATCTCCATAAAACATTTCGGGCAGCGTTTGGTGATGGGTGGCCCGCCCCTTTGGCTTAAAGCAATTAATTCAGCTTTTCTGACATCAAACTCTCGGCTCAGCTCGACAGCTTGGAGCTCAAATAAGAAAAATAAAAAAAGGCAAGTTCTCCTGGGAACAGAGTAAAGATGGCAGGCTCCTTTTTCTCCACACTGTTTGCTCAGTGGCTCTGAGAGCAATCTCCACCACCCCCCCCCCCCCACGCCCTCCCCTCCACTCCTCCTCCATGGCTGAATGAAATGCGAGGGCACAAACAATGTGCCGGAGGAGAGAAAGGGCCGGCGGGGGAATGAACAGTTTGGAGTATTTGCTCAGTGGAGGAGCAGCCACAAAGGCAGAGCCAAGGCGTTCCCATGAATCAAGGCGCCGTCTCAGGCGTCCCTTTTTTGTTGTGGCGGGTCTTCCGTCGCCAGCTATTAGACAACACACTACATATAACTGGTTTCGTGTCATTTAGAGCCTTTTCTCTGTGAACTGTACCGTCAGGTGACCGGCTCGGGCTTGTTTTATTTGGCCCGCTTCGACGTGGAGGCGGTCGGCTGGGTTTAGAGCCCAGCACGTGGCGCTGCGGCTAAATGTTCAGGCCGATAGCCGTTTCGAAAGGGTTGTTTTTTTTTTTGTTTTTTTTTTCACCACTTCAAACGTGGGAGAGTGAAGATGACATTCGGGGCCAATAACTCTGACGTTTAGCAGTGGTTGACCGTTGCCCCGCCAAATTTTTATCCCCACTACAAAAAACACCCAGCTCTCTGGGTGGCCGGGCTGGAGGTCTGAAAGGCACCCAGATTGACGCTTAAGCTCTTTTCACCTTAAGAAAGCGTCATTGTACATCTCCATGAATGGAAAACTGCTGTTTATCTAAGATGGACCCGATTTTTTCTTCTTCTTCTTCTTCTTTTTTTTTTTTAAGTATCTGCAGTTTCAAAGACGCCCCACTGCCGTGAGACCACGAATTCATAGATATTTTTACACTGAGATCAAAAGACGAAGATCTTTAAAGTTGCACAAGTCCGCTGATTTAAGGGAGAAGAGGTTAGAAATCGATAAGACATCCTTGTTTGTTCGACTGTGTCTTCATTCTTTAAATACATTTTTTTAAAAAGTCATCTTCATCTTCTCAAATCATCTCACAACGTTCTCAGCAGCATTTAGTTACTGGATTTTAAAAACCTTTAAAGCTGCACTCATCAATATTTCCATATCGATAATGGATCAAATGAGAATGTGTAAAGGGAAACGTGTCACTCATGGTGATCACCAGACTTTTGTTCCTCCTCAGCTCTGAGCATTTTAGCATCTCTCGCCTCTTTGTTTTGGTTTTATCGCTCCCAACTTTACTGTTTTGGTTCATTAACCTCGTTTCGAGCCGCTGCAGACGGATGTTTCACATTGTTCACGAACTAAACCGCAGCAAGCAGCAGACGCACTCGGTTAGAGACTAGCTGGTGAACATAGTGGAGCATTTAGCAGCTAAAGAGACAGATATTTCACTCAGGAGGTGGTGGAGACCAAAGACGGAGCTAGAAGAGAGAGAACGTTTGACTTGATTCATCACAAACACAAAGACTGTGAATCATCAGCTCGGCGTCTTCTCATGCCACCTTATACTTCTACCCCACCACATCTCAGAGGGAAATATACTACTTTCTTTACTCCGCTACAATTATGTGAAAGCTTTAGTTAGTTTTAAACAAAAAACACAAGTCGGACTGTCTTAGTCTTACTATCAAAATACTGATTTAGTATCTCAAAATATAACTAAATACCTCGAAATAATGACTTACTATCTAAATAATGACTTAGTATCTCAAAATAATGATTTAGTATCTCAAAATAATGACTTACTATCTAAATAATGACTTACTATCTAAATAATTACCTAGTATCTCAAAATGTGTACTTCATATCTCAAAATAATGACTTGATATCTCAAAATAATGATTTTATATTTCAAAATATGACTTCATATCTCTAAATAATGACTTAATATCTCAAAATATGACTTTGTATCTCAAAATAATGACATAATATTTCAAAATAATGAGTTAATATCTAAATAATGACATAGTATCTTAAAATGTGTACTTGATATCTCAAAATAATGACTTAATATCTCAAAATAATGACATAATATTTCAAAATAATGAGTTAATATCTAAATAATGACATAGTATCTTAAAATGTGTACTTAATATCTCAAAATAATGACTTTGTATCTCAAAATAATGAGTTAATATCTAAATAATGAGTTAATATCTAAATAATGATTTAGTATCTCAAAATAATGACATTCAGGATCTTATTTCTTTCATCACATTGCAGAAACAGGCTTCCATAACTTGGAGTGAAATCCCAAAATAAATGAAACCACCATCGTCATGCAACATTCTGGTTTTTGACTCGTGGCCTCGTGGCCTCGTGTCACTCGTGAAGCCGACACAAAGCACGGCAGATCCTCGTCGTCCATGTTGAGCCGCAGAACAAAGCAGAGCAGAGATGATGATTAACTGTATTCAAAAAAAAAAAAAAAAGAAAAAACCCTGCTGCCTTTCTGCAGACCGACGCAGCCTTGGTGTTATCTGGCTGCTGCCGCTCACTCTGCCCGGCCCGAGGGAAAGCTGCTGAGCAAACACAGGTGGCTGGAAGTCAGGGACAACACACACACACACACACACACACAGACACACACACTCACACATACACACAAAACACACATACACACACACACACACACACACAAAACACACACACACAAAACACACTTCCTGGAGACTAGGGGGCGATTGATGTTGGACTTTGAAGGGCAAGGCTGATATCAAACTTTAATTTGATGGGACACGTAATTAACGGGGATATACTGTCGCATTATAAAGTTTTTTTTATTTATTTTTTCTGAGACTGTGAGGTGTCACATTTCGAAGATTTTCTTCCAAAAACTATTATAATTTGAATCCTCATGTACGATGGTTTAAAATTTGCCATTTGGCATTGCTTCTCCCACCCCAGTAAATGTTTGGACAGCTCCTCTCTAATATGACATTCAACTCCTCTATTTTCACCAGGCGGCAAGAGTGAAGCCGATGCTGTTAAAACCTGCATTCTCTCTCCTGGCCACCAGGGGGCGACTCCTCTGGTTGTATAGAAGTCAAAGCTTCATGTGTTAAAGCTGCATTCTCTCTCCTGACCACCAGGGGGCGACTCCTCTGGTTGTATAGAAGTCTATAGAAAATGACTCTACTTCTCTCTTGATTTATTCCCTCAGTAAACATTGTAAACATGAGTTTATGTCTCAATCTCTAGTTTCAAGTCTTCTTCAATACAGCATGATGTTCATTTAGTAAATTATGGTCCATTTAGAGTCAGACAGACCATAAAGCAGGGGATGCTTTAGGGGCGGGGCTACCAGGTGATTGACAGGTCGACACCAGAGACCTATACGATGTCTCTACATTACATATGGTCACTTCCTGTTCACTGGTTGCAAAAAAAACAAGATGGCGACCGTGAAATCGCAGAACTGGAGGCTTCAAAACATCAGTCCACAAACCAAAGAGGGACGTCAACATGATTCCTTCTACTTCTTATACACAGTCTATTGCTGGGGCATGGCTTGGGCTTTTGGGTTATGCAAAATAGAAGCAGAGGCTCATCAACATGAGGAAATAACGCCTTTAAAAACGACATTTTCGACTGCTGTTAAACAGCGTGAAAAAGCAGTAGAGCGTCGCAAAAAGCGGCGTTTTGTTGGTCAAAAGCATCATTTTTTATACATAAATCTGGTACGTAGGAAGACAACGGTGTTATTCATTCATTTCAAATCAAATTTCCTGCCTTCTGATTTCTCTCCAAATCACATGACCCGCCACCTCGACCTCACACAGACATCCTAAAATAAAACAAATAAAAACAGTCCCGACACGTCATGACTGATGTTGTTTTTTCTTTTCACCCAGTCAGTAGCGGTTTCTTATTTTTCCCTTTCTCTGGATGAATGCGAAACGGGAAACCAAATGGAGAGTCTGATAAAGCCGAGCGCAAATATGTGGAAGGTGGTCCATCGGCATGTGGAGGTTTACTCAGTGTACACATGCTCTGACAGCAGCAGGAGAGGCTCTGCAGAGGAAGAGGAGGTCTGAGGAGGAAGGCAGGCAAAGAGACAAACAGAGACTCAGAAACGCAGGCTGCAGACAATACGTAGCGTTACAGCTCTCGATCCCAACAATACTTAAATTTACACCCAGCTCACGGCTAATGTTTGAAAAATGAAGTGCAAAATGAGTGAATGAATGTTTAAAGCAAAGAGTTTTCATTGTAATAATAAGAATCTGCATTTATATATATACCACTTTTAAAACATATGATGCAAAGTGCTTTACAAGGTGATTAAAACAAGATTAAAAGAATATATAGAGTATATAGATCTATATATAGATATAGATATATAGATCTATAGATATATATAAAGATATATATCTATAGATCTATATAGATCTATATATAGATATAGCTAAATAGATCTATAGATATATATAAAGATATATATATCTATAGATCTATATAGATCTATATAGATCTATATATAGATATAGCTATATAGATCTATAGATATATATAAAGATATATATCTATAGATCTATATAGATCTATATATGTATTTATATATATATATATATATATATACATCTATAGATCTATAAATATCTATAGATATAGATATATAGATATAGATATATAGATCTATAGATATATATAAAGATATCTATAGATCTATATAGATCTATAGATGTATATATATATATATACATCTATAGATCTATATAGATATATATATATATATCTATATAGATCTATAGATCTATAAAGATCTATAGATATAGATATAGATCTATAGCTATATCTATATCTATAGATCTATAAAGCTCTATAGATATAGATATAGATATATAAATATAGATCTATATCTATATCTATAGATATATATCTGTATATATATATACACAAATTGTCAATTTTTTTCATGTTGCTCTGCATAACTTCTTTTTCTGTCAGTCGGGACGACATTATGCTACAAAACTAAATAAATCTTTCGTCAACAAACAAAAAACAAAACCACTTAGGTTTATGAAAAAAAACAACTATTATGATATCTACTGTTCCTATTATATCTTACATCTTTAGTGAAGTTACTGCAAAGTTGTCTTCCGTCTTCAAAAAAAAGAAAAAGAAGGTGAAATACTTAAAGTATGTCGAGGAAAAGATCGTAATTTGGGTTAAAATAACTACGGTAGTGTCGTTACTGAAGTACAGAAGTTACGTGAAATAAATTGCGAAAATTCACAACGCATTTTCACGTGAGTTTACTCGCCTGACTATTTGTGGTTATTTCACGTCTTTCGCGCCGCCGGAGAGGGGGCGTGGCTTATCTCTGTGGAAATAGTTCATTTCTGCCATCCACCGTGGAAGAAATAACCACTAGTTCTGCTTTGTACACGTTGTGGAAGTCCCACAAACGTGGGAACATCAAACGCCCTCGTGTCTGGGTTCATAACATCATCCATAGCCACACAGCTTCTCCAGGAGCTGCGTCTGCAAATTTTTCACCCAAGTTAAAAAACTGTCATTTTTGTAATTTGCGCGAATCGTGTCATTCGCTCAAATTGCGCCGCGTGAAAATTTTCGTTATCCGCATCCACTTTGTATGTAATCTACCCAACGCTTTTGATGTGAACACAGCATTATATTTCCTGGGTGTACATGAAGTCATGTGACCGTGGTGGAGTTCCTCTATAGGCTAGGAAGTCACGTGACCGTGGTGGAGTTCCTCTATAGGCTAACGTGAAGTCACGTGACCGTGGTGGAGTTCCTCTATAGGCTAACGTGAAGTCACGTGACCGTGGTGGAGTTCCTCTATAGACTAACGTGAAGTCACGTGACCGTGGTGGAGTTCCTCTATAGGCTAACGTGAAGTCACGTGACCGTGGTGGAGTTCCTCTATAGGCTAACGTGAAGTCACGTGACCGTGGTGGAGTTCCTCTATAGGCTAACGTGAAGTCATGTGACCGTGGTGGAGTTCCTCTATAGGCTAACATGAAGTCATGTGACCGTGGTGGAGTTCCTCTATAGGCTAACGTGAAGTCATGTGACCGTGGTGGAGTTCCTCTATAGGCTAACGTGAAGTCATGTGACCGTGGTGGAGTTCCTCTATAGGCTAACGTGAAGTCATGTGACCGTGGTGGAGTTCCTCTATAGACTAACGTTAGCTTCTTATTTTACACTTCAAACATCATTAAAGTTTATTAGTGAAGATTATCTTGATGAACTAAATCTGTAAGAATCATAAACGTTTGTTTCACACAGAGATTATTTTCTGTAATAATCCAAAAACCAATGGAGGAATCTCATTGGCTGTTTGGGATCGAACCAGTGACGCTATTTTACAAAGCTGCTTTAGAAACAGGACGTCCTAAAAATCTACATTTGAGTAAATATTTTGCACCCGAATGAAATCGTTCTCAGAACCTTTGTTTCTTTATAATGCATTTAATGCCAGACTCATTCCTCTACAGGATTTGTACAAAGGCAGTAAAGTAGTCCATGAATATGAGATATGGGTTTACAGTCTATCACAATTCCTCCTCGGCATTGTGGAGGTTGGTTTATGGCGTTTGGTCACATGGTCCCTCGTGCAGATATAAACAATGTCGTTACATAAATATAAAGGGTTCATCTTCTGTTAGGGGGCAATTTTAGGTTGTTTTCCAAACGGTTTCAGCTTGTCAGGCTCAAACCGTCAGACTGGACTCAACTGTCCTCAGACTAAACTGGACTTTAAGCATTTTGAGTCACAGTTTTAGTTTCTTTGCACAATTTAAGAAAATACACACACATAACAGAGATAAATAACATCACAGTGCAGGAAGCCTCCACCTAAACAATGTTAAAATTTCACAATAGTGTAGCGAACACAAAATTTATATACATAAGCTATGACCACGTAATATTGATGACAAAGTATTTTAACAAGATATTATTTATAATAACAACAATAACAATATAGTAAGAAATACAAAAATATGCAAAAATATGCAATATGCAAATATTTGGCATGTTCGCGTTCATCTCAGAGTTGCAGGACAGGAATTTGGCCTTTAGTTTTTAGAGGTACAGCGTGATACGAGCGAGAGTTGGGATCACCAAAGTCTAATGGATTCATCCAACGAGGACAATGAACGTCTGCACAAAATTCCACTGGGATTTATTTCACATTTCTTGAAATATTTCCGCAGACAAAATGGCCTCGTGGGTCTAAATTTCAACTGGGGTTGAAAAAAAAAGCCGGTGTGTGAAAGACAAAAGATTGAGATCGTATTGACCGAATGGAACAAAATAAAAGTGCAAGTGGAAATTACATTATTTAAAAGCATCTGTTACCTCTTAGAATATTCATAAAACCGACGGAAAACACAAAACAATTTAAGGAAATTAGCTTAATATTTGGCAATAACGAGATGCAGATATTTCTCAGACTACTGTATGATTTATATGTGAAAAAGCCCCCCGGTTTTTATCTCTTGGAGGGTTTGAACTGCAGGAATAATACTGCATGCAAAGCTGAAGTTAGGACATCCCTCATATGTATGCATGTGTGTGTGTATGTGTGGTAAACGCTCCTTGTCCAAACACGGCATCGCTGGCTAAGCTCTGACCTCGAGTCGCTCGGCATGCAGCCCTCCCTCAGAAAAACGCCATTATTATTCATAACGGGCTGATTGCTTTCGTGAGCAAACAGAGACGCTCAGCGAGGCGGCGAGTGACTGAGGAACCGCTCACACCTCGAGCCGATCTGTGCCTTTTGTTCCTGGAAATCAGGCTTCATTTCTCCTTTTTAACGTCCCCCATTAGATACATTTCTCTATATATTCGGGTATCTTTCTTGTTCCCGTTCTGCACTGAAGCTACAAAGATGTTTACGTTGAGTGAAATATGTTTTGATCCAAACTGAAATATCAGATGGATTTACTGTGAGGTTCATTCACGTTCCCCAGAGGATGAACCCCTCAGACGTTGGTGATCCTTTGACTTTCCCTCTAGCGCCACTATGAGTTTGACATTTACAGTTTTGAGTGAAATGTTTTGGGAGCTATTGGATGCATTGCCATGTTATTCAGTGCAAATATTCATGTTCCCCTGAGGATGAACCCCTCAGACATTGGTGATGCTCTGACTTTCCTTCTAGCGCCACTATGAGGTTGACATTTACAGTTTTTAAATGAAATATTTTGGGAGCTATTGGTTGGATTGCCATGTTATTCAGTACAAACGTCCATGTTCCCCTGAGGATGAACCCCTCAGATGTTGGTGATACTCTGACTTTTGCTCTAGCGCCACCGTGAGGTTGATATTTACAGTTTTTAGTGAAATGTTTTGGGAGCTATTGGTTGGATTGCCATGTTATTCAGTACAAACGTTCATGTTCCCCTGAGGATGAACCCCTCAGATGTTGCTGATCCTTTGACTTTCCCTTTAGCGCCACTATGAGGTTGACATTTACAGTTTTTAAGTGAAATATTTTGGGAGCTATTGGTTGGATTGCCATGTTATTCAGTCAAACGTTCATGTTCCTGAGGATGACCTCAGACTTGGTGATTTGACTTTCCCTTTAGCGCCACTATGAGGTTGATATTTACAGTTTTGAGTGAAATGTTTTGGGAGCTATTGGTTGGATTGCCATGTTATTCAGTGCAAACGTTCATGTTCCCCTGAGGATGAACCCTTCAGACATTGGTGATGCTCTGACCTTTGCTCTAGCGCCACCGTGAGGTTGATATTTACAGTTTTTAGTGAAATGTTTTGGGAGCTATTGGATGGATTGCCATGTTATTCAGTGCAAATGTTCATGTTCCCCTGAGGATGAACCGTAACAACTTTGGTGACATTTCATCACTTTTATGATCCAATAACATCGACATTCCCGTTAGCTTCCTCTCTGTGTTTAGTGCTTATTAACATTAGCATAAGAACTAATATATATACCAAATATATTGATATCAGCTTCTTGCAGAGTTATTGATATCATTGTATAGATGTCGGCCAATAAGTAACAATAAACTAGAAAAAATGTGAAATGCCAAACTAGTCTGAAGGTCTTTTAGAATTCGTCCACTAGATGGCGCTGACAAGTAGATTGTTACGTTGTAACATTTTCTAATTTCGGGTTCAGGGTTCACAAAATAAGTCCAAAAACAGCTCGACCTCAACGACGAAGGAGGTCAAGAAAGATAAATGATCATTCTTCAGTGTTGCGTGCCATCAATTTCCGCTCGTTACATAATATGGACTTATTAAAACAAACTTCTGTCTTCACAGGAAACAACTTAGTTAGGTTTAGGAAAAGATCGTGGGTTGGTCTAAAATAACTTCAGACGCTGTGTTTCTCAAGTACGGAAGTTATATAAGAAATAAATCAAGGTTCATCTTTATTAAACCTAACTAAGTATTTCATCATCTTTATTAAACCTAACTAAGTATTTCATCATCTTTATTAAACCTAACTAAGTATTTCATCTTTATTAACCTAACTAAGTATTTCATCATCTTTATTAAACCTAACTAAGTATTTCATCTTTATTAACCTAACTAAGTATTTCATCATTTTTATTAAACCTAACTAAGTATTTCATCATCTTTATTAAACCTAACTAAGTATTTCATCATCTTTATTAAACCTAACTAAGTATTACATCATCTTTATTAAACCTAACTAAGTATTTCATCATCTTTATTAAACCTAACTAAGTATTTCATCACCTTTATTAAACCTAACTAAGTATTTCATCATCTTTATTAAACCTAACTAAGTATTGGTTTTGTACTTTTACTTAATTAAACAAAAAATAAAGCAGGAATGCTCGTAATACTAGAACATTTTCTGCGTAATGAGTACTTTTACTTTTGATACTTTAAGTACATTTAATTTTAATGCTAATACTTTTGTACTTTTACTTAAGTAAAAGAAAAACAATGCAGGATTTCTTGTAAAATAACACTTTCTGCTAAATGAGTACTTCTACTTCTGTTACATTTAGTATATTTTGATGCCAATACTTTTGTACTTTTACTTAAGTAACATTTTGACTCCAGAACCTTATCACAGAGTATTTCTCCACTGTGGTATTGCTACTTTTACTTAAATAAAAAATCGGAGTACTTCCTCCAGCGCCGACTTCTTTCTCCCTAAACTTCTGTCACCAGAAATGTTTGATATTCAACGTGAGCCGGTGGAGTGTGTGTTCGATCCTGTGTGTGAAGTTAATGAACAACCTGTCGTGTCTGCAGACGTTATTTCTCTGAAAGCTTCCCAGACGGCTCATGAAAACCGGCTCGGCCTCATTTCAGCCCTCCTCCAACCGTCAGATGCTCGGCTTGTTAATTCTGCAAAGACAAAGTGTTCCTCCCCAATAAAAAAAAAAAAAAAAAGGTTGGTGTTTCATGATTGAGAGTCGGACCGAGCGGTTGGTGTCTCAAAACAAACTGACCCCCGTAGTGTTCAGGTCAACTTCCTGTGTTGTGGTGTCAGCTGGCGATGACAGCTCCACTCGCCTCTATAAGGAATGACTCCAACACACAACATCTCCCACACGAGCAGCTCTTATTCTGGTGTTTACGTAAGACGTCGCTGCTACAAATCACTTCACTGTCATTTTTGTCTTTAATTGTTCTTGTGAAGTTTCTATTTTTACTTCTATTCTTATTACGGTCTCCACTTATCTGCACTTATTTCTGTCTACAACAGCCAGATTTCTTCCCATCCATAAAGGAGTATCTTATCTCTTATGCACAAAGATGGACACTTACTTAATATTGTAATATAGTTTTTACAGTTTTTACAGTTTAAAGTTGAATAACATGAGCTGTTTTTGTGTTTCTGCGGTGTGTGAGGCTGCAGGATTTTAGGTCTGAAGTTGAAAATTACATTAATTAGTTGATGTAGATTGTGAAGTTATGTGACAGAAACTCATATTAAAACTATTGGAATATTATTGGAATTATTAATATGGACTCCCCAAACAGGGGGAAACACACCACCACAGAGAAGTTGACTTTTATACTGTAAAATGTTCCACTCACTGTCTCTTTGTTCAAGTTTTAATAATCAAATCCAAAGGGTCTCGTTAAGACTTGACATGTTTAAGAAAAATTACTTCATGGACTATATGAATCTCAAAAATCCAGTATCAAAATTGCATTAATTGGTTATTGACCCATATGGCAGCGCAGACAACACACATGCAAAAAAAAACTATTTTAATATAATAATATAATATAATATAGACTTCCAACATTTCCCCACAGGGATGGAGGACCCATGAAGTTTGTTGACAAAACACAAACAGCATGAAAATATTAATAAAATATATATTATTTCTTCTCACCTTTGCTGAATTATCAAACATATTTTCAAACTAAAAAAAAAGCTTGTTCCGCAAGCTCCCACTTTAATCATGCAACAAAGCCTGTTATCCTTGTTAAGGCTTTAGGATTCATCCTCTGGGGAGCATGAACGTCTGTGCAAACTTTTGTGCCAATCAATTACGTAAACGTTGAGATATTTTCACATGATAAGGAAAAGGTTTGACCAGCTGGTGGCGCTAGAGGAGAAGTCAGGGGATCACCAGAGTGAGTAGGATTCATCCTCTGGGGAGCATGAACATCTGCACAAAATGTTGTGCCAATCAATCAAGTAGATTTTGAGATATTTTCACATGATGAGGGGAAGGTTTGACCAGCTGGTGGCGCTAAAGGAGAAGTCAGGGGATCACCAGAGGGAGTAGGATTCATCCTCTGGGGAGCATGAACACCTGAACACACTTTCATGGCAATCTGTTGAATAGTTGTTGAGATATTTATAATTAAAATGCAGCCTGGATTGTTTTTTATTAGATAACAAAACTTTCTTTATCAGGGTTTCAGTCTCCAGTGGATTAAAGAAAAGTCCACAACTGTGTGAAATAATTATGTTTTTTTTTTTTTTTATCAATAAAAAGATTCGTTGCTGCTTCAAAGGGAAACGGTAATTTATTTTATGATACCTGGGGATACCGAGTGAAATCCTACGATACAACCTCGACACAAAACTAAATCAATAGAAATGTATTGATGCCTGAATTATCTTCAGGACTGCAGCCGCGTGTTTGTGTTCATTGATGACTAATCCGCAGATTGTTCTCTTGATTGATTGATTAATCGGAGAAATCAAAGAGTGCATTGAGGAATATTCTTCTTAGTGGATCAATCTAAAAATGGATCGACAGAAATCTGGAGCTATCTGTTTATATTATTATAAACTTAATAAATGTGAGTTGTGGATTAAAACAAGCAGTAAGAGACGTGTCAGTGGTATTTCTTAAGTATTTCTATTTTATGTTACTTTCTTTTATACATTTCAGAAAGAAATGTGGTTCGTTATACGTCACTGTATGTCTGACACATATGGTTATTTTTTAAAATAAGATTTCATGATATGATGCAATACTACACTTTTAATGTACCCAGTAATGTACAAATACCAGCATCTAAAAACTGGCTCCACGTGGATTAACCACCAACATTAAACCCCTCTTACATGGATCATTCTGTAATAATTCAATATAACACTTTCTGCAAAATTCGCACTTTTACTTTTGATACTTCAAGTATTTTGTTGATAATACTTCTGTACTTTTTGAATGCAGGACTTCTTGTAATGGAGTGTTTCTAGACTGTATTTCTACTTTTACTTAGGCAAGATTGAGCACTTCTTCCACCTCAAAGATTAAACGATGAATCAAGATGGTAATCTGCAGATTTACAGCCAGTTTGTTTTTATATTTTGGTTTTCAAAAATGTCTTTGACGATTCGTTGACTGTCAAAATAGTTGCTGGTTGTTTTCTGAAGAATTGCGTGTATATCAAATATCAAAACAGACTAATGTTGTACTTTTGTAGCTTTTATTTGAATTTATTTAATTTAACTGATGTTTATTACGTAACGTGTTGCCATCATTCCCTTTGTATTGGTAAGAAATACTAAAACTCTAAATATACAGAAGAGAATTACCCAGAAAAAAGGCCGTGGAGTGTTTTCTTTGTCACAGTCTGAAGTGCCGGGCGTTAAAGAAGCTGATAAATGTCCTGCGTGACCCGAGAAGCCTGTTATCATGCTGTTAAACATCACTTATGTTGGATGGTAATGTGAACATTCACCTCCTCACTGCCCATTTGTTCCCTGGCTGTTATCTGCTGGTGCTTTCATGTCTGTGTGACCCTGCAGCTGATAATTAACCCATTTAATGTGGATATTCATGTTAACACAGACCTGACTGTATCTTATTTTAAAAAATATATATATATATACTTTAAAGTACAGACATTTATGAAGAATTAGATTAAGTTAAATAAAACGTAAAAAAAGACTGTTTTCATATAAAGATTTTCTTGTTTTGTTTTTTTTATCTGTTGCACAAATACAAACACACAAATCCTGCAGTTTAAGGGCCTTTTTCTTCTTCTTCTTATTCTTCTTCTTCTCACATTCACAAATGTACAAATCCGCGGTGCTTCCGCTCAGGAGTTCATGGCGGGCCTCGCGTACACGCCGCGGTAGTAGCTGGAGTCGGTGTGCGCGGGGTCCAGGCCGCCTTTGGCCGCCGCCAGCGCCCCGGACACCGGGCAGCCGTAGCCGCCGTACGGCACCACGGGGTCCAGTCTGTGGTGCTGCGGCTCCGACATGAGGTTGTTGATGGAGAACGGGTGGTTGAAGGAGTAGTGGGGGTGGTAGTGGTCCGGCTTCAGGTGCGCGGCCTCGTGCAGCAGCAGCGGGTGGTGGTGGTGAGGGTGGTGGTGAGGGTGGTGGTGGTGGTGGGGGTGGGAGAACAGGTGCTGGGAGTGCGCCAGCGGGGAGGGCACGCGCACGGGGCTGGAGGGCAACAGTTCGCCCCGGTGCGCTTTGAGGAGGTCGACCCCGGTGCCTTTCGCGTCCGAGGACGGGGAGGAGGAGGAGGAGGAGTGCGGGGAGTCGGAGCGCGTGCTGCCGCCGCTGCTGGTGGTGGTGACCGAGCCGCCCTCCGAGCCTGACTTCCCCCCCCCCGCCACCGCGCCCCCCGCCTCCTCCTTCTCACCTGCGCCGGGGCCGCGCCCGGACTTGAAGCGCTTCTGCCGCCGCAGGTAGCAGCCGTTCTCGAACATGTTCCCGGAGTCCGGGTGCAGCGCCCAGAAGGAGCCCTTCCCCGGTTTGTCCGGTAGGCGCGGCACTTTGATGAAGCAGTCGTTGAAGGAGAGCGAGTGGCGGATGGAGTTCTGCCACCGCTGCTGGTTCTGCCGGTAGAACGGGAACAGGTCCGTGATCCACTGGTACAGCTCGTTCAACGTGAGCATCTTGCTGCCGGACTGCTGGATGGCCATGGTGATCAGGGAGATGTACGAGTACGGCGGCTTGGCGTGCGTGTAGCTCCGCCGGTACGGCTTGGGCTCCCGGGATCTGATGCCGCAGGCCTGCCCGTACACCGGGCTCATCACCGGCACGCTCCCGTACGGCGGCGGCGGGCTCATGGAGCTCATGCTCGGCGGCAGCGCGCCGCCCAGGCCCGCCATGCCGACTCCGGCCTGCACCATCGGCCCCCCGGGGCTCTGCGACACCCCGACGGGCATCGAGGAGTGGTTGACCCCCACCGGGTTCACGTAATGCGCGTTCATGTGGCCGGTGCCTGTCATGCCAGGCGCGCTCATGTAGCTGCTCATTGAGTTCATGGACAAACCGGAGTTCATGTTTCCGGTGTAACACTGAAACAGAGAAACAAGTTATTACAATCTATTAATGTCTATTAATACTGTATACTATACTATACTATATATATATATATATATATATATATATATATATATATATATTATTTTATATTTATATACTATATATATATATATTTATATTTATATACTATATATATATATATATATATATATATATATATCCATTAATACTATTAATATACATTCATTTATAAAACAGGCTTGATTTTATTTAAATAACAAATAAATTGCTGTTGCATAAATTACAAAAAAAAGTTTGAAAAACAAACTATATTTAAACAATAGCATTTTTTTATTCACTCTTGTAAATAATATTTCACATTTCATAATGGGCTGCTAACAATTATCTTTGTTAGCAATTAATCAGGTGATTATTTGATTGTTTGTTCTAAAACCATCTGAAAGCTGTGAAGGCCTATAATCCTAATATAATTTCCCAAAACCCACAGATTATTTGTTTTGTCCAACACCTAAAGTTTCTTATTTTATATGACAAAGAAAAGCAGCAAATCTGTGTCATTTAAGAAGCTGTAACTTTAGGTATTGTTTGTATTTTATCGTTTTAAATGTGATCAGAATACAACAGCAATTGACTAATGGAGTTATTTGTTTATAACCATTTCCTAAGTGTTGCACAACAACCACTCGTACTATAATTTCTTAATTGAACGCACATTAAATTCAGGACACTGATCATTACAGCTCTATTCTTATATTCTTATATTCTTATTATATTGATACCAACAACAAGGCCACAATTAACAGGTTGAGTTAATCACGGATGACTGAAGCAGAGTCAACAAACCTCCCCTCTGTGTGCAGGTTTTATTTAAATTGAGTATTTATTTCAAGGAGATTCTCTTGACAATGACATAAACTCTAACTTAAAATATAACTTTCCCCTAATTATTTAATAATAAATTATATTTCTCCCCAGGAAACTTCCAATTATTTGGGAGTTACAGAGCTGTAATCTTTTTATCTCTCAATACGAAGGTCAAAATGCTGTTTAATAGCTCTTAAGCTTAATAAATACTGCAATCAGTGTTGCTAAAACCACTTAACTCCCAGAAAAAAAGAGACTTGACCTCAGTGTTTATACGGCCTTGAACAGAGGGGATTTATTATTATTATTATTATTATTATTATTATTATTTGTATTATTATTATTATTATTATTAGGAATTATTAAATGACGTTGAGAGGCCCTCAACATTGATCATGGTGCTCTCTGATTTTCTTTCTTTTTTTGTCAATATTTTCTCAATCTTTGCTCTCTAATGATGATAAAATACAACTTATATTGATGGCCGGAGTCATTTAACGCCCATTTAAAAACACTGCACTTTACAGTTTACAGTCACTTTACATTATATACATTGGTGAGACATAATATCTTTAATTGGACCCTTACAAATGTGAAGAAGTCAGATGTTTCACCATTAAATACTCTGTCAGCCTGCTCTGAATTAGCAGAATTACAAATATTTCTCAAAAAAATCTTTTTCTTTTTAAATTGAAGATATATGTTTTGAAAGGGTTACAGGCTAAGATGCAAACTTCATTTAAACGAATAAAATAACAGGTTTGTTCTTTCAGGACGTGGTTTCTCGTTTTGCTGCGTCGAAAATGCCCTTAATGGATCTCAAATCTCTCATTTTAATGCACTGCAGAAATAAAAGTTCATAAACAAATACTTACAACTAATAGGTGTATTCTACTAGCAAAATATAGATACAAAATATTCCCATGTATTTGTGTGGAGAATAAATGTGTACTATGATATGATATAAGTAAAATAGGCCTATATAAAATATATATATATTATATATATATATATATATATATATATATAAATATACATTTTTTGGGGTCAAACCCCTATAATGTTCATTTAGATGTGTATCTGATATGTGATTACAGTTCATATTATCTCCTAACAATAATAATCTCATGATCTAATAATCAGCGGGGCTCCGCTCCGATGAACGCCGGTGTAAAGTGCACGAACCTCGGTCTCTCCGTAGTAGCCGCTGCCGCTCCAGTCCGCGTGCTCGTGTCCCTCCATCTTAACGGCGCTCAGCATCGTGCACGCTCCCAACACTTAACGCATCCAAACGGCTTCACGCGAAGCGGCGGTGGAAGAAAAAAAAACAAAACAACAACAACAAACAAACAACAAACAAACACACACACGAACCGAACCCCGTCCGGTGACGCTCCGGTGTATCCTGGCTGCTTAGAACCGGGACTGGCTCACACCTGAGCGGCGACTGTGCGTCTGTGTGACCGGGGGCACGGCTCTCCGCGCAATGAGGGGCTCCGGCACCTGCGCTCGCGCCGCCGCCGCGGAGCCGGCGTCCAATCGGCTGCCTCCCCTCCTCGAGCTCGTGCACGTTCCGATTTTGAACATTCCCATTTTTCGGCCACGAGACTCCCCAGCCCCCCCCCCCCCTCCCCCTCGCCCCCTCCCCCTCGTGGCCTCTCGGTAAA
Source organism: Ophiodon elongatus (assembly GCA_016806645.1). Taxonomy (NCBI): domain Eukaryota; kingdom Metazoa; phylum Chordata; class Actinopteri; order Perciformes; family Hexagrammidae; genus Ophiodon; species Ophiodon elongatus. The sequence continues at coordinate 47,502 of JACSYO010001106.1, read as the reverse complement.
TGATGTCATTACCTGTCCGATGTGACGTCATCGCGTTACAGGCCACTCGAGTGTCATTTTGAAGTATATTTTACTTTAATTGAGTATTTCCATTTACTTCTATACATCTCAGAGGTAAATATTGTACTTTTTACTGCACTATTTATTTTAAAGCATTAGTTACTTTGTAGATTACACAAAATATAATCAACTAATAGATTATGATGTATTATTATTAGGCTTTATTGGTACATTCATAATACCAGCTGCAACATTAATGCACCAATGATCATAATTCAGTAATATAATATCATTCTGAAACCATTATAAGTACTTAACTTTGTACTTTAAGTCATTTTGAATGCAGGACTTTTACATGTAACAGAGTATTTGTGTTACTGGTACTACTAGATCTGAGTACTTGTTCCAGCTATAACTCCACCACTAACTATGAGAACTATATTATATATGAGGTAATTAATGGGGTTTGAGTTCATGAAAATCTTAAGGTTATGACTTGAACTCGGCCCAAAGTCCATTTAGTATACTGTTCTGGAGCTTTCAGTCATATTTATGAGTTGAAGTACTTCTTCGTAGCTCCTTTAACATGCAGTACCTCCATCATGCAGATACTTTAATTACTGAATGAACTGAAATCACTCTGAACTGCAGAATGTCCAATGTTTTATTCATGTTCTGTTTCACAAGAGTTAACAAGCAGAGTGGAGACTGTCTGTGTGCTCCTCCTCCTCCTCTTCCTCCTCTTCCTCCTCCTCCTCCTCCTCTTCCTCCTCCTCCTCCTCCTCTTCCTCCTCTTCCTCTTCCTCCTCCTCCTCTTCCCCCTCATCCTCCTCACCTCCTCCTCCTCCACTTCCTCCTCCTCTTCCCCCTCCTCCTCTTCTTCTTCCTCTTCTCCTCCTCTTCCCCCTCCTCCACTTCCTCCTCCTCTACTTCCTCCTCCTCCTCCTCCTTTTCCCCTTCCTCTTCCCCCTCCTCTTCCTCCTCCTCCTCCTCCACTTCCTCCTCCTCCTCCTCCTCCTCCTACCCCTCCACTTCCTCCTCCTCCTCCTCCTTCTCTCCCCTCCTCTCCCTTCCTCCTCCTCCTCTTCCCCCTCCCCCTCCTCCTCCTCTTCCTCCTCCTTCCCTCCTCCTCCTTCCCCTCCCCCTCTCCCTCCTCTTCCTCCTCTCCTCCTCCTCCTCTTCCTCCTCCCCCTCCTCCTCCTCTTCCTCCTCCTCTCCTCTCCCCCCCTCCCACTCCTCCCCTTCCTCATTCCTCCTCCTCCCTCCTCCTCCTCCTCCTCCTCCTCCTCCCCTCTTCCTCCTCTCCCCCTCCTTTTCTTCTTTCTCTTCCTCCCCCTCCTCCTCCTCTTCTTCTTCTCCCTCCTCTCCCTCCTCTTCCTCCCTCCTCCTCCACCCCTCCTCCTCCTCCCTGCCTCTCCCCCTCCTCTCCTCCCCCTCCCCTCCCCTCCCTCCTCTCATCCTCCCTCTCCCTCTCTTCCTCCTCCTCCCCCTCTACTTCCTCCTCCCTCCTCCCCCCCTCTCCTCTCTCTCCCTCCCCCTGCCTCCCCCTCCTCTCCCTCCTCCTCCTCCCCCCCCTCCCCCCCCCCCCCCCTCCTCCTCCTCCTCTGCAGGTCTTTACTGTTTGAGGTCTGTCAGACTGTGTATTTACCTGGTGATGAATCTGAAAGGACGACAGGACGAACGGTACACACGACCGAGGTGAAGGAACAAGAGAAGCCGGACCACCATGCTCTCTGCACACACACACACACACACACACACACACACACACAACCTATCCTCCCTGTGTGGATGTCAAACAACCCCAAATATGTCACCTTTTGTGGCCCAGTGTAGCTCAGCGGGTCACTGAGCCTGAGCAGGAAGAGGACCGAGCGTCTGTCTCACAATAAAAGTTACTGACTCAAAAACGACTGCAGGAATGTTTCTTTTGCTATTCCACTGTAAAAACAACTGTTTCCCCCCAGAAACAATTCACAAAACTTGAAGCCATCCTCAACTTTCACTCACAGGCTGTCTTCTCCTGATGCAAACTCACACATACACAAGTGGAGGAAATATATTCAGATCCTTTACTTAAATAAAAGTACTGCAAATATAATGTGTTACATGTAAAAGTTCTGCATTTCAAATGCTACTGAAGCAAAAACAAGGTAAATATACTTAGTTACATTCCACCACTGCAAGAAACTGCACTCCAATAACATAACACATGCATTTTATAATAACCTCATAATAATCTCATAATCTCATAATAATCTCATAATAATCAAATAATAATCTCATAATAATTTTATAATAATCTCATAATTTTTATAATAATCTCATAATAATCTTATAATAATCTCATAATATTTTTTATAATAATCTCACAATAATTTTATAATAATCTCATAATATGTTTTATAATAATCTCATAATAATTTTATAATAATTTCTAAAATCAATATCGTTGTCTTGTCTGTGTGTTTATTAGAGCTGGGGTCAGGACGGTGTTAGCCTAGCTTAGCATAAAGACTGGAAACAGGGGGAAACAGCTAGCATGGCTCTGTTAAAATAATAATAATACACCAGCGCTCCCAGCTGTTGTTTCCTGTCTTTATGCTAAGCTAAGCTAACTGATAAACATACTCCCCAAACCAACAAACTATTCTTTTAAGCAAATACTGTTGTATGTGATTCAGTCTGAAATGTAAACACTTCAAGTCATTTCAGTCTAAAACAAAATATTCAACTAGAATTTAAGTCCAAGAAAAGCAACAAATTCTCTTTAAAAAAAAATAACTTAAATGTTTAATTTCAGCTGAATAATCGATAAATTGACTAATTGTCTTGATATCTAGTTGTGTTGGTTTACGTTGCCTGGCTGCTGAGGCTCATGGGTAATGTAGTTTTTAAACATTCAACCGATGGACGTCATGTGTTTGTATTATAATCTTTATAAAGCCACTCAGATGAATTATTCTTCAAGAAACGGCAGAGTCTGCTCATTAATATGCATTTTATTGTCGTGTTAATTAATTTAATTAATAGTGTATTCAACCGAAAATTGTATTTTATATCACGAGAAGTATTCAGATCCTTTACTGCAGTACGAAATACTACCACACTGTGAAAATACTCCACTACAAGTAAAAGTCCTGCATTCAAAACCTGACTGAAGTATGAAAGTATGCAGTGAAATGTACTTATTATGTTATATATAATGTTTCTGGATTAATATAACTACTGCATTAATGTGTATGTCGTATTATAACTCCTTTATATCCTGTTGGTTAGTTTAATCTACAGCAATGCATCGTATTATATAATATCATTATACAGCGTCTTATTTTAATAATTAGATTTGGCTTCTTTCATCTGATTTTTTAAGGATTGCAGCCTAATGAGATTAAGATTGTTTTTTTCTCTGCTTCTCTTTTACATGCAGACTTTCCTCAGGTGAGAATCTGTGTCTTTTCTTTCAGTTTCTGCAGGTAAAAAGTGAACTTTCTTCTCGTCTGAACCCTCAACAAGAAAACACTGACACCTACTGGTGAGTGTCTGCAACTACAGCTCGATGAAATCACAATTCAATTGCTTCAACAAACCCCAATTATAAACATGCATGCCTTTTTTTATGGCTTCATCTTTTCACAGAGAATGAGATTAAATATTTATTTAATGGGAAGTGAAAAAATCTGTCAAAATATGACAGTATGAATACATTTAATGGTAAAACTTTATTTTCTGATCATGTAAAAGCTCCATAGGTTAATTATTACCCACACCTTTATTTATTTTACACTACAGCCCCATGTTTATACTGAAAGGCGTGTAGTGGATACTTCACTCAAGTAGGCTAAAAGTACATAATACTACGCTATAGAAATGCTAAAAGTTATTAAGTTATAGTAATTATTAAAATAAGATAATCCCTTATTAGTATTACACAGCAGCATAGTGTATAATGCAAACAAAAGACATAGTAAAAAGAAACAAGATCAAAACAAGTATTATAAATAAATAAATAAATAAGCAAATAAGCAATAGAAAATCGTAATAAAAAAACGTAAATAATCCACAATAACTGAAATAGTATATATTACAGACAGAATAACTATTCTAACTAATAATATACTACTACTACTACTACTACTAATATTAATAATAATAATAATAATATACTACTACTACTAATAATAATAATTATTAACAATAATAATAATAATAATAATAATAATAGTAATATACTAATAATGATAATTATTATTATTGTTGTAATTATTATCATTATTATTTATAGTAGTTTAAGTCATATTAATAAAAGCACGATCCGTCAAAGTGTAAAAGTCGCAACTGGTTGTGTTTGTACCAACCGAGCTTCCGTACTCCGGAAGTAGCAGCTATTTCACTTTTTACAAGGACGTCTGCGAACAGTTAACGTTCTTTAAACAACTTTTACCGTGTTAATATTATTCATAAAGACACGTTTTGTTGTTTTTCTCTCACGCGAATCTGAAGGTGAGTTTATTTAAGAGTAAGAGGAGGTAAACAGGAAGTTAAAGAGACCATTCAGGTTTATTTAGTGTTATTATATATTACTTTATTAAAAGTCTCTGTTTCTCTGAATGCATTTATTATTATTTATTATAATGGATTTAAAACACTTCTGTATTACACTTTGCTCAAAATGCATCAGGTCACAACAGGCTGTAAAACTGAAACGCATCTATTATGTGTTACACCTTAATACGTGGTAACCTCAGAAAAATGTCCGGGCGGAAACTCGCTCTTGTGAACTTTAGTTCCGCATAACGTACTTTCATGTACACACCTTAAATAATCCTTTTAATATAATTTAATGAGCGTAAATTACTACATATTTTAGTATGAGGGCTTATTTGCTACTTAATATAATTAGGGCTGAGCTGATTATCTGAATCTGCAGATTTTTCTTTTCTCAATTACATTTCTTGGGAAATAAAAAGTAAAAAAGAATGAGATTAGAAGATTTAATATTTGTGTTGTTTTGTTTACGCCGATTAGCAAGTTTAGGTCTCTGTAAATCAGAGCGTACTGAAACAGAAGGACGCCGGTGTCTCGTGTTGTTTGTATTTTGGGTCACGTCCTTGTTGAAGTGAAATAAAGAGCGTTTCTCCTCAGATGCCTCCCAAACCTCTGGAGCCTCTGGCCAAGAAGCTCATGAAGGGAGTGATCGCTCTGGAGCTGCTGGGCGTCTTCGGGGCGTACGGTCTGTTCCACAAGATGAACAACAGTCAAGGTATCAGATATTATTTTACTACACTTTGATCTGTGTTGAGTGACTTCATATCTTCTAAATTAATAATACATTTAAAAATCCTGTTTTATTTCCACCGCAGACTTCAGGAGCACCATGAACAGGAGGTTTCCATCAGTTCTAGAAGGTGAGAAGATATTTATTATTTATCATAATTAGATGTAGTTTGTGCTGCGACATTATTCTACACACTATACTAACATGACTTTTCTGGAAAATACTATACTGTCATATTATATACTATTTTATTAAAAACCTAGACCTTTTCTTTTACATATGATATTTTGACTTTTTCAAGACATAAAAAAAAAATACTATTCTATGATTGAATTCATGACATTAGTGGACATATTATACGATGAATTTCTTTCATGAAATATTTAGAATTTTTATACTAGGACTTTTTTCATCTTTTTCAAAAAAAACTATACAATGACTTTTATTACTTTTCTGGAAAATACTATGCCGTTTCTTTTCTTTTTTTTTTAAGCCTATTTTCTTTATTACATTTTACATACTATAATTTTTTTTTTACATTGACTTTTTATAAAAAATGTCAACAAACTATACTTTTAAAGTTTTCCATATTTTTTCGAGATACTATTCTCTGACTATTGGACAAACTTTACTAAGACTGTTTTGACAAATTATACGAGAACTTTTTCATGACATTTCTGGAAAATACGATAGTCATTATATACTATATCTTCTTTTTTTTTTACATACTATGACATGACTTTTTACAAAAGATTTAGACAAACTGTAAAAAAAAATACTATTCTATGATTTAATTCATGACATTAGTGGACATATTATATGATGGATTTCTTTCATAAAATATTTGGAATTTTTATACTCAGACTTTTTTCATCTTTTTCAAAACACTATACTATGACTAGACTATACTGTTATACTAATATACTATTTATTTATTACATTATTTTTTAGAATTCTTATACATATGACTTTTGAAAATAAAATAAAAAATGCTATTTTATGACGAGACTTTTTGACACCATGACACTATATACACCAACAGGGCAGCACAAATGGAGAAAAGATGAAAAACAATGTAATGCGTTTAATATTGCATAACTGAAAATATAGGAACTTTTGCATGTAGTCTAATAAAAAAGACTACATCAGAAAATGTTAATAATTTTAATGTCTGATGTACATGTCTTCTTACAACATCGTGGGAAATATGAATCAAAGTCTTTTGGTTTTACAAAACCAGTTTCTTCTCGTGTGTCTCCTCCTAGTTTACTACCAGTCCAACGAGTGGGCGGGGCTTCACGGCGCCCGGGAGAGAGACCGTGAAGCGTGGGCGGCGAAACAGGAATGAAGGAGTCAGTTTAAAAAAAAATAAAAAAATCCAGCCGCTACTTCTTCCTCTTCTTGCCCCCGAACGCCTTGTTCCCGAACGCCTTGTTCCCGAACGCCTTGCCCCCGGCTCGACCGAAGGTCTTCTTCTTGTTGAACGCCGTCTTCTTCCTGCGCATCGTCTTGGCGTCGCGGTCTTGCATCCAGTCGTCTCGACGCGCCTCCCACTTCAACTGCTTCAGGCCTGGAAGGGACAAATTAAATTAAAGAAAGAAAAAAAAAAACTCTGGTTTCAGGGATCGAATGGAAAACTACAGCAGGAAGAAGAGGTGGAGAACTTTGTTTCTCTCGGTGGAGAGGTCATTAAACACGGCTGGTATCCAGCAGACTGAATAAAAACCTTTCTCTTGTTAACATGATGCTCAAACCTGAAAGATTCATACCGGAGAACGATGAACTAGATGTACTTATGATACAAATCCACCCTGAAATAATGCACGTTTGTACACACACGACCTACCTGCTTTGTCGGTGTTGGCCATCGCGTTGAGTCCGATGTTATCGAACTTGGAGCCGGCGTTCTCATCCAGCAGGGAGCCGAACTGAAAGAAAATAGTGTTAAAAACATTATAAAGTCACGAAAAAGTCAGTAGTCAGATTTTATTTCCATTACATTTTTTGACATAGTATAGTGTCTAAAAAATGTGAAAAAATAATAAGTCATAGTATGTCAAAAGAAAATAATATTGTTTATAGAAGAAAATATTAAAATTCATATTGTTTGTAGAAAGAAATATTAAAATTAATATTGTTTGTAGAAAGAAATATTAAAATTAATTGTATTTGTAGAATTCCATAATTCATATTATTGTTTATAGAAAAAAAGAATAGAAATTCAAATTATTGTTTGTAGAAAAAAGTTATTAAAATGTATATTATTGTTTATAGAAAAAAGTAATATTAAAATAAATATTATTGTTTGTAGAAAAAAAGTCAGATTAAAAGTCATATCATTGTTTGTAGAATGTTTTTATATTAAAATTAATATTGTTTGTAGGAAAATTTTATATTAAAATGAATATTTTAGAATGTAGAAAGCTCCACTTTCTTCTGTTTTCTGGAGAGTTGAACGCCTCACCTCTTCAGCAGAAGCAAACATGGCGGCATCTTTCTTTCCTTTCTTCTTCTTCCCCGGTTTCGACTCTACGAGATGAAGCGACAATAAATAAACCAACTCGGCGGCCACGATAGCAACGACCTCAACGGTCTGATCAGACTCGCAACTGTAAATAAAAACAATTAAAGTAAATAAAAACAAAACATTACGTATGAAGAAATGAGTCGGACGAACCTAAAGACCCGGAGAAGTCGAGCTCTGAGGATTTCCTTTTGCCCCTCTTGGTCCGAGGAGTGATGTCTGGAACCTCCGTCTCATCCTCCGAGTCTGCAGGAAAAAAAAACACATTTATTTAATTAATTAAGTTAAATTATATATAATATTTGTTTTTCTACTCGCTTCATACATTTGTCTCAGATAAAAACAGGAGAATCCTCTTTTTTTTAATGCATTTATTTAGTTTTAATTATTGTTTAAATGGAAATGTTGAAGACGCACAATCGTCTCTTAGTTCAGTAAAAGTAGTAATACTACAGTGTTGAAGTACTCTGTTACAGTAGTACTGCCATCAAAATGTACTTAAAAGCACCAAAAGTCAAAGACTTTCATATTTCACGGCCCATTTCATATTTTATATTATTATAATTATTGGTTTAGCTCATTTTAAATACGGAGTACATTCACTCAATAAAGTTTTAATAACGAACAATAACACGTCGTATTTTATTAGCTGATTATAGCATCAATAACAAGTAAAACAATTCAAATAAATTGTAATTTAAAAGGAAGTACTTCAGTAAAAGTAGGTATTTACTTTGTGTAACGACAGATTGTTTTATATTGTCTTTAATATTTTAGTGACGATGTTCCACCTGTTTTTTTTTTAAAATGGTATATTTATACACTAAAAGTACTTTAACTCACGGTAAAGTACCGTAAACCCGTGATGAAGAGTTATTATTTTATAAACTCACCACCGAACGCAGCGTCGTCGTCCTCCAGCTCCGCAGCTGAGAGAAGACAAACAGAAACAACATTTTAAATAAAATAATAAATAAAAAGGAAGATGTTTGATTTGGTCTGCGGGTTCAGAGATCACAGGTTCGATTCCTGAAACAAAATCATCTCAAACTCTCTGAACCTGCTTAACAACATGTACAAACACAACATAAATATCATCTCAACCTAAATTTATATTAAATACGAATTTCTCCAATTTGCTGTTTAAAAAAAAAAGAAAAGTAGTAGTTCAATAAAGTGATTTTACAAGATGTTTTACATGATATTGAACCTTTTGTTTCTCTTTATACTTCATTTCTTTCTTTACCGGTTTGTATAAAGGCCATAAAGTAGCCGTGAATATGAAATGTGATTAATTATAACTCCTCTTCGACCCGGAGGAGTTTAAAAACCACCAAGAACTAAAAGTTTATCGTAGGAATGTGGCTTAAAACTTTAAATTAAATATAACTTAAACTACTACAATATAATAATAATAATGATAATTATTATTATTATTATAATTATTAAATATTAGTAGTAGTATTATATTATTGGTTATAATAGTTATTCTGTCTGTATATATACTATTTTAGTTAGTGGATTCTTCACTGTTTTTTTATTACTGTTTTTTATTGCTTATTTATTTATTTATCATACTTGTTTTGATCTTGTTTCTTTTTTCTATGTCTCTTGTTTGCACTATACACTAATAAAGTATTATCTTACTTTATCTTAGTAATAATAATACAAATAATGTTATTATTATATTGTTTTAATATTGTAAGGATTCTGTATATTTTTATTAATATTAATATTGTTACGGTTTCTGTATATTTTTACTTATATTGTTAAAGGTTTCTGAATATTTTTATTTTTATTAATATTGTGAAAGTTTCTGTATATCTTTATATTTTTAATTTTATTAATATTGTGAAAGTTCCTGTATATCTTTATTTTTATTAATATTGTGAAAGTTTCTGTATATTTTTAATTTTATTAATATTGTGAAAGTTTCTGTATATTTTTAATTTTATTAATATTGTGAAAGTTTCTGTATTTTGTTATTTGTATTAATATTGTTACGGTTTCAGTAAATGTTTTCCATTAATCAAACTGTTATTTTCCTCCGATTAGAAGATGTTTTAATGTCTTCATAGTCGTTTTCAGACATTTTAAACGTGGAAAAAGTTGCGTGAAAAATGAGATCGACAGAAAAACACGCGAGAACGAGCGCGCCGCGCCCCGACCCCCACCTTCGTCTTCGTCGCCTCCGTCGGGATCCACGAAGGTGCCTCCCTCCTCCTCCAGCTCGTCCCCGAAGTCCTCCTCGTCCATGCTGCCCAGCGACACCTCCTCGTCGTCCAGGTCGTCCACGTCCGAGTCTTCGTCCTCCTCGTCCTCCTCGCCGACCTTCTTACGTTTCTTGCTCTTCACGTTTCTGACGATCAGAGAATTAACGGTGTTCAGTGTGTGCTAACATTAACATTAGTAAACAATAAACAATCAATAGTCAAGAAGAGAAGTTCTCACCCTGCGAAGTCCAGATCATCGACCGCCATCTCTGTGAAGTACGAGTCTCCCTCAGCGTCTGCTCAGAAACATATTCATGTTTATTATTAGTTAAAACAGGATTAAACATATTCATGTTTATTATTAGTTAAAACAGGATTAAACATATTCATGTTTATTATTAGTTAAAACAGGATTAAACATATTCATATTTATTATTAGTTAAAACAGTTAGTTTATTTATATATCTAGATATAGATCTATATCTATATATATCTATATCTATAGATATATATATGTATATGTATGTATATATATAGATCTATATATCTAAAGATGTATATATATATGCTGAAGGAGCTAGGTAAGGAAGCATTGAAGCTCCTTTCCTTTGCATTTAGAGAACTCTAACAGCTCTTATCGTGGCGGCCACTGAGATACTTCCGGGTCTTTTCACTCAGTTAGAACCTTCCTGAGCAAAAAGGACTATTCGAATCCAGACCCGGTGACCCCGTGACCTCGTGACCCGGTGACCCCGACTCACCGAGCATCTTCTCGAACTCTTCGTCGTCCACGTCCTCCACGCTCTCGTTGTCGCCGTCTTCTCGCCGGCGACGACCCTGAAGCTGCTTCTCCTGCTGACGCTTCCTGAAGAAACTGTGGAATAATAATAATAATAATAATAAATAAATAAATAAATAAAAAACAAAACAGGAGAAGAAGAAGAAGAAGAAGGAGGAGGAGAAGGAGAAGAAGGAGAAGAAGGAGGAGGAGAAGAAGAAGGAGAAGAAGGAGAAGGAGATGAGGAGGAAAGGGAAGGAGGGAAGGGATGAAGGAGATGAAGACGAGGAGGAAAGTGAAGGAGAGAAGGGATGAAAGAGAGAGAAGGAGATGAAGACAAGGAGGAAAGGGATGAGGAGGAAAGGGAAGGAGAGAAGGGATGAGGAGGAAAGGGAAGGAGAAAAGGAGATGAAGACAAGGAGGAAAGGGAAGGAGAGAAGGGATGAGGAGGAAAGGGAAGGAGAGAAGGGATGAAGGAGAGAGAAGGAGATGAAGACAAGGAGGAAAGGGAAGGAGAGAAGGGATGAGGATGAAAGGGAAGGAGAGAAGGGATGAGGAGGAAAGGGAAGGAGAAAAGGAGATGAAGACAAGGAGCAAAGGGAAGGAGAGAAGGGATGAGGAGGAAAGGGAAGGAGAGAAGGGATGAAAGAGAGAGAAGGAGATTGGTTTATCTTCCTCCGACAGTATTAAGAGTTCGGATCAGAAGCTGAAGCGTGACTCCGCTTCATTAAAACAAAGAAACGAGTCGACGACAAATAAATATTATTATTTAAACATTTCTTCAGTTAAAAACGTCTCGAACTCACCGATGGAAGAAGATCTCCTCCACGGGGATCTGGGTCTCTTCTCTAGACAGGAACTCCTCACAGTTCACTGACGGAGAAGAAAGTTCATTTAAATGATGAAACAAAAAAAAGGAATAAAAAAAACAAAAAAAAACCCAGATTAAATACGTGATCAGAGCTCACCTGGTAGAGAGTTGAGCGGGAGCCTCTGCTTGGGCGTCAGCGCTGCAGAGTCGGTGTTTTCTAAGAAAATATTAAATATTAAAGCAGAAATTAAGATTTTATTTCCACATATTTAAATGATTCTGCAGCTGAACTATAAAAACTGCTTTAATGCGTTATACGTGGTGTTTCTCCACCACACAAGATGACCAGAGAGGGAGTAAAGTGGGCGTGTCTGTAAAGTGGGCGTGTCTATAAAGTGGATGTGGCTATGAAGTGGGCGTGTCTATAAAGTGGGCGTGTCTATAAAGTGGATGTGACTATAAAGTGGGCGTGTCTATAAAGTGGATGTGTCTACAAAGTGGGCGTGTCTACAAGTGGGCGTGTCTTACGGCGGCCCTTCTGCTGTTTGGGGTTCCTGAAGACGAACCGGTCCAGGAACCGGGTGAGGGTGAAGTCCTGCAGCGGGTCTCCGGAGTACTGGATGGAGGCTCCCTGAGGACACGTGCAGGGGAAGAGAGCGGATGTTTAGACTGAGTGAACAACGGGTTTCGGAAGCTCTCGGTTTCGGATGGAAACTGTTCGACCTCCCGAGTGTAAACGCTTTACCTGCAGGAGGGTTTTTGCAAACAGCGACACTGAAGGGTGGAAGTGCACGGAGAGCTGCAGGAACGGGGAACACAACACGAGGTTATTCACATCAGACACAGTGAGAGAGATAGATAGAGATAGATAATATGATAGATATATCTATAGATATATATCTATATAGATATATATGATAAATAAATAAATATATATGATATAATAAATAAATAAATAAATAAATAAATAAATATATATATATATATATATATATATATATATACACACACACATAGAATATAAAAGAAAAAATATATAAATATATAAAAGAAAATATATATAAATATATTTAAAATGTTTTGTCATGTATAAACATGATATATATATAAATAATAATATATATAAAAAATATATATAAAAATATATTTAAAAAATGTATATATAAAATATATATACAATTATTTTTATTTATAAATGCAAATAATCAATTCACACTACTACTACTACTAGCTCTTATTTGAATAAAATAATAAATGGTGAGTCGACCCCTTTGTGCTAATTGTTTGTTTGTTTGTTTGTTTGTTTGTTTCTCACCCTCTGCAGTTCCCATAAAGTCGTGTGGTCGGCGCCGCAGTATAACGGGTTTCTGTGCAGCGGGTCGTAGATCTGGAGGCGCTTCCCTCCTGAAAAACAACAAACAGGACGGGAAAACCAACAATCAGTCAACAACAACAACAACAACAACCACAACAACATGGCGACACACAGAATCTTCTGTTTACTGTGAAACAAAGAGAACTCAAAGGAAACCACAAACAAAAACTGTGACTGTAAAAATAACTACGATGCAACTTTTACCATAAAATGTCTGTAAAAGAATTTAAAAACTCGTATTTCTGCATTTTTCTTCAAACCAAAACATTTGATGGAAATGTGGAAGTTTGTCACTAATCAGACAAAACCTGATTCATCTTGATATTTTCAAAATGAGCCAAAAGCTGTAAGAAATAACAGCAAAGACACTTTAAGAATGTTTCTTTTGTCTAAAAATCAAGTTTTTTTGTCTAAAAATCAAGTTTTTTTTTTTATTATTTTATTTAAAAAAAATCAAGTTTCTTTTTTTTTTTTAAAATCACAATTCTACACGAAGAAAAACGCTTCTTTCATCGTTAAAACAGGGAACAAGACTCCAACACACCTTCCAGGTTCTGGTGGTGTACCCATGATGCAGTGGGCTTCGCCGCCACTGGCTCTGCACTCGCTCCTTCCTCCAGCTTGTCGGCGTCCACAAAGCGCTCCTCTTCATCTTCATCTTCGTCATCTTCAGCAGCGAGGTCTTTGAACTCCTCCTCCTCGCCGTCCTGAGTGAACACGAGAGGAAGCGACGCTTAACTCAAAAACAATCAAAGATCTTAAAGACCGAAAGAAGAAAAACAAGGAATATAAAGTGAACTATTTATTTATTTTAAACGCTAACATTTTAAACATTTCAAACTATTATTCAAACTAAAAAACGATGTGATGACATCATCTTATAAAGTCGATTTTTAACCATTACTGATATCTTAGAGCTATATTTATACATATATATATATATATATATATACACATATTGTTATAAGTACTTTTACAGGATTTGTGGCCTGAATTCCCTTTTATGTGTGAAGTCACTTCTTAATTCCTAAACAAAGACATTCTCTTCATTTTCATTTTATATCGTTTGTCTACCAATTTTATTTTGTCTTGTAGAACTATTTGTAATTTTATTTTGAAAAGTACTTTAATAAAGTTTATTATTATTATTATGAATGTATAATGTAAAATGATCAAACTGTTTCTTCTTGTAGATTTATATTTTAAAGTAATCTAATTATTGATTTTAATTAATTTGAAGACGTCATCATAAGGCTTTTTTCCCCTAGTTTTTTAGACCAAACGATTAAATCTATTAATCAAGAAAATAATCCGATGATTAATCAATGAAATTGAACCACCTTTTATTTAAGAATTATATATATATATTAATATACATATATATATATATATATATATATATATTAATATACATATATATTTATATATATATATATATTAATATATATATATATATATATATATATATATATTAATATATATATTATATTAATATATATATTATAAAATATTATATTAATATATATATTAATATAAAATATATATATATACATTAATATATATATTAATGTAAAATATTATATTAATATAAAATATTATATTAATATATATATTAATATAAAATATATATATATATATTAATATATATATATATAAATATATATAAAAATTAATAATTGGACGGCTTACAGTGTAAATAAAAACAGGAAACATGGGGAGAAATATTATAATAATAAAAACACATTTAAATGAATGTGTAAGAATCACGGCGTCTCTAATGAACGCTCTGACGGAGACCCCGGTCCGGAGTCCCCGGTCCGGTTTCTTACCCCGTCCTCCTGCAGCAGGAGCCGGAGGCCCGGCTTGGCCCTCATGACCTCTGACACCAGGTAGAGCGCCCCGCAGGCGAAGCTGGCGTTCTGCTCGGCGCTGACCTGCAGCAGACGCTTCACGAAGGCTTTCACGCGCCGCAGCACGATGTCGGCCTTCAGGGATTTATACAGAAGGTTCAGGAACATGCTCTGACGGGAGGACGACGACAGACCGGGGTCCAGCAACTTCCTGCAGGGGGGGAGGGGGGGGGAGGAGGATGAGGAAGAGGAGGATAAGGAGGAGGAGGAGGAGGAGGAGGAGGAAGAGGAGTCAAAGTTTAGATGCTTTTCAAACTTCTGCTTTTATGCCACAACATTGACTTCAGACTTTCTGCTCGTTGTTTTTAATCTGTTTTCACACTGAAGTGATTTATGTGCTGAACTTGTCGCATCTTCCTTTTAATTGTTATATTAAATTAGTTCTTAATCAATAACCCGGTTGATTTGTATAATTATGCTATTTGCTCTTTTATTTATTTATTGTATTTACTGTTGTTCTGTTTTTTATTTTGTCTTGAAATAAATAAATAAAATAAATAAAATAAAATAAATAAATAAAATAAATTCCTGAAAGGAAACAAACTGCAAAAACAGCGACCTTTTTATTTTGTCTTTAAATAAATAAAATAAATAAAATAAATAAAATAAATAAAATAAATAAAATAAATAAATTCCTGAAAGGAAACAAGCTGCAAAAACAGCGACCTTTTTGATATTCCACAATTATCTCCACCCCCAAAAATCAAGATGAAATCCTCTGACATTATATATTAGAAGGACTTAAAATAACTACAAAAGAAGAAGATGGGGATGAAGATGAAGATGATGATGATGATGATGATGGGAGAAGCGGACAGGTGAGGACGGGTTTACCTGTACAGAGCCACGTAGTATCGGTCGGAGACGCTCTGCTGGGAGTCCATCACCTGGAAGAGCAGCATGAGCGCCTGCACGGCCGTGTTGAACTTCACCAGGTGCACCACCTTGAACAGCGTGTCCAGCTGCTCCCGCACCTTCTCGTCGCCGGCGCCGGCGTAGGGGTACGCCCGGTTCACGCCCGACAGCAGCCCGCTCAGCATCTTGGACTCCACGTCCTTCTTCTTCACGCAGGCGCGGAAGAAGGAGAAGTAGATGGCGATGAGCTTGGCGGCGAGCTCGGCCTCGTCGTGGCTGAGCATCACCTGGCTGAGGAAGCAGACGGCGTAGTACTGCGCCTTGGCGCTGATGTTGGGCCGGAACATGAGGCGCTCCACCTCGCAGCACACCACCGCCTTCATGTTGGGGTGCTTGTGCAGCAGCGAATCCAGCAGGTAGGACGCCTTGGCGGCCGTCTTGTACTCGGGGTCGCCCAGCTTGTTGACCACCTGGCCGAGCAGCGCCCTCTCCTGCTCCGGGCGGCTGCACAGCAGCTCGTGCGCGGTGGCCAGCGCCTTCGCCTTGGTGGCCGCCACCGTGTCGTGGGCCACCGAGTCCAGCGCCGCCACGAACTCCGCCACGTGGTGCCGCAGGTGGTGCTCGAAGTACCAGAGGACGAGGCGGCGGTCGCGGGAGTCGCGGTTGCCGCTGGCCTTCTCCTCCAGCAGGTCGAACGGGTGCTGGGCGAAGGGGCGGAGCTTCCTGCCCTCCGGGAGGAGGTTGGACAGCAGCAGCTCGCGCAGCGTGTCCAGGGCCATCAGGCCCATCCGCCGGCTGCCCTTCTTCTTCACCATGGCAACCAGGTTCTCCACGTGCTCCAGCGTGTGCACCGGCGCGTCCTGGATCAGCACCGTCATGGCCGCCATCCTGTCCGCCAGCACGCCGGAGGAGACGACGGTCTTCATCCAGTTGGAGTTGGGCCCCTTCTGCAGGTTCTTCTTGCTCTTGTAGAGCCCGACGTCGGCCTCGAACAGCTGCTGGGCGAGCGCCTTGTACTGGGCCACCAGCGAGGCGTCCTGCGGGGCGTCCGTGCCCTCGGCGGCGTATTCCAGGTCGAACCACTTCCCTCCGGGTTTGATCAGCAGCACCGCCCTCCGCTGGAACTCGAACACGTTCACGTTCTGTTTCTTCTTCGCGGCTTCTTTCGCCTTCTTCGCCGTCGGTTTCTCCTCCTTGTTCGCTTTCTGCCGTGCGATTTCTTCTTCTTTGGCTTTCTTTGCCTTGGCCTTTTCCCTTTCCTCCTCCTCCTCCTCGCCGCCCTCGGGCTCGTCTGGCATGGCCTGCAGTCCGGCGTACGCCCGGACGCCCAGTTTGAGGATGAACTTCTCCAGCTCGCCCTCCTCCAGGTCGTCGATCGCTCCTTTCTTTCCGCCGTCGACGAGCTCGTTGCCGTCGTTCAGGGCGGCGAGCATAATGTAGTCGGCCTGGAGACGAAACACGAGAAGAAGAAAAAAACGTGTTTTCACGAGCGACAACACAAATGTAATGTTACTCATCTTCAGCCATCAGAATAAAGTGAGAAGATACCGGAGTTTCATTTCCGAGGCCACAGCAATACTTCTGATTTTTTTACTCCTGATTTCAAGAAATATAAACATTGTTTTTGTTTATTTACCAAGCTGTCAAACGTTTAATGATTTGAACAACAACTTAAATTTATTTAAATAAAATTGCCTACAGAGACTCGTTCCTGTCACATTTTGTCAAACACCTCCAATAAAAAATAATAAATATAATGTCAAAATTATATGTGTTGTGATATTTCAAAAAATCTATTTTACTTTATTTGTCTTGGATTTTTTATTTATTTAATCTATTTGACTTTATTTATCTTGGATTTTTTTTACGTCCATTTGAATTTATTTTAAAGTACTTTAGGATAATATACATTATATTATTGGATTATTATTATTATTGATGTATTAATTGGTTTATATTTTGTGCTAACCTGAAAATAAATAAAATGAAATAAATAAATAAATATAGTGGAATACAAGTGTTAAGTAGCAAGACATATTAAATAAATAAAAACACTATAATAAATGTATTTAATGACTATAAACACAGTAAGCCAGCAGCAGTTGAGAGGTTTTATTCGGTTAACTCACCTGCGTTCCTCCGAGCTGTAACACCTCGTCCATGGTGAACTCTTCCTCCTCGTTCTTCCCTCTGTCTTCACCCTCATCAGCTGCCGGGTCTTCATCTTCCTCCCCGCCGATGTTCTCGGCCTCCATGTCGGCTTCTGCGGGCTGAAACGTCGCTTTGGACTTCTTGCGGTGCTTGTTTTTCGCCGCCATGCTTGATTCAGCATGAGGAGAACGAACGTGACCCGGATGTGGAAGGTGACGTCACGGCAGCGTTTCCGGAGTTGGAAAAATATTAATAAACCGAAATATTTTCCTTACTTTACGTTTTTTATTATTAATAGTTTTAATTAAAATGATGATATGAAAATGTACACACAAAAAATCCCTGTCGTTTTATTATTCCTTTAAAAAGAAAATGCAAACGTGGTGAAGAAGAACCACTTCCGGGTGTAGATCAAGGGAGCCAATCACAATGGTTTGTCCCGTCTACGTAACACTCGTTCGTCCAATCAGAGAGTTTTTGTCGAAGTGTCAAGTTTTTAACTGCTATCATTCTTGTGGGAAATTTCAAAATAGTTTTTCAAAATAATAAAAAAAAGCTGGAAAAGAAAGAGAAATAATACTAAAGGAATATGCTAATATTATTATGATTATAGTGTGACATTTTTTTCAAGGCATGAAGCATACACTTCTGCTCAAGTTTCGAAATTTTATATCACTTTTTATTTTAATTTCATTGTTGTTTTATTGTTGATTTGTTTCCATCCTCTTTTTTGTATGTACTTTAAAGTTTTTACTGTAAAGTACTTTGTGCTTCGGGTCTTTTTTGTAGTACTAGTGCTATAAAGTTTATTTTTTATGTTTTTTTATTCTGTTTTTGGATTATTTTATTAGACTTCATATCTTATAATTTCACTTTTTAACAAAAAGCAAATACATTAAAATGAAAAAGACTCATCCATCTGTAAAGAAGTGCAGAAAAAGGATTTTCAAAAACATTTAGTTCATAATCTAGTGAGTTAAATTAATAAATAAAATGTGAATTTATTTGTTTAAATACTGTGGCTCTGCTCCGGGTGTTTTGTTAGTGTTTCTAAATTCCTTGCTATGACCCACACATGTTGCCAGAAGACAAGATAAGAGAGACTTTATCATCATCCCTCTATATACATTATATTATTACAGAAGAAAGTTTCTAAGGTCCCAGCGGCAAATTAAAGAATGAACAAATAAACATAAGGTGCAAATAACAAGATGCAAAAACAGGTACAGAACAAGATACAAACATATAGTTCAATAACAAACATATAGTGCAACAATAGAACAATATAAATACAAGTAGTGGAAATATAAATACAGGTAGATGAGTAAATAAATGTAAAGTCAAGAAACAGAACAGTAGTTTTATGTTTCCTAAATATATTTATGTAACTAATAAGGTGCAAGTAGTAAAAAAAATAACTTAAATAATATATTATCCCATAGATATCAGAAAAAAACAGAAAGATACACATTTACTACGATCTGTTACGATTTTATTTAAAAACTGTATCGTTTTATTTAGGTATTTTATTGTGAAAGGTCACCCGGATGTTATAAATGTTACCGCGGTTTTTAATTTAACTTCCGTTTCCCCGTTAGCATTTCGCTCTTGCACAAGGACCTTGTAGCTTTTAGCGACTTTAAACGGCAAACAGACAAAATAACAAATATATATTTGTATAATTTGTAACCGGAAGTTAAAACGTTAGTTTCCGGTTGCTGGTTCCTGTGACGTCGTTTGTTTTGGTGCTAAAACACAGCAGATGATCAGCAGAGTCTTCAGTCCATCAGCAGCAGGTGGGAGCAGCCATGACATACTTGTATTATTATTATTAATAATATTTTATTGTTATTGTTATTATTATGAAACATAAATGTTATTTTGTATTTGCATCTTTTCGATGCATTTTTTACATAATTTAAGGTTTTATTTCACATGAATTGCCTGTTTTGTAGCTCTGATTCTTTAGTGCAACCCTTTTCAGTTATTTATTATTACTGAGTAATAGATGTAGTGTCACACAAAATATTTAGGTTTTGTTCATTAGATTTTAATTGAATTTTTCCATTTAATTAATTCACATTTATCGGGCGAAGGGAACAACTCTGACCAAGAAATTCTGGCAAAACCTTTGACCTTTGCAGATTCATCTTTAAATATTTACATTTGTTTTTGGCAAAATTGCAAAAAATGCAAGAAAAGTCATATTTGTACAATAAATTTGATTTTAAAAAAAGTATTATTATTGAACATTTTACAATAAAAATACGTTATAATTACTTTATAATTAAACAAACAGAAATAGTTTTCTAAATATTCGTCTAGTTTGTCTCTTTTGTTATTGTTCTATTTGTTTCCTGATTCTGTATTATGATCTTTTATTGAAAAATAAAATGTTTGTGTTTGACAGTGCGATGGCGAGCAGCTCAGACCAGACCCTCCTGCAGCTCTCCGACAGGTGAGGACAAGCCCCGCCCCTCCATGCTGCGACACCTGACCTCCAAAATAAAAGCCACAGGTCCGATCACGGTGGCGGAGTACATGAGAGAGGTGCTCACCAACCCGGTGGCGGTGAGTGATGATCGGCCAGATGTTAACGCATCACGACCGTCCGCAGCTCCTGGATCAGTTAAAGAGCTTTTATTGTGGAGAACTTTACAACTTTTATTTTGAAAAATAAATCTTCCTTATTTGATTGTTGTTGTGATTAATTATACGGTCAATAAAAACAATAAAAAGAGAAATGTTCATGTAAGATAACAAATTGTTAATTGTTCAGGTCAAATTGTAAGTAAAAATAGCAAAGATTCACTGGTTTTTATATTTATTTTAATTATATATATATATATATATACATATATATATATATATATATATATATATGTATATATATATATATATATACGTATATATATATATGTATATATATATATATATTTACATTATTTCTACAAGAGCTTAACACATTTTGGGAAATGCTTTGTAATTTTACAAGATAATTAATTTGATTAAAATTCACAGCAGTGAATTCTTTTTTTAATTTTTTTTTTTATTCTGTTAAACTAATTAAATTAAATTAAATTAAATAACCGACCAGTTAAATTCAGGACTGCAGCGAGCGTTGATTCTCGATCAGTCTGCCTCTCATCTCTCATCGGTCTTTTAACGAGTCTGGTTGCGTTTTAATTAAAGTTGTATTTTATTGTCTTCTCTCTCAGGGTTATTACGTGAAGAACAACATGCTGGGACCCGACGGAGATTTCATCACATCGCCAGAAATCAGCCAGATCTTCGGAGAGGTGAGGCCGGAAAAGTCCACCTTAAGAGGAAAAGTCCACCTTAACAGGAAAAGTCCACCTTAACAGGAAAAATCCACCGTAAGAGGAAAAGTCCACCTTAACAGGAAAAGTCCACCTTAACAGGAAAAATCCACCTTAAGAGGAAAAGTCCACCTTAACAGGAAAAATCCACCTTAACAGGAAAAGTCCACCTGAACAGGAAAAATCCACCTTAACAGGAAAAGTCCACCTTAACAGGAAAAGTCCACCTTAACAGGAAAAGTCCACCTTAACAGGAAGACAACACGTCTATCACGTGTCTCAGTTTGTTCCAGGAGTAAATTTAATACTAAATATTATATTTTACATTACGTATCTACTGTTTTGTTTTTACATGAGCCAGCTGAATATATTATGAGACGGTATAATATCTATAATATAATATCAGCTGTTTCAATGTCAACAAAGAGAAGATAATTATACTTAAAATCTAGAGTTCCACAGATGGAAAAACTTTATATTTTAACTTTTTAGAAAAGTCGATGATTTACATTTTCTTTCACGTGAATTTGAATCAAAGTGCCGGATTAATTTCTGTAAAAACACACGAAGCATTTAAGAATTGCACAAATGTTAATTAGGCGTAAACACTGTTAATTGGTGACTAACTGGTTCATCTCGTCACCGTTTTTCAGTCGGTTTTTCGTAACTTTACAGTTTTTTAGCAGGAAAACTGCACATTTCCTCTTTGCGTGTTGCGCAATAAGACGTGTGTTTGATTCCAGCTGCTGGGCGTGTGGACCGTCAGCGAGTGGATGGCGGCCGGCCGGCCCCAACAGCTGCAGCTGGTCGAGCTCGGACCCGGAAAAGGATCGTTGGCCGTCGACGTCCTCAGAGTACGAACTTTATTTAGACTTTAAGTCCTCAGGTGCACTACAGGTGGATGGGGTAAATAATTTACCTGTTAGATATCGTCGTGAATCTTCCCCAGCTGATTGCTTCCATCGACACAATTATGTTTTGTATTACAAGTTTTCTGAGATTTTATGCTCAGGTATGCAAATGTGGCGTTATCTTATTAAATATGCGCTAATTTGCATACAACTCCAGAACAGAAATGTGAACTTTGGATAAAGTCATGTTAAAAAATTTTGTTTAATTTTGTTTACATTTTAGAGTTAAAGGTTTTAACAGAGGGGATTTTGTTTATCTCTTTTTATCACTCCATAAATCAGAAAATACTGTTTTTTCTGTATGTTTTTATTAATAAATGTAGTATAAATGAGGCTCTGAGTGCCGTGTGAACAAACCCCTCTGGAGAAAGCTCCAGAATCTCTTCCAGAAGTAAAGAGTAAAGTTTGGTGATGTAAGAGCTACTGAAGTGGAGATTTCTGGATCAGAGTCTGAGAACAAACTCATTTATTAAAGAGATGTTTAGTTAAATTACAGACATGAAGAAGACTCTACAGGTGAAGAGGGTCAAAACATTAATGAGTAGATATCACCATGAAACTTCACCAGTTCATCACTCACATTAAGAGGAGGATTTATTGTATTACAAGTTTACTGAGATGTTATGTTTAAATATGCAAATGAGGCGAAGTGGTGATGTGGCTTCCTGCTTCCAGGTGTTCAGTCAGTTGCGGTCCGTGGTGGGCGGAGCCTCGCTGTCCCTCCACCTGGTGGAGGTGAGTCCGGTGCTGAGTCGGCTTCAGGCCCAGAATCTGACCGGCAGCCGCAGCCAGGAGGCGGACACCGAGGACGAGCCGGTGTACCGACGCGGGGAAACCGCCGGCGGGCTGCCGGTGTCCTGGTACCGCCGCCTGGAGGACGTCCCCACAGGTACACGGGACACGGGACACGGGACACGGGACGATACCTGCTGTCCACGCGGCGTCTCCACATGAGACAGAGAGTAAAAATGTATCTTTCATTTAGTGGTGGTTCTGGCGCCCCCTGTGGACTAAAGAGGTAGTGTCTCTGAGCACCAGGGTCCCTTTAGAGACCTGGTGCTCAGAGACACTACTCACCACAGAGGTTCTCTAAATGTTAGAGAACCTCTCATTGGACCAGGACTACACTGAGGTCTATAGAGGACCAGGACTACACTGAGGTCTATAGAGGACCAGGACTACACTGAGGTCTACAGAGGACCAGGACTACACTGAGGTCTATAGAGGACCAGGACTACACTGAGGTCTACAGAGGACCAGGACTACACTGAGGTCTATAGAGGACCAGGACTACACTGAGGTCTATAGAGGACCAGGACTACACTGAGGTCTACAGAGGACCAGGACTACACTGAAGTCTATAGAGGACCAGGACTACACTGAGGTCTATAGAGGACCAGGACTAGCCTGAGACTGGTTCAGGACCAGGTAAAAGTCCCTTCAATCATCTCAGTCCGTTTCTCTCGTCTTCTCAGGGTTCAGCATCTTTCTCGCTCACGAGTTCTTTGACGCTCTGCCGGTCCACAAGTTTCAGGTTTGTTTCAAAGCCGTTTTTTTTTTAATTCTCATTATTTTTTACCTGATTGATTCACGTTGCTCCTTTTTTGATTTCATATTCACTCATTTGTTTGCTTTTGTTTGTGTTTCTGCTGCTTTGTTTCATGAGCAAATATTTAAAAAAGTTCAAATCTAGCTGTGGTGTCGTTACACCACGCGGCCACCAGGTGGAGCCAGAGCGACGCGGACACGAGCCTCCCTGTGTTTCCGGTCCATAACTGTGTGTGTGTGTGTGTGTGTGTGTGTGTGTGTGTGTGTGTGTGTGTGTGTGTGTGTGTGTGTGTGTGTGTGTGTGTGTGTGTGTGTGTGTGTGTGTGTGTGTGTGTGTGTGTGTGTGTGTGTGTGTGTGTGTGTGTGTGTCCTGCAGAGGACGCAGCGCGGCTGGAGGGAGGTGATGGTGGACGTCGACCCGGAGAAGGCGGACCAGCTGAGGTTCGTGGTGGCTCCGTCTCCCACTCCGGCCTCGGCCGCGCTCCTGCAGGTCAGAACCTTAAAACCCGGGAGGAGAAGTCCTAAAAAAAAGATTCCACGGGAGGTGAAAGAGCTGCGTGATTTAAACTTTAAAGTGAAGAAGGAAGAGCGTCTTTGATCCCTTAAACTCTGCAGATGAACTCCCTCGGAGGGTTCTGCTTTACGGCCTCCATCTGGTGTTCTCTGCCCACATTTAAACCTCCGATACGCTCGCAGCCTGTTTGATTTGGCCTCCGTGGCTCCCTTCAAACGCTTTGAACCTCCTGCCAGAGGCATGACATCATCATCATCATCATCATCATCATCTTCATCATCATCTTCATCATCATCGGTCTGCTGGGGTGAAGAAACTGTCAGGCAGGATTTAAAGGGGGAAAGAAAAAAGTATTCGTTCCACATTTATGCCGTCCGTGTGCTGAAAAATGAAGCAACGATCCGTTTGAGCCGGTTTATAGATTAAAGATTTATTAACCACCATAAAAAAATTAAGGAAATTTATGGATTTAATTCTCCGGCCCACCTTTAAAAAAAAAAAAAAAAAAGAAGTGAGGAAACACAACTGTGTGGGTTAAAAGTCGGACTGTAGGTCGACGTGTCCAGCAGAGAGGAACTGAGAGTGGAGTGATTTATTATTGAGTGTGTGTGTGTGTGTGTGTGTGTGTGTGTCTCTCAGGCAGATGAAAGGCGGGGTCACGTGGAGGTGTGTGCGGAGGGCGGGGTCGTGGTCCAGCAGCTGGCCCGGCGGATCCAAGAGGACGGCGGCGCGGCGCTGATCGCCGACTACGGCCACGACGGAACCAAGACGGACACGTTCAGAGTGAGGAGGCCACGCCCCTTTCACCCCCCCCCCCCACTGCCCCCCTCCCCCAAGTACAACCCCACCTTTAATTACCATAATAACATTAAATAAGGATAACAGATATCATTTAATTAACACCTCTCATCATAAGAGTAGAGTAATAAACAGGCTGTACCTAATAAAGTGGACACCCGTCGAGTATTTAAAGGAACAGCGCAACACTGTGAGAACAGATTTGGGATTTAGACCTTAAAGTAGGGACGACGTTTTTGTCCTCTCTTCAGTCGTAGTTGAAGGAAACGGATGTAGGAAGGATGGAGGAAGGATGGAGGAAGGATGGAGAAGTCCATCTGCTGCCGGCGGAGAGGAAACCGGGGTCGACGCTCCTCTTCCTCTGACATCTTTCTCAATTTTCACACCATCATTTTTAATTTAACTCAACACAATGTTTTAATGACGGTCGTTTTTCTACCAAATATAAATGAGATTTCATAAAACTCTTGTGAATGTCGTCGCTTTGAAACACAGTTTGAGTTTCTTGTTTCTCGCGCTCACTCGTCAGGGTTTTAAAGGCCACCGGCTCCACGACGTCCTGTCCTCCCCCGGCTCGGCCGACCTCACCGCCGACGTGGATTTCAGCTTCCTGCGGCGGATGGCCGGAGGGGGCGTGGCCTGTCTGGGACCCGTCACCCAGAGGACGTTCCTGAAGAACATGGGCATCGACTCCCGACTGCAGGCGAGTGTGACGACGGTCTTTTTCCTCACCGACCACGGGAGATTCATCCATCAACGTGATCTATTTTTAACTGTCTTAAAGCTGCATTCTCTCTCCTGACCACCAGGGGGCGACTCCTCTGGTTGTATAGAAGTCAAAGCTTCATGTGTTAAAGCTGCATTCTCTCTCCTGACCACCAGGGGGCGACTCCTCTGGTTGTATAGAAGTCAAAGCTTCATGTGTTAAAGCTGCATTCTCTCTCCTGACCACCAGGGGGCGACTCCTCTGGTTGTATAGAAGTCTATAGAAAATGACTCTACTTCTCTCTTGATTTATTCCCTCAGTAAACATTGTAAACATGAGTTATGTCTCAATCTCTAGTTTCAAGTCTTCTTCAATACAGCATGATGTTCATTTAGTAAATTATGGTCCATTTAGAGTCAAACAGACCATAAAGCAGGGGATGCTTTAGGGGCGGGGCTACAAGGTGATTGACAGGTCTCTACGTCCCTCCTCAGTCCTAACTCGAAGCTTCAAGACGGAAGTCCACAAACCAACGAGTGACGTCACGGTTTCAACGTGACACCAGTATTTAATTTGTTAAACACCAGGGTTCTCTTCCAATATCGGTGTATCGCGACAGCTCCAGTTCTAAACCAGAATACTCTCTTTCGTGCACGAGGAGCTCGGACTGAGATCTGCTTCTCTTGCAGGTTCTGCTGAGGAACTGCAGCGACGCCTCCACCAGGGAGCAGCTGGTGGGCAGCTACGACATGCTGACCAGCGCCTCCAAGATGGGCGAGCGCTTCCACTTCTTCGGCCTGCTGCACCACAGCCGGCTGGCCGGCCCCACGAGGTCAGAGGGGCTGAAGCTGGAGAAGAAGAGCGCGGCGCCGCTGCCCGTGGCCGGATTCACCGAGCTCAGCTTCTCCTGAAGGCCTCCGTCGACGGGGTCGGAGAGAGGTCGGGCGGAAGGTCGTGTTCGTGGGAACGGTTAAATGTGCGCGTCTGAGAAATGATGTCCGACATGAAGCGAGCTGAGAGGACGATGTCTCTTTAAGTTAATGTAAAGACGTTTTGATATAAAGATGTGAGAAAACAAAGACGTTGTGTATTCTCTCTCCTGACCACCAGGGGGCGACTCCTCTGGTTGTATAGAAGTCTAAGCTTCATGTGTTAAAGCTGCATTTCTCCTCTTCCTCCTTCTCTTCTTCCTCCTCCTCCTCTTTCTCTTCCTCCTTCTCCTCCTCTTCTTTCTCTTTCTCCTCCTCTTCCTCCTCTTCTTTCTCTTCCTCTTTCTCCTCCTCTTTCTCCTCCTCTTCTTCCTCCTCTTCTTTCTCTTCCTCCTCCTTCCTCCTCTTTCTCTTCCTCCCCTCCTCCTCCTCTTCCTCCTCTTTCTCCTCCTTCTTTCTTCTCTTCCTCCTCCTCCCCCCTCTCTTCCTCCTCCTCCTCCCCCTCCTTCCTCTTCCTCCTCCTCCTCCTCCTCCTCTTCTCCCTCCTCCTCCTTTTTCTCCTCCTCCTCCTCCTCCTCCTTCTTTCTTCTCTTCCTCCCTCCTCTTCCTCTTCTTCCTCCTCCTCCTCCTCTTTCTCCTCCTTCTTTCTTCTCTTCCTCCTCCTCCCCCCCTCTTCATCCTCCTCCTCCCCCTCCTTCCTCTTCCTCCTCTTCCTCTTCCTCCTCTTCTTCTTCCTCCTCCTCCTCCTTTTTCTCCTCCTCCTCATCCTCTTTCTCCTCCTCCTCCTTCTTTCTTCTCTTCCTCCTCCTCCCTCCTCTTCCTCCTCTCCTCCCCCCCCCCGCACATCTTGAAGCGGTTAGCTGAGCTCTCAGTTGTGCAGCAGCCATGCTCCTCCGCGCCTCCGCTGGTTATTAAAGGATCCGGTTACGCGCGCGGGGGTTCGTCCCTCCAGAGGAGCGGCGCGCGGAGCTCTCGTGTTCAGGATTGGTAATTAAATGATCGTTTCCAAACATCCTGCTGGGGATCGTTATCAGCTTCCCTCTGATTCAGGAGGAGCTGTGTGTGTTGTTGTTTCATCCAACCAGACTGTCACACATTTGGAATAAATTAGTGGATTTTATTCCTAAACCTCCGACTGAAGATGTTTCAGAGGTTTCTCACCACCACGGATCATAAAACCCTCTGAAGTCCAGATCCCCCTTACAAAAAAATGCAAATGATATGAATATTTAAAAGTAACCCGGTAAAGTCGATCAGAGGACTTGATTTTAATCCCTAATATTTCTATGAATAAAAGACCATCAGTTGAATAACAAGGGCGTAAAATGAGATTTTCCCAAAGTAAACCATTTAATATTTTATCGTCCGCGTGACACAAACATTTCTTGCAAAAATATAAAACGTGTGAAATAAATTCTCAGGATCAACCGAAAAAGACGAAGACTTGATTCTCAGCTCGTCTTCATCAAACCGGTCTCAGAGAGAATCACTGAAAATAACTTTTGTTTCTCTGCAAAACTATAATGCTTGTAGAATAATCTTAATAATCTCAACTGAGCTTCATAAATACTGATTTTCATTATAATCCTGTAATAATAATAATAATAATAATAGACGGATACAAAAATACTTAAAGTTAACAAGTTAAAACTTGCATGCTAACAAGCTAAGATGCTGAATGTTGCGTCATACTAATTAATAATTTTAACATGCTATCATTTCAATGCTAGTTAGGTTAGCTGGTAAATTGTCCGTAAAAAGTATGCAGTTAGCTCCAAAAGCTAATCTAGGAGGCTACTTCCTGAGTAGTTAAGTCTTAAATAATTTATTGAACATTTAAGTTTTTGTAAAGTTTTAAAAGCTGAGCTGATGTCACGTTTCTCAAATCTTTAAGAAGTTTTCATGACATAAAATACCTGAATTATCCTTATTGACATGTTTAGCATGTTAGCATGCTACGGTTAGCGTGTGACAATGCTAACATTTCCTGAATCTCTACAACAGAAGTTGTGAGTTAACATGATTCATAATCAGAACGACCACGACTATGAAAATAAATCCCAGGTAAAAAATAAACACCTGAAGTGTTTGGTCTTTAACGTATTGACATTTAGCATGTTAGCATGTTAGCATGCTACGTTTCCTCCAACACCACCTTCAGGACTTAAGAATCCAGTTCCTTCCATCCAATAATTTAGTTTTCTGGTGAGTTTCACAGATCAGGAAGAACTTCACTTTTGCAGATGAACAAAGAAAAAAAAAAAAGTTATGATCAGTGATTTCTCCTTTTTTTTTTAAAAAGAGTTTCCCAATAGTGCAAAGACCTCCCAACAAAGAACATCAAGAAGAATGAACATTATACACAACATAATCAAGACATGTTTTTTTTTTTTTTTTTTAGTTAGCATCACATAAAAAGTCTGTGCACGTCTTCATGAGATCTAAAACGTAACAACGACGTCATAAAAATATGCTATTTAAGCTGAAACATTATATAATATAAAGGATTTGTTTGTTTTAAGCTAGTAGCCCTTTTTTTTATTGATTGTTGAATTCTGGGAATAACATTTCCCTCCAGCTTTTGGCTCTTAAGGGCGCATTTGTTATGGCAGTGAAATAGGAAAAAAAAAAGTTCCTTAATAAAAATTCTCTGGCCCTGAATTATCGTCACAGTGTCCGAACCGCCGCTGCGCGGCCGCGCGGAGCGTTAGCTTCCACGATACAAATGTTTCTGCGCGTCCCCCGGGGGGCCACTAGGGGTCCTCGTCCATGTCGTCCAGGTTGGGCGACATGATGAAGTGCTTGGGGCAGTGCAGGCCTCGCTCGTCGGCGTGCTCCTCCCAGCGGACGTCGTCGCTCTCGTGGGTGATGTAGCGCTCGCCGCGCCGCGTCTCGAACTCCCGGAGGTCCAGCCAGGTCTGGTAGTCCTGCAGGAGGACGAGAAACCGACAACATTTAAGACCACGGACCACGGACCACGGACTGGTGACGTCACCCTTTGGTTTTGTGGACCGACGTTTTGAACCCTTGCGTTCGGTGGTTTGGTCGCCATCTTGGATTACGACCGTCGCCATGTTGTTTTGTTTTGCAACCAGTGAACAGGAAGTGACCATATTAGGACTGAGGAGGACGTACAGACGCTGTATACATTTCTGGTAGAGACCTGTCAATCACCCTGTAGCCCCGCCCCTAAAGCATCCCCTCTTTATGGTCTGTTTGACTCTAAATGGACCATAATTTACTAAATGAACATCATGCTGTATTGAAGAAGACTTGAAACTAGAGATTGAGACATAAACTCATGTTTACAATGTTTACTGAGGGAATAAATCAAGAGAGAAGTAGAGTCATTTTCTATAGACTTCTATACAACCAGAGGAGTCGCCCCCTGGTGGTCAGGAGAGAGAATGCAGCTTTAACACATGAAGCTTTGACTTCTATACAACCAGAGGAGTCGCCCCCTGGTGGTCAGGAGAGAGAATGCAGGTTTTAAGACACCCCCTGAATAAAATATTTACTGGGAGAAAGTTCCAGCAGGAATTTTGCCAATAAAGTTTTGGTCATTTCACATCAGGGCAATCTGATCCAGTCAAACCCTCCCGATGAAGAAGATCATCTAAAGAGAGTTAAAGGTCGGTTACCTGCAGCCAGGGGTGACTCAGCGACTTGTCCACGCTGTAGCGCTTCCTCATCTTCACCTGCAGCAGGTTGTTGATGAGGTCCGTGGCTGTGAGGAAGAACACACACTCAGAAGTCCACACAAACCACGCAAACATATTTAAATGCTCAAGTAAAACATTTGTTTTTATATAAATGAACATATTAAGACCGTTTACATACTTTACAGACAGTTAATTTAGTTACATTTTAAAATTATTATGAACCTAAATTTATACAAAATTAGAAAAATTACAACACACTTAAAATAATTACATATTGTTAAAAAAAGAATTTCAAAAGTTGTAAGCTTAGTTTAAATCTGATGGACAACATCTACATAAAGTGATGCAATGGTCCTCAAATACACCTGAATTTATTTAAAGCTGCAACATTATTGACTCATTCTCTCTATCAATCGTTTGGTCAATAAAATTACTGTGAAAGTTTTTTTGTTGTTGACGTCGTCAAACGTCTGATTTTGTCCAATTTATGGTCCAAAACTCACAGATATTCAGTTTACAACGATTCAGCAAATCCTCACATTGGAGAATTTTTGTCTTAAACAATAAAATCGTGAATCTAAACAGTTGCCAGTTGAATCTGTGGATCAACACGTTGATCAATCCACTAATTGTTGCAGCTTTATTATAATTCCCATTATAATTATATATATATATTATATAATTATATAATTATATATATGTATATATATATAATTATAATATTATATATAATATTATAATTATATAATTATATATATATTATATAAGTATATATTATATATAATATATATTATATATATATATATATAATTATATATATATATTACATAATTATATAATTATATATATAATTATATATATATTATATATATAATTATAATATTATATATAATATATATATAATTATATATAATATTATAATTATATATATATATATAATTCTATAATATATATATATTATATAATTATATATATTATATATATTATATTTATATATATACACATATATAAAATTATATATATATTATATATAACATATATACAATATATATATATAATTATATATAATATTATAATATTATAATTAGCTGTGGTGCGACAGTTTCTTGAAGTAGTATAACGTCGCCCTCACCCTCACCGTGCGCGGAGATCTCCCTCCAGGGGTTGGACGGGTACATGAAGGCGGCGTTCTGGATCTGGTCGTTGATGTCCTCGTCCTCGTTGAAGGGGAATGTCCCGCTCAGGCTGACGTAGACGATGACGCCCACCGACCACATGTCCAGAGAGCGGTTGTAGCCTTTGCTGCGCAGCACCTCGGGGGCCAGGTACGCCGGCGTGCCGACCACCGAGCGGCGGAAAGACTTCTCCCCGATGATGCGGGCAAAGCCGAAGTCACAGAGCTTCACCTGGAGGGGACGAGAAGGAGGGGGGAGGAGTGAGGAGGAGGAGGAGGGAGGAGGAGGAGGAGGAGGAGGAGAGGGAGGAAGAGGAGTGAGGAGGAGGAGGAGGGAGGAGGAGAGGGAGGAGGGAGGAGGAGGGAGGAGGAGGGAAGGAGGAGGAGAGGGAGGGGGGAGGAGGAGGAGGGAAGGAGGAGAGGGAGGAAGAGGAGGAGGAGGAGGGAGGAGGAGAGGGAGGAGGGAGGAGGAGGGAGGAGGAGGGAGGAGGAGGAGGGAAGGAGGAGGAGAGGGAGGGGGGAGGAGGAGGAGGGAAGGAGGAGAGGGAGGGGGGAGGATGAGGAGGAGGAGGGAAGGAGGAGGAGGGAGGGAGGAGGAGGAGGAAGACGAGGGAGAAGAGGGAGGAGGACGAGAGGGAGGAGGACGAGAGAGGAGGGAGGAGGGAGGAAGAGGAGGGAGGAGAAGGAGGATGGAGGAGAGGGAAGAGAGAGGAGAGGGAGGAGGGAGGAGGAGGAGGAGATTGAGGAGAGGGATGAGGAGAGGGAGGAGGGAAGAGGGAGGAGGAGAGGGAGGAAGGGAGGAGGAGAGGGAGGAGAAAGGGAGGAGGAGAGGAGGAGGGAGGAGGAGGAGGAGAGGAGGAGGAGAGGGAGGAGGCACGTGAGCGTTTCCTCTGCGGCGGACAGGAGAAGGAGGAGGTGTGAGGAGGCGCTCTGACCTGAGGGAAGGGGTCGGCCGAGGCCAGGAGGACGTTCTCCGGCTTCAGGTCGCAGTGGACCACGTTCTTGAAGTGCAGATGTCGGAGGGCCACCAGGATCTGTGGACACGAGCTCGTTAGCCTCAACCGTCACACGAAGCATCGCTGAGGTCTCAGAGGACCTCGGTCAGTTTGACCTCTGACCTCGGTCAGTTTGACCTCTGACCTCTGACCTCGGTCAGTTTGAAAACAAAGTCACACACGTGGACTCAAAAATAAAAGTGAGCATCCTCTTTTCATTTCAGTCATTTTTTAAAGAAGAAATCCCCCAAAATCTCTGTTTTTCCCCGTTTTATATTGTTGTAATCTGAATATTTCGGGGTTTTTTTGGGACAAAAGAAGACGTGAATGTCCGTAAACGTTTCCCCTGCCGGACTAATCGACCGGCAGCCGGTTTGAATGCGTTGGCTTCCCGCTCGGCGCTGACCTGCGTGACCAGGAACTTGGTGAGGCGCTCGGGCAGCCGGCTCTTCTCGCTGGATAGGATCATCTCCAACATGTCGCCGTGGAGCTTCTCCATGACGACGAACACCTGCTCGGGCGTCTCGAACATGCAGTCCAGGTTCACGATGCCCGGGTGGTGCAGGTTCTGTTCACAACACAAGGATGAGCCGAGGCCGTTAAACACTTTCCTTTCCTTTGTCTCCTTTTACGTTTCCTTTCGCCTCATTTTTATGTTTCCTCTCCTTTTGTCTCCTTTTTACGTTTCCTGTCTCTTTGTCTCCTTTTTACGTTTCCTGTCCCTTTGTCTCCTTTTTACGTTTCCTTTCCTTTGTCTCCTTTTTATGTTTCCTCTCCCTTTGTCTCCTTTTTACATCTCCTGTCTCTTTGTCTCCTTTTTATGTTTCCTCTTTCTTGGTCTCCTTTTATGTTTCCTCTCTCCTTGTCTCCTTTTTACGTTTCCTGTCTCTTTGCCTCCTTTTTTTGTTTCCTGACCCTTTGCCTCCTTTTTACGTTTCCTTTCCTTTTGCTTCCTTTCTCGTTTCCTCTCCCTTTGTCTCCTTTTACTTTTCCTTTCCTTTGTCTCCTTTTTACGTTTCCTGTCCCTTTGTCTCCTTTTACTTTTCCTTTCCTTTGTCTCCTTTTTACGTTTCCTGTCCCTTTGTCTCCTTTTACGTTTCCTTTCCTTTGTCTCCTTTTTATGTTTCCTGTCTCTTTGTCTCCTTTCTCGTTTCCTGTCTCTTTATCTCCTTTTTACGTTTCCTTTCCTTTTGCCTCCTTTTACGTTTACAAAGTTTTGGTGCATTTGATTTTCAGTCTCTCAAGTAAATAAACACAGAAGGGAAACAAGTAGAATCAAAGAAAAAGAAGATAATAACGAATAGAAGTCGTCCCATGCTGAAGCTTCTAAAAGCTTGCTCCTCAGACTTCGCTCCGTCGTACCTGCAGGATGGCCACCTCGTTCCTCAGCTGGCTCTCCTGCTTGGTGGGGAACCTCATCTTGTCGATGATTTTAATGGCCACGTCTCTGCCGGTCTTTCTGTGTTTGCCTGCAGAGGGACGACATCTTTAGCTCTCGACTCATCGATTTGCATTAATCTGTAATTTACGAATAAACGAAAGGAAAAGAAACGCAGCGACGATCCACGAATGCGGCGATTTGCCGCTTTTTATGTTTCCACATGTTCTCAGACGTAAATAAAAGGCCGCGAGCTTCTTCTTGGCAGATTTAAGGTGTTTGACGTCGGCGCCTTTGAACTTCCTTCCTGCCTCTCACCTCCGTAGACGATCCCAAACTGCCCGGAGCCGAGGACCTCGTCGGCGAAGATCTGATACACCGAGCTGATATCCTGAACAACAGAGAGATTTCACCATTAAAAATTATTACAATTATGAGTCAGTGACACCAATAAACTCACTAGACATTAGAATACAAAGATTATAGTTTGTGCATTAGTGTACGGAGGCCCAGAAGTGACAAACGTCCCCAATAAAATGTGTGTTTTTGATAAATTGTAGACAGATGGAGGGTAATTCCTTTCTTTGAAGCGAGGTTTCTTTTGTTTATTTCTATGATTTCAACACAGATTTGTTGGTCACAATGTAGCATTCATCAGTCAATCGTGAGTTCAGATTTTAATGATCCAGGACTCGTTTCTAGTTACATCACTGGAGTAAAGTAGGTAAATGGGGGAATACATATATTTTTAATCACACTAGCAGACGTGGAATATTTCTTTATTAGGTCTCTTATATTAAACGTCCCCAGAGGAAGAATCAAGATGACTTCGGTGATCCTCGGATGTTTCATGTCACCAAAAAGGCCCAAATGTTCACATCCGACGCTTCAGATGGTAACAGGAAACCTTTGATATTAATAGCTGGACTCCCATCAGGCTGAGCTGTACTTTAAGAATAGATGCTAACACGGCATGCTAACACGCTAACTGTAGCAAGACTTTCTTGAACTGGGCGTTAAGAAAATATAAGAAGCTTCGTTCTTAGTCGACGTGACGTCTCTCGTTGATTTGTGGATGTTTTGAAGCCTCGAGTTCGGTGTTTTGGCCGTCGCCATTTTATTTTTTTTTGCAACCAGTGAACAGGAAGTGACGTAGAGACGCTGTATACGTCTCTGGTGTCGTCCTGTCAATCACCTTGTAGCCCCGCCCTAAAGCATCCCCTGCTTTATGGTCTGTTTGACTCTAAATGGACCATAATTTACTAAATGAACATCATGCTGTATTGAAGAAGACTTGAAACTAGAGATTGAGACATAAACTCATGTTTACAATGTTTACTGAGGGAATAAATCAAGAGAGAAGTAGAGTCATTTTCTATAGACTTCTATACAACCAGAGGAGTCGCCCCCCTGGTGGTCAGGAGAGAGAATGCAGCTTTAACACATGAAGCTTTGACTTCTATACAACCAGAGGAGTCGCCCCCTGGTGGTCAGGAGAGAGAATGCAGCTTTAACACATGAAGCTTTGACTTCTATACAACCAGAGGAGTCGCCCCCTGGTGGTCAGGAGAGAGAACGCAGCTTTAACACATGAAGCTTTGACTTCCCTTTTCAGAACCAGAGGTTGCCGCCTGCTTAAAATGTTTGTTATTAAATTATTATAAAAAAAATTAATCTATTCAGACGCTGGAGAAAACCAACCTTTTCTATCTTTTTTAAATCCAACATGTCTGGTTTGGTTTGTAACCTCAGTGGATAATATAAACGTAAACGAGAGGATGACTTACCACATTTTCTTGTATCTGGGAGTTGGACACTGATATGCTGATAGAGACTTCCTCTGAGGAGACACAAAACAAACAACACAGTACATAAATGTACACGTAACCCTTGATCCTCACACGTGTGTGAACCCCGTCGCCTGCAGCACAGATGGGAGGGGTTTTATTTTCATAACCTTCTAATCATTAAAGTCTCATTTCCTACGTTTTCCATATCGTTAACGAGAGAGAGGACTTGTTTGTTCGCCACCTGATGAAAGAACACGGAGGACGTTTCCAGCCGCGATAACGACCTCAAAAATCATTTTCCAGATCTAAAAAAAATAATAATTAATTTCCTGCCTCTGTGTTTAAAGTACGCGAACACATAAAAGGGAACGGCGGACGGTTCAAAAGGCCGAGGGCGCGTTCTGTTCAGAGGAAAACCTGCCGCTGCTGCGAGTGACTTTCCACTGGCGAGCTGATATTGATTTCAGATCGCTGATCCGGGGTTTGATCAGGTCATCCCGCCCCGCGATCGATAGACAGGCAGCCTGGCGATGTTCAGGTCAGCATCCAGAGAGTTTATGTAACTTTATCGACAGACATGTTAACTGTGGGAAGTCCAGATCTCTGAATTCATTGGCCTCGATGGAAAAGGCTTTTATTTTGAAATAATTTCCCATTTTATATGCGTAAAAATCTTTGTTAGTGATTTGTAGTTGGGACTGTGTGTTATTTAATGCAACGCTTCCTCTGACTGTTTCACATTAAAAGCCTTCCAGCGGTTCAAGGAGCAGAATACATTCCCGAACCGCGGAAAGGCTTTTACTTTGAAGAACGCGCAGGAAGTGGTAAGTTTCACTTACAGGAGCTCAAAGGAATAATTTTGACGTTATGAGAAATACGCCGTCTTTCCGAGAGTGAGGTGAAGAAGATGAAGATTAATATCAGTCTCACGCCTGTGTGTGTCAGAATGAGGTTAGCTTAGCTTAGCATAAACACTGGAAATGGGTGGGAACAGCTAGCCTGGATTTTTTTAAATCAACCCACTGGCACCTCATAAAACTCACAAATGAACACGTTGCATTTTATTTGATAATTTGCACAAAAACAGAAATATAAATGCTTCCATACTTTATGCTAAGCTAAGCTAACCGTTGCCCGACTCCAGACTCGCTCGATGCGGCCGAATCAATTCCCATCTATGGAGGGATTTTATTGTGAAACATCAGGAAGTGTTTAGTTTCATTAACATCACAAATACATTTAATTAACAACTACACTTTTTGTAATTTGTCTGTAATTCTCACTTTAAACAACGTTGCAGTTTCATGAAACATAAATATAAAAAACCTAAAAGTTCATTATCAAATTAGTCGTATAAATACAGACAAAACATGATAATATATTGTTGCCATAATAGAAACATTAGTGTGTCAGTTCGATCACGATTCCCGGAGTTTATATAACTTTATTGACACTATTATATCCTATAATACAGCTTCAGTGTGTTTTATATTTGCCAGCTTATTATGTTATTTAATTCCTGTCATCTATGTTTTTTTCTGTATTATTATTACAGTTTATTATTATTATTATTATTATTATTATTATTATTATTATTATTATTAAAGTCCACTGTTTGTCATTGAGAACAAAAAGCCTCGTTACATCACCCGTCCATTAACTTATTGATGTCTGTCATGTCATTGCAAAACAAAACATCTATTTCGGGACAGAAACTGAAGCTTGACATTAATTACTCAACAGGTGGGAAACACAGCTGACTGCTTCCGCAACCGTTTGTTTTTTTTATAACAACGACGGTCTTCTCTAATAGTTCACGGTCCATTTAGGTATTTAACTGCAGGAGAATCTCATTTTGGGATTAAATTTAAAACTCCGATTTTTGGACAAAAAGACACTTTAACCTGAGATGAATCAGAGCGGAAAATCCTCTGAAATCCCTTCAATCAGGTTAAAACGTGTGTGTGTGTGTGTGTGTGTGTGTGTGTGTGTGTGTGTGTGTGTGTGTGTGTGTTGTATAACAGTCCGAAACTATATTTGGAAGCTCTTCGCAGACAAATCCATAAAAACATATCTCAGTCTAATTTGATCTAAACGGCGTAAACGGATAAAGAAGGTTGTGTGTTCGATTCCTGGTGAAGCTCAATAACGTTATAGTAACTGAGCACGTTCCCTTGTTGCCATGCCGACTCGTGGAGCGCCTCAGGGATCATTTTTGGGCCCACGTCGGAGCTTATTTTCTTAACGCTTCCCTTCCGAGGACACGACGTACGTAAGCATAACATTTACTCATTAAGGACGAGTCTGGTGATATTTTACTTTTCTCTTATTGGCTCTATTTTGTGCCGTTTCTGCTAAAAAAAAAAACTACAGCTGTTTTAGGAAATTACTGAGCTTTAGAGACGGGAGGTGTTAAAAATCTTCATTTGAGTAAATATGTTGCAGCCACATCAAATAGTTTTCAGGATATTAAACCTTCGTTTCTTTATAACACTTTTAATACTTGACTTGTTTCTTTACAGGGTTTGTTTAAAGGTAATAAAGTAGTTTATGAACATGAGATATGAGTTTGTAGATAATTACAATCCCTCCTTCAGCCTGTGTTCATATCTCTGAGTTATGTATCTCGTCTATAAAACAGCCTCTACGCCGATGACACTCTGGTGTATCCTCACCTCATCAGACATCAGCGTTAGTCCAGACAACTTTATTAGACTTCACCAGGGTGCCACTTACGGGGTATTATTAGTCACATTTATATTATTTAAAGGGTTCTTAGCTGCGAGCTCTTGACACCATTCACTGTAAACGAACAGCTCCTGTATTTATCTTGTCGCGTTTGAGAACATCAGGTTGGAGTGAAGCGGTTGTTTCTGGCGGTCACTCACTGTGGTCCTTCCCGTGGCCGGGCCCCGTGCCGACGCTGGCCTTGGGCGTGACGGGCATCATCGCCTGTCGGACCGCCTTCTCCCAGCTCTTGCCGACGTCCCGCCCCACGCCGGTCAGCGCCAGGACGGGGTTGTGGTGCAGGCCGCCGCTGTCCTCCCCGACGTAGTACACCATGTTGGCCGTGATCACCTCGAAGCAGTGCGGGTTGCTGCCCTGCGGCAGGCTGCCGAAGTCCTGCGCCGGCTCCACCTGCAGGATCTCGGACAGCGGGATCTCCTGGAGTTCGTGACAATAAATAGAAAGCAAAAAAGAAGGTTTTGATCGCCCCATAAATGCTCCTCCTGTTGGACTTTCCTCAACCCTCAGCTTAAGAACCCTGCACTTCAGAAAACACCTACTCTCGTCACATTCTGGTACTTTGGACTTGTTGCTCGTCATTTAAACCAATAAGGACTGGTGGCTCCCTCCATCCTAACACCTCTCCTCTCTCCGCTGAACTGTGAGACTCTCTTTGAATTTCAGTGTTTGAAACTTCCCTTCCTTCCTTTTCTGGCAAGAAACAAAAAAAAAAAGAAAACCTTTCCACCCCTCCAAAAAAGCACGGCCGTTTGCCAGATCAAACATATGAAAAGGAGAGCGATCGGCTCAGCGGTGTCTTCGTGACCCTCCAGAGTCATCCGAACGTTTCGTGTTTTGCCAAGTTCACCCCCCCTCCTCCCCCGAACCGCAAAAACCCCGATCGGCATCCATTCATCCCGCCGCTCTTTATTAAAAGGCAGGACGTGCCTCCGCCGCGTTTGGGCACGAGGCGGCGTGGCGACGGGCCAGAGAAACGGCAGGGAAGCGACCAGAGGTTTAAACCCCCTCCCCCCCACCCCCTTCCTCCCCCTTCCTCCCTCACCGCGCTCTCTCTTCAAAGGAAGCAGCACTTTGTGGTAAAGGTCAGCGGGTCGCTGGTGGACGCGAGATGAAAGGAGGTGGAGTAGGAGAGAGGGACGTGACGGAGGAGGAAAAGAGCTGCAGCTGCACTGGAATCACACGCGGCCATTTCATCCTTCTCGGAAATCCCAAAAAGTTGGAACGTCTTCGGGGGGACCAGGGGGGAGGGGTGGGGGTTAGGGGATAGTTACTTTAGGTTGAGTTAAGCCAAAATAGACTCCATTGACAAAAGCAGTCATTTCAGACTTTGTTTTTTAAAGGCTGAGTTCAGATCCAGAAACCCCTTCGTTCTGTGAGGTCAAATTACTGCTTTTGTCAAAGGAGTCCGGTGGCGGCTTTGAGGCGAGCACAGATAACTGGGGGGGCGTTCCCAACTGTGGATAACTTCCTCAGCTCCTGATCTCACGTCACAGAAAACCAGGAGGTTTCTACACTTAATATTATGCATTTATTGCCCGTGTGAACTGTGCAAAAAGCTGCAGCACAGCTACTGAATGGATTTTCGTAACGCAAAATAAATATTTTCCCCTCAAATCTTGAAATGATTCCTCTCC
>JACSYO010001106.1:0-2500 GCA_016806645.1 Ophiodon elongatus | reverse complement strand
TGTTTGTGCGTGTGTGACTGTGTGTGTGTGTGCGTGTGACTGTGTGTGTGTGTGTGACTGTGTGTCTGCGACTGTGTGTGTGTGTGTGCGCGTGACTGTGTGTGTGTGTGTGTGTGTGTGTGTGTGACTGTGCGTGTGTGTGTGACTGTGCGTGTGTGTGTGTGCGTGTGTGTGTGACTGTGTGTGTGTGTCTGTGTGTCTGTGTGTGTGTGTGTGTGTGTGTGTGTGTGTGTGTGTGTGATGGAGCAGATAAAAGTGTGTTTGTTCCAGTGACTGTGAAGCTCCGACTGTGACTCCCTTTCAACGGGATGGAAAATCCAGTGGTTTGCCTGCAGCCATCAGAGAGAGTGTGTGTGTGTGTGTGTGCGTGTGTGTGTGTGTGTGTGTGTGTGTGCGTGTGTGTGTGTGCGTGGTTGCACAACGTAGATCTGCTCGCGTGGAAAGTGTGTGCGTGGTTTTCTCTCACATCATTCATTCTTTGTCAATCTCTAAACCGACTTTCACTTCGCTACCGGCTCCGGCTCCCAGCAGCCTGATCCCCGGGGCCGCGTCCCAGCATGCAACTGGAGCACGAGGCGGAGGGGGAGGGGGGGGGGGGGTATTGCGACACACCAGACAACCATTCACACCTCCGGGCTGAATCCGAGTCTCCAGTTGACCCGGGGAACAACAGCAGGCGAGGGGAGAGCTCAGTACTGCACTGGAGTGCTTTTGAGGTTGTAGCTCCTAAACTTTGGAACGCCCCCCCATCCCCCCCCCCCCCTCCCTCCTCCCTCCTCCCCCCACTGGACTTAAGATCTGTGCACAATCAAGACCATCTGTTTCCTTTTTAGTGTCTTTTATTTGGGTTTTACTTGATATTTTCGCCTCTTGTTGTGAAGCGTGCGTTTACTTTTATTTCTTTACTTCATTGTTGTGTATTTTGTGCCACTTTATACTTCAACGTCACGACATTTCAGAGGGAAATATTGTAGTTTTTGCAGCTCTACATGTAGTTACTTTGCAGATAAAACACATAATAATAATACGTTATTGTGAAACAGTGAAATTAGCCATCTGAAATCAGCTACAATACTTAAATGCATCATTAATAATAATAATATATATTAAAATGTAACACATAGTGCCCTTTTTGCCGTGTAATGAGTACTCTCATACTTAAAGTATATTCTGATGATAATACTTTAGTGCTCTTATTTTATTAAGGATTTGA
The DNA here is from genome assembly GCA_016806645.1 of Ophiodon elongatus. Classification (NCBI taxonomy): domain Eukaryota; kingdom Metazoa; phylum Chordata; class Actinopteri; order Perciformes; family Hexagrammidae; genus Ophiodon; species Ophiodon elongatus. The sequence goes on along the minus strand of JACSYO010001106.1, from coordinate 1,287 downwards.
ACGAGTATTTTTCTTTTATGTATATATCTAAAAAGTCAAAATTCAAACCAAGATCCTTTGACGTAACTCAATTTTTGTTTCGGTACCAAAAACAAAAGAGCTTTTATAACAATTTAATGGAAAACTGTCAAGTTTCATTAGATATTAAAGACTTTAGTTAGTCGTAGATTTGCTTTACTTAAGTTTAGACTTTATTTTATCAGCCTAACGAGTGTGACTTATAGTGTTAAATCAAAATAAAACAATTTACGGTTAATTTCTCAACGTAAAATACTGAAAATAGTGTAATTTTGGAACATTTAGAAACAATAACCTCAATAAAAGTATATAAATATGTGCATTTACCTGTGTATTTACATTACATGACATTTAAAGCAGTTTTAATAACTATATAATAATGCGCACATTCTCCTCTCTCTAAAAAAACACTTTTTTGGGATAAACCGTCGAACTGATTGAACCTTTAAACCGTTAAAGACCCGGCGCGAGGCGTTGACCCACCTCCTCCTGCGGCGCGGGGGCGACCTCGGTGGACGGCGGCCGGGCGACGGACATGACGGAGCCCGGCAGCGAGACGTTGGACAGACGTCTCTTCTTCACCCCGCTGCAGTTGTTGGGGATCTTGAACGCACAGCGTTTGTGGTAGTTCAGTCCACATCCTGAAGAGGAGAAGATCAGTTTACGGTCAGGTCTTCAGCTTTCGGACGGTCTTTGAACGCATCGCGGGAAAAAAGGCAGCCGAAACAAAATCTTAAAATAAAAAAAAACAAACATTTTATTCTACGTGTAATAAACGTTTTGATTTAGACAGATTCTGTAAAAAACATTAAATTCTGAGCTCCTCGCAGAAACTACATACATATATATATATATATATATATAATATATATATATATATATATCTATATAGATATATATATATAGGTGAACAGAGTGAGTCATGCTAGCTGTTTCCCCCCCGCTTACAGTGTTTATGCTAAGCTAAGCTAATCGACGCACGGAAGAAGGAAAATGAGTGAATTTCCCAACATGTCTTTAAAACTATTCTATTAATATTTTATATTTTATCTGGATCAGTTAAGTTAAAGTTAAAGTTAAAGTCAAAGTCAAAGTCACATAAGTGAACATCAAGCGTCTCTCTTCACGACGGTGGAGGGATCAGGACTTGAAAGATGTAAGAAAAGAAATGAAGACATCCTGCTGCATCTTTGTGTGTGTGTGTGTGTGTCTGTGCGTGTGTGTGTGTGTGTGTGTCTGTGTGTGTGTGTGTGTTGGGTATCAACTCAG
>JACSYO010001104.1:37500-39261 GCA_016806645.1 Ophiodon elongatus | reverse complement strand
TGAAGATAGAGGAGGATGAAGATAGAGGAAGATGAAGATAGAGGAGGATGAAAATATAGGAGGATGAAGATAGATGAGGATAAAGATAGAGGAAGATGAAGATAGAGGAGGATGAAGATAGAGGAAGATGAAGACAGAGGAGGATGAAGATAGAGGAAGATGAAGATAGAGGAGGATGAAGATAGAGGAAGATGAAGATAGAGGAGGATGAAGACAGAGGAAGATGAAGATAGATGAAGATGAAGATAGATGAAGATGAAGATAGAGGAGGAGGAAGATAGATGAAGATGAAGATAGAGGAGGAGGAAGATAGAGGAAGATGAAGATAGAGGAGGAGGAAGATAGAGGAAGATGAAGATAGAGGAGGATGAAGATAGAGGAAGATGAAGATAGAGGAGGATGAAGACAGAGGAAGATGAAGATAGATGAAGATGAAGATAGATGAAGATGAAGATAGAGGAGGAGGAAGATAGATGAAGATGAAGATAGAGGAGGAGGAAGATAGAGGAAGATGAAGATAGAGGAGGAGGAAGATAGAGGAAGATGAAGATAGAGGAGGATGAAGATAGAGGAAGATGAAGATAGAGGAGGATGAAGACAGAGGAAGATGAAGATAGATGAAGATGAAGATAGATGAAGATGAAGATAGAGGAGGAGGAAGATAGATGAAGATGAAGATAGAGGAGGAGGAAGATAGAGGAAGATGAAGATAGAGGAGGAGGAAGATAGAGGAAGATGAAGATAGAGGAGGATGAAGATAGAGGAAGATGAAGATAGAGGAGGATGAAGACAGAGGAAGATGAAGATAGATGAAGATGAAGATAGAGGAGGAGGAAGATAGAGGAAGATGAAGATAGAGGAGGAGGAAGATAGAGGAGGATGAAGCTCTTTCGTTTTCCTGTATTTTTCGTGTTTTGCTGCTTTGGGTGAAAATGTATCTGATCAGCTGTTTGTTGTTAAAAATTACGTCATTCATCAACAGAGTTCTTCATGTTTATTATTTCTTCTAGAGATAAATCTAAAAGTGAACATTCAACTTGATTCATAAGTGAAACAGGATATTTTATATACTCATAAATTATTATAATCATCTATCATTGATATGAATCAACGTCACGTTGATGATATTTATATTCGGGCCACCAGACAACATGCCGTTTGAAACACAATATAAATTAATTCTTATTTGGGTTGAAATCTTTCAGATAAATAAATAAACTAATGACCTTCTCCTCAGTTTGGTCTGTCAAGAGGCTTTAAAAACTACATTGCCCACAATCCTCAGCCAGCACTGTGAAATCCCAAAACAATCGCTTCATATTTCTGCATTCATCCCTCGGCTCTAATAGGCCGTCCTGTACCTCCACCTGCAGCCTGGAGCCCTCTGATTGGTTGTTTCTCACAGCAATGCTCTCTGTTGTTGACGCCGCCCCCTTTGATTATCTATAAAAAGGTAAAATGTTTTTAATATTTAACATGAAAACCCAGAATCAACATTCCCTTCATCTGCATTGTGATTGGTTCGTTCCCAATGTGTTCGTGTCCTTCAGCTTGTGTGTCGGAAATAAAGTGAGAATCACAAACTCCTGTTTGCTGTCTTCTGTCTCTAAAAACACCTGTTCAGGTGACTTCAGCAGGTAAACTGGTGACATCAGTTAAATATATATGTAAATATATTATATATACACACACACATATGCATGAGGGTCACTTTGACCTGAGACCAACAGGAGGGTAGGGGATATGTATACAGAGGGTCAC
>JACSYO010001104.1:0-32500 GCA_016806645.1 Ophiodon elongatus | reverse complement strand
GAGAGCTCATAGTACCATATTACCCCACTAGAGAGCTCATAGTACCATATTACCCCACTAGAGAGCTCACAGTACCATATTACCCCAGGGCAGAGTTCTTGTTCCCTAGCAACACATGACTGCTGGAATCTGATTGGATAAGAGCTCTGACGTAAAGACCAGCCCTCCGCTCTCGACCTGAGGCTGGAAGCAGCGCGACCAAAAGAAAAGCTATGAAATGAAGAGCATAGACTATGGGGAATAATTTAATAAATAAAATGTATATTCTGATGATGTTTAGGCCAGCAGAGAAGGCCTTGCTGGCCCTGACGGCCCGCCACTGGATGCGTCACTTAAGGCGAAAGGTTTGCAATGTGACAGATGACCTGGACCCAATTAAAAGACACTGACATCGTTAGAAACACCAGAAGCAGATAGAAAGGGGACATTTAGAACTCTTCCTCTTATATCTTTTTATTTAAGTAAATACATTATTAGGTCTTTATGTAAGAAAGGAGGAGGGTCCATAGAGGTAGAGGAGGTGGCTCCTTGTCTTTTTTTGAGAGGCAAGATGGAGGTCAAATTATAAATAAGAGTAATTCTCTTCTATCAATGAGTGGATTGTGTGTTCAGGAGGGAGTTTAATCCTCTCTTGTAGAGTTTCAGTCAGCACCATCAGACTTGGAGCAAACAGTGTGAGATAGCTACTTACCACCACCAGCTGGGACGCTCACTGACTCATAATGGGCAACTTTCAATTTGAGCAAAAGTTAAAATTGTAATTATACTTTGGTTAATCCATGAGTCTATTTGATGTCATTCATCCTGGTACAAGGGGTGTTAATTAATATGATATCATGAATAATTATTCTTATATACTGCTGGGAAGTACTGAAAAAGTGTTGTATAGAAACTAATAATCTTATGCTGGATCCTCCATACTGGTTTTCCATCATATTTCTATATTATGACCGGTGTGATCATGAAATCATGGCATTACCGTACATTGTGTAGTCTTAAAAAGGTGTAAAAAGGCATTTAACATTATAAACCCTAAAGAAAACCTGTATAGTCAACTGCAGTTTACTTGTTTTTATTAAAATATTAAATATATTCTGATAAAAAACATTTTTTTTAAATTGACATTGAAAAAAGATGAGTTTCTCACGTGTCAATATAAATATTTTTGCTTTTTACTTCAACTGTATTGTATCATCTATTCACATATTTACTATATTTGTATCATCTATTCACATATTTACTCTGATCATTTCAAATACAATAAACAATATTCGCTCATCTTTTTGTTTTCCTTGTACTCCTGCTACCTGTCGAACTTCTTTCTACATTCAAGAGGAGGAATGCTATTCACAGGACTAAAGAAGGGAGTGTAACATGATGTCGAGCCAAGGAACTGACTATTCAATTCAGAATGCAATGATTTGTTTTCTCTTCAAAACAAGGTACACAGTAAAAGACATCCATGAGTGACGTCATTAGCCTTTCTTCCGTTTCTAGATAAAGGCCTTCGTGGATGAGGACTGTCACATAAGGTGAAAGGTTTGCAATACGACAGATGTGACCTGGACTGAATCACGAGACTCTGAAATAGTTTAAAACATTGAAAGCAGAAAGAGAGGCGAAGTTATAACTTTTCTTCTCACATCTTATCATTTTGGGTAAGTACAATCTTGAATCTATTCATAATACTGTCAGGACATAGGTCCATACAAACTGAAAGGGGGATTGTCGCCAGAGTTGGTTGTGCGCTCTTTGTTTGTGGTGTTTTTGTCAGCACCTTCTCACCTGGAGCAAACCCTCTACCTGCAGGAGTCAGGCAGCTGAGTGACCGACACTGTGTGTCAATGGAAGCAAAGGCTTCAATAAACTTCAATGATACATTTTACAGTGGTTCATCCACCAATACATTTTAGGCCACGTATCCAGATCCAGTTTGGGTTCATTTCATAAATGATATTGCTGAGAATAATTTCTATATAGTGCTGAGAAGTACTGAAAAAATGGGATGTCATAAATTATTGTTTTGTACTCTGATTTTACTATCATACATTTATATATTTACATCGATAACTTATGTATACATATATACAATATGTTTGTTTATTACATTTTTATCCTTATATTTCATCAAGCTCCACGTCACTAGAAATCAATTTTTATTTGTTTTTCCAAATGTAAATTCACACTGGTGGAACTCGAGTGAGAATCTCTCGGCAGCTGAAGCTTCGATTCGATTATTAAACAATTATCGATTGATCTTGTTTCTATACATGATTTATTTTTTCTCACTGCGATTATTTTCTATTTTTAAAACAGCATATTTGTAATGATTAATAATAAAAAAAAGATGAATTTACTTCCATAATCTTTTATTAATTCAATATGAGTAACAAATAGAAGAGCTGTGTAAACTGGAGCTTTACATTCCCAGCACTGCAAAGAGAACCAACAGGAACAGAAATAAAATGGGCCTGAAGCAGCACCTGGTAGTGAAAGAATCCAACATGTTCTGAGTCACGTGACATAACAAGCTGCTTATTCACTAATAAATAATATAGACTTCTCTTCAAACACATCCCCTGTTATAGGCAATGCGCATTCAGCTCTCGTACAAAAATACCGCTTTCTGGAACACGTGGTGAAACTGTCCAGTGATAAAGACTCAAGATTCTGTGCCGACGGATGTCCACAAACGACATGTTCCGAGATGAAAGGTGTAGCTCGGTTCTAAAGTGTGCAACATGGGGCGAATGCCTGCTTCTCAATGACTGAGTAGGGGCAAAAATCCGTGTCACAAAAAGGTGCAATCGAGTTCTTGATTCTCTTCGATCGTTCCGAATGGAAGAGGAAGCGGAATGCTTCCGTGCGGTATCTGTGAAGCCAGGGGGTGTCGGTCGGGTTGTGTCCATGTGCGGCTGCTCAGGCTGAGCCGTCCTCACCAGAACTAGTGTTTAGCCTCGTTTAGAGTATATTCATACATTATATATTAATCGTGTATTATGTCTGCTGCGTTCAGGGGCAGCCGGAAAGACTGGACAGTTGTTAACCCTCTGGGGTCTGAGGGCATTTTCCCGATTTTTACATATTTTCTTAAATTCACCTTCAAAGGCACTTGCATATGAGACATACCCATGTGTTGTATATGATAATTGACCGAACAATCTCAGATATCTATATAATGATGCACCAATTGTCCTAAGGATCTGTGTAAAGAGATAATTTGTCCATAAAGCTGAAAAATGGAAGTCTGAGTTTTGAAATCTTTTTTTTTTTTTACTGAAGTGGACGAACTGTTTTGGAGCTTGAAATTAGTTTACCAAATTAGTTTACCAAAGTCTTACTTTCACAAAAGTGGTAGATTATATGGATTAAATAGTAAATAAATGTATAATAAAATGTCTAGAATCAAATTTTGAAATATCGTTTTTTGAGTAGAAGTGTTGTCTGTCACTCCACTTCCATCAGCTGTTAGAGGGACTGAGATGCAGACTGAATGTAAACTGCAGTGTTTCTGTAGCGTGAGCTGGTGGGTAGGTCCTTAGTGATTTACTGAGTGTTCATTGGTTAGTTTCATACAAAATGTAGGCGGATACACGAATACACAAATGAAGGTGAGAGGCGGAGCTCGACACCCACGAATCACACGACACGTCGATGCTCCTGGCGGGCTGTGTGAGTCACGTACGATCTCGTGAGAACTAGGACACGGAGGTGGAGAATCTACAGATTCCGACAACATCTCAACCATATTTCTGTGACGTATTATCGCGGAAAAATGAATTTAAACATCGCGTGAACACCGCTAAAAGGCGCCAGGGCGTCCGTCGACCCCAGGGAGTTAAAGGCGTGTTTAGCCTCGTTTAGAGTACATTAATACGTTATATACTAATCGTGTGTTATGTCTGCTGCGTTCAGGGGCAGCCGGAAGGAATGGACAGTTGTTAAATGCGATCATAACGTAATAACACATAATTAGCCTTTATTCTGTTCCAAAATAAAGACCGTAATAGTTGTAGACTGTTATAATATTTAAGGTTTGCTTATCACAGATACCAATATATTAATTATAAATTCAAGAAATGTTGTTTTTTTATAAAACAGTTCAGGAACGAAGGCCACGCCCTGAACTCTGCCAATTACCCGAGCCCTAAGTACTTAATTAAGCACAAGGAACCCGTTCACTTCCTCTTCGACTCAGTTCCGACACGACGTGCGACAGACGAGCAAAATCTTAAACAGCTTACCTGATGCAAACGCTCTTCCTCGACCCTCCCGGACGACCACTATGTCCTGAAGTCCCGGAGCTCCCTCCTTCTCTTACCACGCATCGTCACCAGCATCCTCGGCTGCGTTTAGCCATCCACGATCCCCGCGGCTCTCGGCATCCATCCTCCGACAATTCCAAAGTCATCGGTCCTCGCCTTCCAAGAGCCCCGGGAGGAGATCCCGACTTCGGCGTCCCCCACGGAGCCCTCCAACCCGCCGGAGATACAGGTGCTCGAACGATGGGCAAAAACCCTGCGACCCTCATTCACCATTCCGACCCTCCGACAGTCTCTACATATCCCACTTTTCCTAAGGACAGTCTCTCGGACAGTCTCCCGACTATTATTAGACTATTACTAGAATTAAAGTCCACGTTTTTGCCGGCTTTCTTTGGCCTCCTGCGCCGCCCAGAGTTTACCGCCTCAAACGCCGACCATCATCCGTTACGACACACCAACATGTCCGACGTCTCATCCTCCCGACACCATCGTCTACCACCTCAAAACACGGCAAGACCAACCAACAAGGTCCACCTCAACCCACCTTCTTCTTCCGACTAGACTCGTAACTAAGTCCATATGGACCTTACTTAAGCTCGACATCAGCCAGCCGAACTCCTCAGCGCGACCCCGTCTTTACCACAGAGACGGGCAAGGTTTAATGTTAAGTTCATCTCTTATTAACAATAACAGACTACCACTACCATTCATTCCGCATCGGCGCCGCCTCCACCGCTCCAAGTCGAGAAATACCGGACATCATAAAGATGCTTGGCCGGTGGTCCTCCCCCGCGTACCTCTCCTGGATCCGGTCAAACCTAACGACATCACAAACGCTCACCGGCACTTTTCTTTCACGAAGCTCTCTTTTGGATACTCTGCACCACCAGAGCTTCTGAAGAGACGACCCCCACCCACGTGTCTCCACCCCACCGTTCCCTCCAGCCACCGGACGCCAGCGGTCTCTCATCGCACCCCTCCAACCTTCTTTCCACGACTCCCTCTACCCTTCTTGTTCCTTCCCCCCACATCCCTTCATCCTTCATCCCTCGACCCACACCCCTTTCTCCCTCAACCCTTTTCTGGTTTTTGGTGAATCCTGCACTGTAAACCTAAAGAGTACTACTTACTCGTACTAATTATTGGTACAGCAGGAAAAAGAAAGCAGAAATCTTAATATACATGTGATACAGCACTGGTTCTTGCAGAGATCTCTTTTCGTCCTTCTCAGTCATGGACTTTGAGGTCAGGGTCAGAGAGTAAAACACCTGCTATAACAGAGGTACGCAGGAGCACAGATTGTTGCACCTGTCCGTTTAAGTACTCTACTCTTTGAGGTACTGCAAGTACACATGTATATTCCTTTAGCTCCAACGTGGATAAGATCTTCAGGAAGAATAGACACAAGAAATTGAAGATGGAATATGATTAAAGTTATTTTTCAAGATTCAGTTTTAGCATTAAATTCTGAAAACACAAAAGAAGACATTTTTGTCATTGTATTGCATTGAATTACAATGCAGCTGAAATTAGAAATTGTGAAGGGAACTGGTTCTTCTTCCAAAAACAATTGATAGCCACTGTTATCAGTGACTGCTAAAAATCCAGTTAATTATCATCTGTTAAAATGTAAACATAAAGGGAAGGATATATACAGAAAAAAGATGATTGCTGCAGATTTTGTTTCATCTATTTAAAACGTAATGAATGTAACGCAAAAGGTTTTGACATGATGTGTCTCTGAGAAAGTTTCTGTATTGTTTGATTTTATAGATTCAGAGAAAAACAAGATGGATGTCGGAAAGATAGTATCGATTGTCCTGATTCTGATAGGTAAGTTGTTTGATGTTAAATCCAATGCTTTTGAAGGTTCTTTATATAATGCAGTTAAAACTTCTGGTGAACAACATAAAAGAAAGTTAAGGTGAAGTTCTTGCCGATATCTTATTCAATGTTTCTTGAAAAAAATCATATTAGTGGGACATACAACAGCCACAACTACGACTGCAGTACCGACAACTAAGGCAACAACTCAGGCTACAACTCAAGGTACAACTCTGGCGAAAAATGAGGCTACCACTCAAGCAACAACTCAGGCTACAACTGAGGTTACAACTCCAGCTACAACTGAGGCAACAACTCAGGCTACAACTCAGGCTACGACTCAAGCTACGACTCAGGCTACAACTCAGGCTACAACTGAAGCTACAAATGAGGCAACAACTCAGGCTACAACTCAGGCTACCACTCAGGCTACAACTGAGCCTACAACTCAGGCTACAACTGAGGCTACAACTCAAGCTACCACTCAGGCTACTACTGAGAAGACAACTCAGGCCACAACTGAGGCGACAACTGAAGCCACAACTCAGGCTACAACTCTGGGTACAACTCAGGAGACAACTCAGGCGACAACTCAGGCGACAACTCAGGCGACAACTCCGGCTACAACTGAGGCAACAACTCAGGCGACAACTCAGGCGACAACTCAGGCGACAACTCCGGCGACCACTCCGGCTACAACTGAGGCTACAACTCAGACTACAACTGAGGCTACAACTGAGGCAACAACACAGGCTACGACTCAGGCTACTACTGAGGCGACAACTCTGGCTACAACTGAGGCTACAACTGAGGCTACAACTGAAGCTACAACTCAGGCTACAACTCAGGCTACAACTCCGGCGACCACTCCGGCTACAACTGAGGCTACAACTGAGGCGACAACTCAGGTGACAACTCAGGCGACAACTCAGGTGACAACTCAGGCTACAACTCTGGCGACAACTCAGGCTACAACTGAGGCGACAACTCAGGTGACAACTCAGGCGACAACTCAGGTGACAACTCAGGCGACAACTCAGGTGACAACTCGGGCTACAACTCTGGCGAACACTCCGGCTACAACTGAGGCTACAACTGAGGCAACACCTCAGGCTACCACTCAGGCTACGACTCAGGCTACAACTCCGGCTACAATTGAGGCTACAACTCTGGCGACAACTCAGGCTACAACTCAGGCGACAACTCCGGCTACAACTGAGGCTACAACTCTGGCGACAACTCAGGCAACAACTCCGGCTACAACTGAGGCTACAACTCAGGCTACAACTCAGGCGACAACTCCGGCTACAACTCAGGCTACAAGTCTGGCGACAACTCAGGCGACAACTCCGGCTACAACTGAGGCTACAACTCAGGCTACAACTGAAGCAACAACTCAGGCTACAACTCAGGTGACAACTCAGGCGACAACTCAGGCGACAACTCCGTCGACCACTCCGGTTACAACTGAGGTTACAACTGAGGCTACAACTGAAGCTACAACTGAAGCTACAACTCCGGCTACAACTGAGGCTAAAACTCAGGCTACAACTGAGGCTACAACTGAGGCTACAACTGAGGCAACAACTCAGGCTACAACTCAATCTACCTCTCAGGCTACTACTGAGGCGACAACTCAGGCTACAACTGAGGCTACAACTGAGGCTACAACTGAGGCAACAACTCAGGCTACAACTGAGGCTACAACTCAATCTACCACTCAAGTTACTACTGAGGCGACAACTGATGCTACAACTGAAGCAACAACTCAGGCTACAACTGAGGTTACAACTCCGGCTACAACTGAGGCTACAACTCAGGCTACAACTGAGGCTACAACTCAGGCTACAACTCCGGCTACAACTGAGGCTACAACTCAGGCTACAACTGAGGCTACAACTGAGGCAACAACTCAGGCTACAACTCAGGCTACCACACAGGCTACGACTCAGGCTACTACTGAGGCGACAACTCAGGCTACAACTGAGGCTACAACTGAGGCTACAACTCAGGCTACAACTCAGGCGACAACTCCGGCTACAACTGAAGCTAAAACTCAGGCTACAACTAAGGCAACAACTCAGGCGACAACTCCGGCGACCACTGAGGCAACAACTCAGGCTACAACTCAGGCGACAACTCAGGCGACAACTCAGGCTACCACTCAGGCTACAACTCAGGCGACAACTCAGGCGACAACTCCGGCGACCACTCCGGCTACAACTCAGGCTACAACTGAGGCTACTACTGAGGTGACAACTCAGGCTACAACTGAGGCTAAAACTGAGGCAACAACTCAGGCTACAACTCAGGCTCCAACTCAGGTGATAACTCAGGCGACAACTCAGGCGACAACTCCGGCGACCACTCAGGCTACAACTCAGGCTACAACTCAGGCTACAACTGAGGCTACAACTCAGGCTACAACTGAGGTTACAACTGAGGCAACAACTCAGGTGACAACTCAGGCTACCACACAGGCTACGACTCAGGCTACTACTGAGGCGACAACTCAGGCTACAACTGAGGCTACAACTGAGGCTACAACTGAGGCAACAACTCAGGCTACAACTCAATCTACCACTCAAGCTACTACTGAGGCGACAACTCCGGCTACAACTGAGGCTACAACTCAGGCTACAACTGAGGCAACAACTCAGGCTACAACTGAGGCTACAACTCAGGCTACAACTGAGGTTACAACTGAGGCAACAACTCAGGCTACAACTCAGGCTACCACACAGGCTACGACTCAGGCTACTACTGAGGCGACAACTCAGGTGACAACTCAGGCGACAACTCAGGTGACAACTCAGGCTACAACTCTGGCGACAACTCAGGCGACAACTCCGGCTACAACTGAGGCTACAACTCAGGCTACAACTGAGGCTACAACTCAGGCTACAACTCAGGCGACAACTCAGGCGACAACTCAGGCGACAACTCCGGCGACCACTCCGGCTACAACTGAGGTTACAACTCCGGCTACAACTGAGGCTACAACTCAGGCTACAACTGAGGCTACAACTGAGGCAACAACTCAGGCTACAACTCAGGCTACCACACAGGCTACGACTCAGGATACTACTGAGGCGACAACTCAGGTGACAACTCAGGCGACAACTCAGGTGACAACTCAGGCTACAACTGAGGCTACAACTCAGGCTACAACTCAGGCTACAACTCAGGCGACAACTCAGGCGACAACTCAGGCGAAAACTCCGGCTACAACTGAGGCTACAACTCCGGCTACAACTGAGGCTACAACTGAGGCTACAACTGAGGCTACAACTCAGGCTACAACTCAGGCTACGACTCAGGCTACTACTGAGGCGACAACTCAGGCTACAACTGAGGCTACAACTGAGGCAACAACTCAGGCTACAACTCAGCCTACCACTCAGGCTACGACTCAGGCTACTACTGAGGCGACAACTCAGGTGACAACTCAGGCGACAACTCAGGTGACAACTCTGGCGACAACTCAGGCGACAACTCCGGCTACAACTGAGGCTACAACTCAGGCTACAACTGAGGCTACAACTCAGGCTCCAACTCAGGTGACAACTCAGGCGACAACTCAGGCGACAACTCCGGCGACCACTCCGGCTACAACTGAGGTTACAACTCCGGCTACAACTGAGGCTACAACTCAGGCTACAACTGAGGTTACAACTGAGGCAACAACTCAGGCTACGACTCAGGCTACTACTGAGGCGACAGCTCATGTGACAACTCAGGCGACAACTCAGGTGACAACTCAGGCTACAACTCAGGCTACAACTCTGGGTACAACTCAGGAGACAACTCAGGCGACAACTCAGGCTACAACTCAGGCGACAACTCAGGCTACAACTGAGGCTACAACTCAGGCGACAACTCAGGCTACAACTGAAGCTCCAACTCAGGCTACAACTGAGGCTACAACTGAGGCAACAACTCAGGCTACAACTCAGGCTACAACTCAGGCGACAACTCAGGCGACCACTCCGGCGACCACTCCGGCTACAACTCAGGCTACAACTCAGGCTACAACTGAGGCAACAACTCAGGCTACAACTCAGGCTACAACTCAGGCGACAACTCAGGCTACAACTCAGGCTACAACTCAGGCTACAACTCAGGCTACAACTCAGGCGACAACTCAGGCGACAACTCAGGCGACAACTCAGGCTACAACTGAGGCTACAACTGAGGCAACAACTCAGGCTACAACTCAGGCTACCACTCAGGCTACGACTCAGGCTACAACTCAGGTGACAACTCAGGCGACAACTCAGGCGACAACTCCGGCGACCACTCCGGCTACAACTGAGGTTACAACTCCGGCTACAACTGAGGCTACAACTCAGGCTACAACTGAGGTTACAACTGAGGCAACAACTCAGGCTACAACTCAGGCTACCACACAGGCTACGACTCAGGCTACTACTGAGGCGACAACTCAAGCTACTACTGAGGCGACAATTCCAGCTACAACTGAGGCAACAACTCAGGCTACAACTCAGGCTACAACTCCGGCGACAACTCCGGCTACAACTGAGGCTACAACTCTGGCGACAACTCAGGCGACAACTCCGGCTACACCAGAGGCTACAACTCAGGCGACAACTCAGGCGACAACTCCGGCGACCACTCCGGCTACAACTCAGGCTACAACTGAGGCTACAACTGAGGCTACAACTCAGGCTACAACTGAGGCTACAACTGACGCTACAACTCAGGCTACAACTGAGGCTACAACTGAGGCAACAACTCAGGCTACAACTCAGGCGACAACTCCGGCTACAACTGAAGCTACAACTCAGGCTACAACTGAGGCTACAACTGAGGCAACAACTCAGGCGACAACTCAGGCAACAACTCAGGCGACAACTCCGGCTACAACTGAAGCTACAACTCAGGCTACAACTGAGGCTACAACTGAGGCGACAACTCAGGCGACAACTCAGGCAACAACTCAGGCGACAACTCCGGCGACCACTCCGGCTACAACTCAGGCTACAACTCAGGCTACAACTGAGGCAACAACTCAGGCTACAACTCAGGCGACAACTCAGGCGACAACTCAGGCTACAACTGAGGCTACAACTGAGGCAACAACACAGGCTACGACTCAGGCTACTACTGAGGCTACAACTGAGGCAACAACTCAGGCTACAACTCAGCCTACCACTCAGGCTACGACTCAGGCTACTACTGAGGCGACAACTCAGGTGACAACTCAGGCGACAACTCAGGTGACAACTCAGGCTGCAACTCTGGCGACAACTCAGGCGACAACTCCGGCTACAACTGAGGCTACAACTCAGGCTACAACTGAGGCTACAACTCAGGCTCCAACTCAGGTGACAACTCAGGCGACAACTCAGGCGACAACTGAGGTTACAACTCCGGCTACAACTCAGGCTACAACTCAGGCTACCACACAGGCTACGACTCAGGCTACTACTGAGGTGACAACTCAGGTGACAACTCAGGCGACAACTCAGGCTACAACTCTGGCGACAACTCAGGCTACCACACAGGCTACGACTCAGGCTACTACTAAGGCGACAACTCAGGTGACAACTCAGGCTACCACACAGGCTACGACTCAGGCTACTACTGAGGCGACAACTCAGGCTACAACTGAGGCTACAACTGAGGCTACAACTGAGGCAACAACTCAGGCTACAACTGAGGCTACAACTCAGGCTACAACTGAGGCAACAACTCAGGCTACAACTGAGGTTACAACTGAGGCAACAACTCAGGCTACAACTCAGGCTACCACACAGGCTACGACTCAGGCTACTACTGAGGCGACAACTCAGGTGACAACTCAGGCGACAACTCAGGTGACAACTCAGGCTACAACTCTGGCGACAACTCAGGCGACAACTCCGGCTACAACTGAGGCTACAACTCAGGCGACAACTCAGGCGACAACTCAGGCGACAACTCCGGCGAACACTCCGGCGACAACTGAGGTTACAACTCCGGCTACAACTGAGGCTACAACTCAGGCTACAACTGAGGCTACAACTGAGGCAACAACTCAGGCTACAACTCAGGCTACCACTCAGGCTACTACTGAGGCGACAACTCAGGCTACAACTGAGACTACAACTGAGGCTACAACTGAGGCAACAACTCAGGCTACAACTCAATCTACCACTCAAGCTACTACTGAGGCGACAACTCCGGCTACAACTGAGGCTACAACTCTGGCGACAACTCAGGCTACAACTCAGGCGACAACTCAGGCGACAACTGAGGCTACAACTGAGGCTACAACTCAGGCTACAACTCAGGCGACAACTCCGGCTACACCTCAGGCGACAACTCCGGCTACAACTGAGGCTACAACTCAGGCTACAACTGAAGCAACAACTCAGGCTACAACTCAGGTGACAACTGAGGCTACAACTCAGGCTACAACTGAGGCTACAACTGAGGCTACAACTGAGGCAACAACTCAGGCTACAACTCAGGCGACAACTCCGGCGACAACTCAGGCTACCACTCAGGCTACAACTCAGGCGACAACTCCGGCGACAACTCAGGTGACAACTGAGGTTACAACTCGCTACAACTGAGGCTACAACTGAGGCAACAACTGGGTCAGGCTACAACTCAGGCTACGACTCAGGCTACTACTGAGGCGACAACTCAGGTGACAACTCAGGCGACAACTCAGGTGACAACTCAGCTACAACCAGGTACAACTCGGGTACAACTCAGGGACCGACAACTCAGGCGACAACTCAGGCGACAACTCCGGCGACAACTCAGGCTACAACTAGGCGACAACTCCGGCTACAACTGAGGCTACAACTCAGGCTACAACTGAGGCAACAACTCAGGCTACAACTCAGGCGACAACTCAGGCGACAACTCAGGCTACCACTCAGGCTACAACTCAGGCGACAACTCAGGCGACAACTCAGGCGACAACTCAGGCGACAACTCAGGCTACATCTGAGGCTACAACTGAGGCAACAACTCAGGCTACAACTCAGGCTACCACTCAGGCTACGACTCAGGCTACTACTGAGGCGACAACTCAGGTGACAACTCAGGCGACAACTCAGGCGACAACTCCGGCGACCACTCCGGCTACAACTGAGGTTACAACTCCGGCTACAACTGAGGCTACAACTCAGGCTACAACTGAGGTTACAACTGAGGCAACAACTCAGGCTACAACTCAGGCTACCACACAGGCTACGACTCAGGCTACTACTGAGGCGACAACTCAAGCTACTACTGAGGCGACAATTCCGGCTACAACTGAGGCAACAACTCAGGCTACAACTCAGGCTACAACTCCGGCGACAACTCCGGCTACAACTGAGGCTACAACTCTGGCGACAACTCAGGCGACAACTCCGGCTACACCAGAGGCTACAACTCAGGCGACAACTCAGGCGACAACTCCGGCGACCACTCCGGCTACAACTCAGGCTACAACTGAGGCTACAACTGAGGCTACAACTCAGGCTACAACTGAGGCTACAACTGACGCTACAACTCAGGCTACAACTGAGGCTACAACTGAGGCAACAACTCAGGCTACAACTCAGGCGACAACTCCGGCTACAACTGAAGCTACAACTCAGGCTACAACTGAGGCTACAACTGAGGCAACAACTCAGGCGACAACTCAGGCAACAACTCAGGCGACAACTCCGGCTACAACTGAAGCTACAACTCAGGCTACAACTGAGGCTACAACTGAGGCAACAACTCAGGCGACAACTCAGGCAACAACTCAGGCGACAACTCCGGCGACCACTCCGGCTACAACTCAGGCTACAACTCAGGCTACAACTGAGGCAACAACTCAGGCTACAACTCAGGCGACAACTCAGGCGACAACTCAGGCTACAACTGAGGCTACAACTGAGGCAACAACACAGGCTACGACTCAGGCTACTACTGAGGCTACAACTGAGGCAACAACTCAGGCTACAACTCAGCCTACCACTCAGGCTACGACTCAGGCTACTACTGAGGCGACAACTCAGGTGACAACTCAGGCGACAACTCAGGTGACAACTCAGGCTGCAACTCTGGCGACAACTCAGGCGACAACTCCGGCTACAACTGAGGCTACAACTCAGGCTACAACTGAGGCTACAACTCAGGCTCCAACTCAGGTGACAACTCAGGCGACAACTCAGGCGACAACTGAGGTTACAACTCCGGCTACAACTCAGGCTACAACTCAGGCTACCACACAGGCTACGACTCAGGCTACTACTGAGGTGACAACTCAGGTGACAACTCAGGCGACAACTCAGGCTACAACTCTGGCGACAACTCAGGCTACCACACAGGCTACGACTCAGGCTACTACTAAGGCGACAACTCAGGTGACAACTCAGGCTACCACACAGGCTACGACTCAGGCTACTACTGAGGCGACAACTCAGGCTACAACTGAGGCTACAACTGAGGCTACAACTGAGGCAACAACTCAGGCTACAACTGAGGCTACAACTCAGGCTACAACTGAGGCAACAACTCAGGCTACAACTGAGGTTACAACTGAGGCAACAACTCAGGCTACAACTCAGGCTACCACACAGGCTACGACTCAGGCTACTACTGAGGCGACAACTCAGGTGACAACTCAGGCGACAACTCAGGTGACAACTCAGGCTACAACTCTGGCGACAACTCAGGCGACAACTCCGGCTACAACTAAGGCTACAACTCAGGCGACAACTCAGGCGACAACTCAGGCGACAACTCCGGCGAACACTCCGGCGACAACTGAGGTTACAACTCCGGCTACAACTGAGGCTACAACTCAGGCTACAACTGAGGCTACAACTGAGGCAACAACTCAGGCTACAACTCAGGCTACCACTCAGGCTACTACTGAGGCGACAACTCAGGCTACAACTGAGACTACAACTGAGGCTACAACTGAGGCAACAACTCAGGCTACAACTCAATCTACCACTCAAGCTACTACTGAGGCGACAACTCCGGCTACAACTGAGGCTACAACTCTGGCGACAACTCAGGCTACAACTCAGGCGACAACTCAGGCGACAACTGAGGCTACAACTGAGGCTACAACTCAGGCTACAACTCAGGCGACAACTCCGGCTACACCTCAGGCGACAACTCCGGCTACAACTGAGGCTACAACTCAGGCTACAACTGAAGCAACAACTCAGGCTACAACTCAGGTGACAACTGAGGCTACAACTCAGGCTACAACTGAGGCTACAACTGAGGCTACAACTGAAGCTACAACTCAGGCTACAACTGAGGCTACAACTGAGGCAACAACTCAGGCTACAACTCAGGCGACAACTCCGGCGACAACTCAGGCTACCACTCAGGCTACAACTCAGGCGACAACTCCGGCGACAACTCAGGTGACAACTGAGGTTACAACTCCTGCTACAACTGAGGCTACAACTGAGGCAACAACTGAGGCAACAACTCAGGCGACAACTCAGGCTACAACTGAGGCAACAACTGAGGCAACAACTCAGGCGACAACTCAGGCGACAACTCCGGCGACCACTCCAGCTACAACTGAGGTTACAACTCTGGCTACAACTGAGGCTGAAACTGAGTCAACAACACAGGCTACGACTGAGGCTACAACTGAGGCTACAACTGAAGCTACAACTCAGGCTACAACTCAGGTGACAACTCAGGCGACAACTCAGGCGACAACTTCGGCGACCACTCCGGCTACAACTGAGGTTACAACTCCGGCTACAACTGAGGCTACAACTGAGGCTACAACTCAGGCTACAACTGTGGCGACAACTCAGGCTACAACTGTGGCGACAACTCAGGCTACAACTCAATCTACCACTCAAGCTACTACTGAGGCGACAACTCCGGCTACAACTGAGGCTACAACTCAGGCTACAACTGAGGCAACAACTCTGGCGACAACTCAGGCGACAACTCCGGCTACAACTGAGGCTACAACTCAGGCTACAACTGAAGCAACAACTCAGGCTACAACTCAGGTGACAACTCAGGCGACAACTCAGGCGACAACTCCGTCGACCACTTCGGCTACAACTGAGGTTACAACTCCTGCTACAACTCAGGCTACAACTGAGGCTACAATTGAGGCTACAACTGAAGCTACAACTCAGGCTACAACTGAGGCTACAACTGAGGCAACAACTCAGGCTACAACTCAGGCGACAACTCCGGCGACAACTCAGGCTACCACTCAGGCTACCACTCAGGCGACAACTCCAGCGACCACTCCGGCTACAACTGAGGCTACAACTCAGGCTACAATTGAGGCTACAACTCAGGCTACAACTCATGCTACGACTCAAGCTACCACTCAGGCTACCACACCGGCGATAACTGAGGCTACAACTGAGGCTACAACTGAGGCTACAACTGAGGCAACATCTCAGGCTACAACTCAAGCTACAACTGAGGCGACAACTCAGGCGACCACTCTGGCTACAACTCAAGCTACAACTGAGGCGACAACTCAGGCGACCACTCTGGCTACAACTGAGGCTACAACTGAGGCTACAACTGAGGCTACAACTGAGGCAACATCTCAGGCTACAACTCAAGCTACAACTGAGGCGACAACTCAGGCGACCACTCTGGCTACAACTCAAGCTACAACTGAGGCGACAACTCAGGCGACCACTCTGGCTACAACTGAGGCTACAACTCAGGCTACAACTGAAGCTACAACTGAGGCTACAACTCAGGCTACAACTCAGGCGACAACTCCGGCTACAACTCAGGCGACAACTCCGGCTACAACTCAGGCTACAACTCTGGTGACAACTCAGGCGACAACTCCGGCTACAACTGAGGCTACAACTCAGGCTACAACTCAGCCTACCACTCAGGCTACGACTCAGGCTACTACTGAGGCGACAACTCAGGTGACAACTCAGGCGACAACTCAGGTGACAACTCAGGCTGCAACTCTGGCGACAACTCAGGCGACAACTCCGGCTACAACTGAGGCTACAACTCAGGCTACAACTGAGGCTGCAACTCAGGCTCCAACTCAGGTGACAACTCAGGCGACAACTCAGGCGACAACTCCGGCGACCACTCCGGCTACAACTGAGGTTACAACTCCGGCTACAACTCAGGCTACAACTCAGGCTACCACACAGGCTACGACTCAGGCTACTACTGAGGTGACAACTCAGGTGACAACTCAGGCGACAACTCAGGCTACAACTCTGGCGACAACTCAGGCTACAACTCAGGCTACAACTGAGGCAACAACTCAGGCTACAACTCAGGCTACCACACAGGCTACGACTCAGGCTACTACTAAGGCGACAACTCAGGTGACAACTCAGGCTACCACACAGGCTACGACTCAGGCTACTACTGAGGCGACAACTCAGGCTACAACTGAGGCTACAACTGAGGCTACAACTGAGGCAACAACTCAGGCTACAACTCAGGCTACAACTCAGGCAACAACTGAGGCAACAACTCAGGCTACAACTGAGGTTACAACTGAGGCAACAACTCAGGCTACAACTCAGGCTACCACACAGGCTACGACTCAGGCTACTACTGAGGCGACAACTCAGGTGACAACTCAGGCGACAACTCAGGTGACAACTCAGGCTACAACTCTGGCGACAACTCAGGCGACAACTCCGGCTACAACTGAGGCTACAACTCAGGCGACAACTCAGGCGACAACTCAGGCGACAACTCCGGCGAACACTCCGGCGACAACTGAGGTTACAACTCCGGCTACAACTGAGGCTACAACTCAGGCTACAACTGAGGCTACAACTGAGGCAACAACTCAGGCTACAACTCAGGCTACCACTCAGGCTACTACTGAGGCGACAACTCAGGCTACAACTGAGGCTACAACTGAGGCTACAACTGAGGCAACAACTCAGGCTACAACTCAATCTACCACTCAAGCTACTACTGAGGCGACAACTCCGGCTACAACTGAGGCTACAACTCTGGCGACAACTCAGGCTACAACTCAGGCGACAACTCAGGCGACAACTGAGGCTACAACTGAGGCTACAACTCAGGCTACAACTCAGGCGACAACTCCGGCTACAACTCAGGCGACAACTCAGGTGACAACTGAGGCTACAACTCAGGCTACAACTGAGGCTACAACTGAGGCTACAACTGAAGCTACAACTCAGGCTACAACTGAGGCTACAACTGAGGCAACAACTCAGGCTACAACTCAGGCGACAACTCCGGCGACAACTCAGGCTACCACTCAGGCTACAACTCAGGCGACAACTCCGGCGACAACTCAGGTGACAACTGAGGCTACAACTCCTGCTACAACTGAGGCTACAACTGAGGCTACAACTGAGGCGACAACTCAGGCGACAACTCAGGCTACAACTGAGGCAACAACTGAGGCAACAACTCAGGCGACAACTCAGGCGACAACTCCGGCGACCACTCCGGCTACAACTGAGGTTACAACTCGGCTACAACTGAGGCTACAACTCAGGCTACAACTGAGGCTACAACTGAGGCAACAACTCAGGCTACAACTCAGGCGACAACTCCGGCGACCACTCAGGCTACAACTGAATCAACAACTCAGGCTACAACTCTGGCTACAACTCAGGAGACAACTCAGGCGACAACTCAGGCGACAACTCAGGCTACAACTGAGGCTACAACTCCGGCTACAACTGAGGCTACAACTCTGGCGACAACTCAGGCGACAACTCCGGCTACAACTGAGGCTACAACTCAGGCTACAACTCAGGCGACAACTCTGGCTACAACTCAGGCTACAACTCTGGCGACAACTCAGGCGACAACTCCGGCTACAACTGAGGCTACAACTCAGGCTACAACTGAGGCAACAACTCAGGCTACAACTCAGGTGACAACTCAGGCTACAACTCAGGCTACAACTGAGGCTACAACTGAGGCTACAACTCAGGCTACAACTGAGGCAACAACTCAGGCTACAACTCAGGCGACAACTGAGGCTACAACTCAGGCGACAACTCCGGCGACAACTCCGGTTACAACTGAGGCTACAACTCAGGCTACAACTGAGGCTACAACTGAGGCTACAACTGAGGCTACAACTCAGGCTACAACTGAGGCTACAACTCAAGCTACCACTCAGGTTACTACTGAGGCGACAACTGAGGCTACAACTGAAGCAACAACTCAGGCTACAACTGAGGTTACAACTCCGGCTACAACTGAGGCTACAACTCAGGCTACAACTGAGGCTACAACTGAGGCAACAACTCAGGCTACAACTCAGGCTACAACTCAGGCTACTACTGAGGCGACAACTCAGGCTACAACTGAGGCTACAACTCAGGCTACAACTGAGGCGACAACTCAGGCTACAACTCAGGCTACCACTCAAGCTACTACTGAGGCGACAACTCCGGCTACAACTGAGGCTACAACTCAGGCTACAACTGAGGCAACAACTCAGGCTACAACTCAGGCTACAACTCAGGCGACAACTCCGGCTACAACTGAGGCTACAACTCAGGCTACAACTGAGGCAACAACTCAGGCTACAACTGAGGCTACAACTCAGGCGACAACTCAGGCGACAACTCAGGCTACAACTGAGGCTACAACTCAGGCTACAACTGAGGCGACAACTCAGGCTACAACTGAGGCTACAACTCAGGCGACAACTCAGGCGACAACTCCGGCTACAACTCAGGCTACAACTCCGGCTACAACTCAGGCTACAACTGAGGCGACAACTCAGGCGACAACTGAGGCTACAACTCAGGCTACAACTGAGGCTACAACTGAGGCAACAACTCAGGCTACAACTCAGGCGACAACTCCGGCGACAACTCAGGCTACCACTCAGGCTACAACTCAGGCGACAACTCCGGCGACCACTCCGGCTACAACTGAGGCTACAACTCAGGCTACAACTGAGGCTACAACTCAGGCTACAACTCATGCTACGACTCAAGCTACCACTCAGGCTACCACACCGGCGATAACTGAGGCTACAACTGAGGCTACAACTGAGGCTACAACTGAGGCAACATCTCAGGCTACAACTCAAGCTACAACTGAGGCGACAACTCAGGCGACCACTCTGGCTACAACTGAGGCTACAACTGAGGCAACAACTCAGGCTACAACTCAGGCGACAACTCCGGCTACAACTCAGGCGACAACTCCGGCTACAACTCAGGCTACAACTCTGGCGACAACTCAGGCGACAACTCCGGCTACAACTGAGGCTACAACTCAAGCTACAAATCAGGCGACAACTCCGGCTACAACTAAGGCTACAACTCTGGCGACAACTCAGGCGACAACTCCGGCTACAACTGAGGCTACAACTCAGGCTACAACTGAAGCAACAACTCAGGCTACAACTCAGGTGACAACTCAGGCGACAACTCAGGCGACAACTCCGTCGACCACTCCGGCTACAACTGAGGTTACAACTGCTCTAGGCACACTAGGCTACACTACTCACTGCACACTGAGGCGACAACTCCGGCTACAACTGAGGCTACAACTCAGGCTACAACTCAGGCGACAACTCAGGCTACAACTCAGGCTACAACTCTGGCGACAACTGAGGCGACAACTCAGGCTACAACTGAGGCTACAACTCAGGCTACAACTGAGGCTACAACTCAGGCTACAACTCAGGTGACAACTGAGGCTACAACTCAGGCTACAACTGAGGCTACAACTGAGGCTACAACTGAAGCTACAACTCAGGCTACAACTGAGGCTACAACTGAGGCAACAACTCAGGCTACAACTCAGGCGACAACTCCGGCGACAACTCAGGCTACCACTCAGGCTACAACTCAGGCGACAACTCCGGCGACAACTCAGGTGACAACTGAGGTTACAACTGAGGCTACAACTGAGGCAACAACTGAGGCAACAACTCAGGCGACAACTCAGGCTACAACTGAGGCAACAACTGAGGCAACAACTCAGGCGACAACTCAGGCGACAACTCCGGCGACCACTCCAGCTACAACTGAGGTTACAACTCTGGCTACAACTGAGGCTACAACTCAGGCTACAACTGAGGCTACAACTGAGGCAACAACTCAGGCTACAACTCAGGCGACAACTCCGGCGACCACTCAGGCTACAACTGAATCAACAACTCAGGCTACAACTCTGGCTACAACTCAGGAGACAACTCAGGCGACAACTCAGGCGACAACTCAAGCTACAACTGAGGCTACAACTGCTACAACTGAGGCTACAACTCTGGCGACAACTCAGGCGACAACTCCGGCTACAACTGAGGCTACAACTCAGGCTACAACTCAGGCGACAACTCCTCAACTCAGGCTACAACTCTGGCGACAACTCAGGCGACAACTCCGGCTACAACTGAGGCTACAACTCAGGCTACAACTCAGGCGACAACTCAGGCTACAACTCAGGTGACAACTGAGGCTACAACTCAGGCTACAACTGAGGCTACAACTGAGGCTACAACTGAGGCGACAACTCAGGCGACAACTCAGGCTACAACTGAAGCAACAACTGAGGCAACAACTCAGGCGACAACTCCGGCGACCACTCCGGCTACAACTGAGGCTACAACTGAGGCAACAACACAGGCTACGACTGAGGCTACAACTGAGGCTACAACTGAAGCTACAACTCAGGCTACAACTCAGGTGACAACTCAGGCGACAACTCAGGCGACAACTTCGGCGACCACTCCGGCTACAACTGAGGTTACAACTCCGGCTACGACTGAGGCTACAACTGAGGCTACAACTGAAGCTACAACTCCAGCTACAACTGAGGCTACAACTGAGGCTACAACTCAGGCTACAACTGAGGCTACAACTGAGGCAACAACTCAGGCTACAACTCAGGCTTCGACTCAGGCTACTACTGTGGCGACAACTCAGGCTACAACTCAATCTACCACTCAAGCTACTACTGAGGCGACAACTCCGGCTACAACTGAGGCTACAACTCAGGCTACAACTGAGGCAACAACTCAGGCTACAACTCAGGCTACAACTCAGGCGACAACTCCGGCTACAACTGAGGCTACAACTCAGGCTACAACTGAGGCAACAACTCAGGCTACAACTCAGGCTACAACTCAGGCGACAACTCAGGCTACAACTGAGGCTACAACTCAGGCTACAACTCAGGCTACAACTGAAGCAACAACTCAGGCTACAACTCAGGTGACAACTCAGGCGACAACTCAGGCGACAACTCCGTCGACCACTTCGGCTACAACTGAGGTTACAACTCCTGCTACAACTCAGGCTACAACTGAGGCTACAATTGAGGCTTCAACTGAAGCTACAACTCAGGCTACAACTGAGGCTACAACTGAGGCAACAACTCAGGCTACAACTCAGGCGACAACTCCGGCGACAACTCAGGCTACCACTCAGGCTACCACTCAGGCGACAACTCCAGCGACCACTCCGGCTACAACTGAGGCTACAACTCAGGCTACAACTGAGGCTACAACTCAGGCTACAACTCATGCTACGACTCAAGCTACCACTCAGGCTACCACACCGGCGATAACTGAGGCTACAACTGAGGCTACAACTGAGGCTACAACTGAGGCAACATCTCAGGCTACAACTCAAGCTACAACTGAGGCGACAACTCAGGCGACCACTCTGGCTACAACTGAGGCTACAACTGAGGCAACAACTCAGGCTACAACTCAGGCGACAACTCCGGCTACAACTCAGGCGACAACTCCGGCTACAACTCAGGCTACAACTCTGGCGACAACTCAGGCGACAACTCCGGCTACAACTGAGGCTACAACTCAAGCTACAAATCAGGCGACAACTCCGGCTACAACTAAGGCTACAACTCTGGCGACAACTCAGGCGACAACTCCGGCTACAACTGAGGCTACAACTCAGGCTACAACTGAAGCAACAACTCAGGCTACAACTCAGGTGACAACTCAGGCGACAACTCAGGCGACAACTCCGGCTACAACTGAGGCTACAACTCAGGCTACAACTGAAGCAACAACTCAGGCTACAACTCAGGTGACAACTCAGGCTACAACTGAGGCTACAACTGAGGCTACAACTGAAGCTACAACTCAGGCTACAACTGAGGCTACAACTGAGGCAACAACTCAGGCTACAACTCAGGCGACAACTCCGGCGACAACTCAGGTGACAACTGAGGTTACAACTCCTGCTACAACTGAGGCTACAACTGAGGCAACAACTGAGGCAACAACTCAGGCAACAACTCAGTCGACAACTCAGGCGACCACTCCGGCGACCACTCCGGCTACAACTGAGGTTAAAACTCAGGCTACAACTGAGGCAACAACTCAGGCTACAACTCAGGCGACAACTCAGGCGACAACTCCGGCGACCACTCAGGCTACAACTGAGGCTACAACTGAGGCAACAACTCAGGCTACAACTCTGGCTACAACTCAGGAGACAACTCAGGCGACAACTCAGGCGACAACTCAAGCTACAACTGAGGGGATAACTCAGGCTACAACTGAGGCTACAACTCAGGCTACAACTGAGGCTACCACTCAAGCAACAACTCAGGCTACAACTGAGGCTACAATTGAGGCAACAACTCAGGCTACAACTCAGGCGACAACTCAGGCGACAACTGAGGTTACAACTCCTGCTACAACTGAGGCTACAACTGAGGCAACAACTGAGGCAACAACTCAGGCGAAAACTCAGGCGACAACTCAGGCGACAACTCCGGCGACCACTCCGGCTACAACTGAGGTTACAACTCCAGCTACAACTGAGGCAACAACTCAGGCTACAACTGAGTCTACAACTGAGGCAACAACTCAGGCTACAACTCAGGCGACAACTCCGGCGACAACTCAGGCTACAACTGAGGCAACAACTCAGGCTACAACTCTGGCTACAACTCAGGAGACAACTCAGGCGACAACTCAGGCGACAACTCAAGCTACAACTGAGGCTACAACTCAGGCTACAACTGAGGCAAGAACTGAGGCGACAACTCAGGCGACAACTCAGGCTACAACTGAGGCAACAACTCAGGCTACAACTGAGGTAACAACTCAGGCTACAACTCAGGCGACAACTCCGGCGACAACTCAGGTGACAACTGAGGTTACAACTCCTGCTACAACTGAGGCTACAACTGAGGCAACAACTGAGGCGACAACTCAGGCGACAACTCAGGCTACAACTGAGGCAACAACTGAGGCAACAACTCAGGCGACAACTCAGGCGACAACTCCGGCGACCACTCCGGCTACAACTGAGGTTAGAACTCAGGCTACAACTGAGGCAACAACTCAGGCGACAACTCAGGCGACAACTGAGGTTACAACTCCTGCTACAACTGAGGCAACAACTCAGGCGACAACTGAGGCAACAACTGAGGCTACAACTCAGGCTACAACTGAGGCTACAACTGAGGCTACAACTCAGGCGACAACTCAGGCGACAACTCAGGCTACCACTCAGGCTACAACTCAGGCGACAACTCAGGCGACAACTCCGGCGACCACTCCGGCGACAACTGAGGTTACAACTCCTGCTACAACTGAGGCTACAACTGAGGCAACAACTGAGGCAACAACTCAGGCTACCACTGAGGCGACAACTCAGGCTACAACTGAGGCTACAACTGAGGCTACAACTGAGGCAACAACTCAGGCTACAACTCAATCTACCACTCAAGCTACTACTGAGGCGACAACTCCGGCTACAACTGAGGCTACAACTCAGGCTACAACTGAGGCAACAACTCAGGCTACAACTCAGGCTACAACTCAGGCGACAACTCCGGCTACAACTGAGGCTACAACTCAGGCTACAACTGAGGCAACAACTCAGGCTACAACTCAGGCTACAACTCAGGCGACAACTCAGGCGACAACTCCGGCTACAACTGAGGCTACAACTCTGGCGACAACTCAGGCGACAACTCCGGCTACAACTGAGAATACAACTCAGGCTACAACTCAGGCGACAACTCCGGCTACAACTCAGGCTACAACTCAGGCGACAACTCAGGCGACAACTACGGCTACAACTGAGGCTACAACTCAGGCTACAACTGAAGCAACAACTCAGGCTACAACTCAGGTGACAACTCAGGCGACAACTCAGGCGACAACTCCGTCGACCACTCCGGCTACAACTGAGGTTACAACTGAGGCTACAACTCAGGCTACAACTGAGGCTACAACTGAGGCTACAACTCTGGCGACAACTCAGGCTACAACTCAGGCGACAACTCCGGCTACAACTGAGGCTACAACTCTGGCGACAACTCAGGCGACAACTCCGGCTACAACTGAGGCTACAACTCAGGCTACAACTCAGGCTACAACTGAGGCTACAACTGAGGCTACAACTCTGGCGACAACTCAGGCGACAACTCAGGATACAACTCAGGCGACAACTCCGGCGACAACTCAGGCTACCACTCAGGCTACAACTCAGGCGACAACTCCGGCGACCACTCCGGCTACAACTGAGGCTACAACTGAAGCTACAACTCAGGCTACAACTGAGGCTACAACTCAATCTACCACTCAAGTTACTACTGAGGCGACAACTGATGCTACAACTGAAGCAACAACTCAGGCTACAACTGAGGCTACAACTGAAGCAACAACTCAGGCTACAACTGAGGTTACAACTCCGGCTACAACTGAGGCTACAACTCAGGCTACAACTGAGGCTACAACTGAGGCAACAACTCAGGCTACAATTCAGGCTACCACACAGGCTACGACTCAGGCTACTACTGAGGCGACAACTCAGGCTACAACTCAATCTACCTCTCAGGCTACTACTGAGGCGACAACTCAGGTGACAACTCAGGCGACAACTCAGGCTACAACTCAGGCTACAACTCTGGCGACAACTCAGGCTACAACTCAGGCTACAACTGAGGCGACAACTCGATGGCTACAACTGAGGCTACAACTCAGGCTACAACTGAGGCTACAACTCAGGCTACAACTCAGGCTACAACTGAGGCTACAACTCAGGCGACAACTCAGGCTACAACTCAGGCGACAACTCAGGTGACAACTCAGGCGACAACTCAGGCGACAACTCAGGCGACAACTCCGGCTACAACTGAGGCTACAACTCAGGCTACAACTGAGGCTACAACTCAGGCTACAACTCAGGCTACAACTCAGGCTCCAACTCAGGTGACAACTCAGGCGACAACTCAGGCGACAACTCCGGCGACCACTCCGGCTACAACTGAGGCTACAACTCAGGCTACAACTGAGGCAACAACTCAGGCTACAACTCAGGCTACAACTCAGGCGACAACTCCGGCTACAACTGAGGCTACAACTCTGGCGACAACTCAGGCTACAACTCAGGCGACAACTGAGGTTACAACTCCGGCTACAACTGAGGCTACAACTCAGGCTACAACTGAGGCTACAACTGAGGCAACAACTCAGGCTACAACTCAGGCTACCACACAGGCTACGACTCAGGCTACTACTGAGGCGACAACTCAGGCTACAACTGAGGCTACAACTGAGGCTACAACTCAGGCTACAACTCAGGCGACAACTCCGGCTACAACTGAGGCGACAACTCAGGCTACAACTCAGGCGACAACTCCGGCTACAACTCAGGCGACAACTCCGGCGACCACTCCGGCTACAACTCAGGCTACAACTGAGGCTACAACTGAGGCTACAACTGAAGCTACAACTCAGGCTACAACTGAGGCTACAACTGAGGCAACAACTCAGGCTACAACTCAGGCGACAACTCCGGCGACAACTCAGGTGACAACTGAGGTTACAACTCCTGCTACAACTGAGGCTACAACTGAGGCAACAACTGAGGCGACAACTCAGGCTACAACTGAGTCTACAACTGAGGCTACAACTCAGGTGACAAGTCCGGCTACAACTCAGGCTACAACTGAGGCGACAACTCAGGCTACAACTGAGGCTACAACTGAGGCTACAACTCTGGCGACAACTCAGGCGACAACTCCGGCTACAACTGAGGCTACAACTCAGGCTACAACTCAGGCGACAACTCCGGCTACAACTCAGGCTACAACTGAGGCAACAACTCAGGCTACAACTCAGGCGACAACTCCGGCGACAACTCAGGTGACAACTGAGGTTACAACTCCTGCTACAACTGAGGCTACAACTGAGGCAACAACTGAGGCGACAACTCAGGCTACAACTGAGTCTACAACTGAGGCTACAACTCAGGTGACAAGTCCGGCTACAACTCAGGCTACAACTGAGGCGACAACTGAGGCTACAACTCCGGCTACAACTCAGGCTACAACTGAGGCTACAACTGAGGCTACAACTCTGGCGACAACTCAGGCGACAACTCCGGCTACAACTGAGGCTACAACTCAGGCTACAACTCAGGCGACAACTCCGGCTACAACTCAGGCTACAACTCTGGCGACAACTCAGGCGACAACTCCGGCTACAACTGAGGCTACAACTCAGGCTACAACTGAAGCAACAACTCAGGCTACAACTCAGGTGACAACTCAGGCGACAACTCAGGCTACAACTGAGGCTACAACTGAGGCTACAACTGAAGCTACAACTCAGGCTACAACTGAGGCTACAACTGAGGCAACAACTCAGGCTACAACTCAGGCGACAACTCCGGCGACAACTCAGGTGACAACTGAGGTTACAACTCCTGCTACAACTGAGGCTACAACTGAGGCAACAACTGAGGCAACAACTCAGGCGACAACTCAGGCGACAACTCAGGCGACAACTCCGGCGACCACTCCGGCTACAACTGAGGTTACAACTCAGGCTACAACTGAGGCTACCACTCAAGCAACAACTCAGGCTACAACTGAGGCTACAACTGAGGCAACAACTCAGGCTACAACTCAGGCGACAACTCAGGCGACAACTGAGGTTACAACTCCTGCTACAACTGAGGCTACAACTGAGGCAACAACTGAGGCAACAACTCAGGCGAAAACTCAGGCGACAACTCAGGCGACAACTCCGGCGACCACTCAGGCTACAACTGAGGCTACAACTCAGGCTACAACTCTGGCTACAACTCAGGCGACAACTCAAGCTACAACTGAGGCTACAACTCAGGCTACAACTGAGGCTACCACTCAAGCAACAACTCAGGCTACAACTGAGGCTACAATTGAGGCAACAACTCAGGCTACAACTCAGGCGACAACTCAGGCGACAACTCAAGCTACAACTGAGGCTACAACTCAGGCTACAACTGAGGCTACCACTCAAGCAACAACTCAGGCTACAACTGAGGCTACAATTGAGGCAACAACTCAGGCTACAACTCAGGCGACAACTCAGGCGACAACTGAGGTTACAACTCCAGCTACAACTGAGGCTACAACTGAGGCTACAACTGAGGCTACAACTCAGGCTACAACTGAGGTTTCAACTGAGGCAACAACTCAGGCTACAACTCGGGCGACAACTCCGGCGACAACTCAGGTGACAACTGAGGTTACAACTCCTGCTACAACTGAGGCTACAACTGAGGCAACAACTGAGGCAACAACTCAGGCAACAACTCCTGCTACAACTGAGGCTACAACTGAGGCAACAACTGAGGCAACAACTCAGGCAACAACTCAGGCGACAACTCAGGCGACAACTCCGGCGACCACTCCGGCTACAACTGAGGTTAGAACTCAGGCTACAACTGAGGCATCAACTCAGGCTACAACTCAGGCGACAACTCAGGCGACAACTCCGGCGACCACTCCGGCTACAACTGAGGCTACCACTCAAGCAACAACTCAGGCTACAACTGAGGCTACAATTGAGGCAACAACTCAGGCTACAACTCAGGCGACAACTCAGGCGACAACTGAGGTTAGAACTCAGGCTACAACTCAGGCTACAACTGAGGCTACAACTGAGGCAACAACTCAGGCTACAACTCTGGCTACAACTCAGGAGACAACTCAGGTGACAACTCAGGCGACAACTGAGGGGATAACTCAGGCTACAACTGAGGCTACAACTCAGGCTACAACTGAGGCTACCACTCAAGCAACAACTCAGGCTACAACTGAGGCTACAATTGAGGCAACAACTCAGGCTACAACTCAGGCGACAACTCAGGCGACAACTGAGGTTACAACTCCTGCTACAACTGAGGCTACAACTGAGGCAACAACTGAGGCAACAACTCAGGCGAAAACTCAGGCGACAACTCAGGCGACAACTCCGGCGACCACTCCGGCTACAACTGAGGTTACAACTCCAGCTACAACTGAGGCAACAACTGAGGCTACAACTCAGGTTACAACTGAGGCAACAACTCAGGCGAAAACTCAGGCGACAACTCCGGCGACCACTCCGGCTACAACTGAGGTTACAACTCCAGCTACAACTGAGGCAACAACTGAGGCTTCAACTCAGGTTACAACTGAGGCAACAACTCAGGCGAAAACTCAGGCGACAACTCCGGCGACCACTCCGGCTACAACTGAGGCTACAACTGAGGCTACAACTGAGGCTACAACTCAGGCTACAACTCAGGCTACAACTGAGGCTACAACTCAGGCTACAACTGAGGCTACAACTCAGGCTACAACTCAGGCTACAACTGAGGCGACAACTCCACCGACAACTCCGGCTACTACTGATGACACCACTCCGGCACAAACAACAGCTGCACCTACGACTGTAGTAGTTATAATAATAAAAGTGACTTTTAGATCTCTTCAATCCACATTTACAGATGATTTGAATGATCCATCATCTGAAGCTTTCCTGAATCGATCTGCAATGATAAGGAAACAGGTAAGTCTCACCCTTTGAATACAACCTGTTGGTTCAACTTCTGAATTATTTGATCACAGAGCTCAATCACCCAATCAAAGAACTGAATACTTAATAGAAAGTAAACATACTTGAAATGTAAAAAAAATCATGTATTCAAATTTCCAGGAGGAATTAATGAAGGAGTCATCAAGTGGAATATATGAAAATAAATAAAACAAATCCTCCAGCTCAGTGTAAAACTGTTCTCATATACACTCAGTTCAATGTTTCAAGGCAAAAGTAAAAAGTGTTTCAAGTGTGTTTACTGCAGTTAGTCGTGTTGTTTCAGATTGCAAAAAACTGAATTGCCCTCTGGTCACTTCTCCCTTTCCAAGAAAACACATTACTGCAGACTCTCAGGCATTTCAGAAAACTACATAAAAACGCTTTCTGTAGAGCCAGTATTTGATTTGTCCTTTCTGGGCTACTGTACAAACATTGTGTTTCAACACGGCGTACTACGTGAAGAAGATCTTTTCCTATATCGACATGAAGGACTCATTCTAAGCAAACGAAAACACACTGATTCTTAGTTTGAGGTGATTTGAGACTAAACTAGTACTACTCTACTACTGATAGATCCCCCACAAACCTACACACTGGTCGTTTGAATACTGTCTAATATTCATTTCTGTTTCTGCAGCTTGAACCTTTTTATAGAAGAAGATTTCCCTCCTTCGTGTCCATAATAGTGGTGTCATTCAGGTAAAGTGTTGAGAGATACATTGTTACAATTGTTACAATTCAATAATAGTTGCTTAAATCTAACACTTCAAACTATATTTTTTGTTTCCCCTTCTGCAGTTCTGGATCAGTCATCAACAACATTGAACTGAACTTTAATAACAATGCAACAGCTCCTAGTGAAGATGAGGTTAAAGAACCTTTGACCGAAGCAGCTTTAAACGTCACCGGCTTCGACATTGAAACCGCCTCAATCTCTGTTAACGTCACATGTAAGCAATAATGAGTGCTACTTGATCAAAAATGTCAAAAGTTGCACAAAGGATTGTCAAACTAATGTTTTGTTTCACTGCCACTACAACAGCAGCAACTACAACTGCAGCAACTACAACAGCAGCAACTACAACTAGAGCAACTACAACAGCTGCAACTACAACTTCAAGTGGAGTAAGCCACAAGATCAGTCTCACCACCGCATGCTGCCTGGTAGCGTTGGCATGGTTACTGTCAAGCCAACAATGGCATTAGTGCTGATTTCCATTTGAATTTCCATCAATACATGAATGCCATCACTGGTATGAAAAGTGACTTGCAGTCAAAGTCTTGTACAGCTTCGTCTTATTATTGTAAACCCAGGGATGTTGGAAGATAATTACACAATTATAAATTACTTTTGCTTTTGTGAGCACTGAGCTTTAGCAATATTTATCATGATGACAGTTACTAATGCTATCCTGTTTAGGCTTCTTTACGGTAATGCTATGCATATATGTCAAAATAATGCACTGTCAATATTCTTATTTATACAAAGTGTATTTATGTAATCATGCGTCGGTGTATTCTGTAAAACTTCTTGCATTTTGTACAATTTCTGTCAAAAACTTTGCAATGATCAGAATACACAATCTTTGAGGAATGGAAATCGTCTCTCGTGTCATGTTTTGCAATTTTGGTGGTTAAAAAGAAAATGTATCAGGATTTAAAATAAAAAATCATCCAACCGATAAACCCAGCACAGTGTTTCCATCCCTTTTCCAGAAAGTAGCATTATGAACCCAAACATATCAAATGAGCGTAAAGATCAAACATGGTCATTGATAGTACTCTCAGCTGTCAGCCAGCAGCTTGTAGAAGACTCCGGTGACGAGCATCGAGTTTAAGGAAAGAAATAGACGCAGGCAGGCAGGTAGCCCGACCAATCACAACACCAGGCCCATGAAAACCATTGGACCAGCTTATTCCTGTCCTACGACAGCCTTACATACCAGAGATTTATATTCTCACAGCATTTCATTCATTGATGGCAGGATGTAATGACGGTTTTAACAGAAATGTCAAAAATGTGTTTTTGAAGAAGACCAATCTGCCTTTGTTTAAAGCAGTAGTAATGTTGACAGAGATTCAAACACTGCCGTGTCATTTCCTGTGGATACGTTTCAATATCAGCTGGTCTCAGCCTTTGTTGTGTCAGGGAATCAGCTTTGTTCAAAAAGACAGAACTGGGAGTGGTGCATTGTTTACTTTGCCTCTGAGATTCTTCTTTATTCAAACAACATATTGTTCCTAAATCACCTGAAACTCAAAGTAACCACCAGCATCAAGACCAGCATCAATGATGTCAGTTAGCTTTACGTAATGGCTCTCACCAAAAAGAAGCATGTTAATGCTGCAGAAGACGTGAGGCTACCACAGTTAGTATAATCTTCTCCTTAAAGGTTCTTAGAAACTTGTCATTTACTCAAGTGGTCAATAATAAGTCATAATCATTGAGACATTTGACTTCAACATGAAGTCTTTATGAGCTGCTCAGTTAGTAAAGTTGACAGTGAAAGAACATTTTAATTTCACTGGAGTAAAAGGTGCAATAGTGTGCCCTTTGCTCTAGCACTAACTCTTTCATTACTACTCTGTCAAAATAATGTGAAGTTATACATTCACTGAT